>CAJQUW010004208.1:0-115259 GCA_907163375.1 Prostheceraeus crozeri | reverse complement strand
AATCTATACTTACCCATCTAAAACCCACACTCACCCTCATAACCTCATCCACCACATCACTCCCTCCCCAAACTATCAATTCTCCTATCCCAATTCACCTCTACCCAACCCCACTCAACTAATACACACTACTCATCAAAAACCAACACTCACTACTAACATAACTATTAAAAAACCTCTCTTATCCCAACCCAATACTTCCTAAAACTCTTCCCAATACACACGCTCTCCTTTAATCATCTTACCCCTTCTTTACTTCCATTACCTCATATCTTCTTCTCCCCACCAATCACTCCTTACTCTCCAATCCAATAATCACTAACATCATATCCCTCTTCTTTACTTAATCTTACTCAATCTCTCTCTCCCACCAATACTCCCTACTCTCCAATCCAATATCCCAAACATCATTACCCCTTCTTACTTCCTCTTTTCAATCTCTCCTCCCCCACCCAATACTCCCTAACTCTCCAATCTAATATCCCCTAACCTCCATACCCCCCCCCTTATACCTCAACATCCCCCACCCACCTCCCCCCTCATATTCCAACTCCAATCCTTCTCAAAATCGCACCTCTCTCTCTACCTTCATCCACTTTCTGCCCTTCCACCCTCTAACCGTTGTCTATTCCCTATCCATCCCAACCTAACAAAATCTCAACACCAACTCAATCACCTCTAAATATGTCACTCCCCTATAGACTGATCTCACTCTGAGAGATAATTCGCACATTACGATAAACCCCTGTATATTGATAACTCTGAGTCCTACCTACCTATACACAATAATGTTCAAAGACAATGTTGTCATGTCACTCTCCACAATTACCTTAACCGCCACACATTTTTACCACTTTAAGAATAACTCACACTTAAGTCTGTCTATCCAATTAACTCCGTTATAGTCTCGCCACTCACCAATGATGTAACCGGACACAATATCGTCCTCTCTAGACACTTCATCGACATCAAAATACATCATGTTACCCACGCGATATACCGCACACTATGTTATTGAGTCATGCCACACACAATATCCCTCCACTCTTATCCATAACTCCTACCTCACTGCACATGTTAACTGTGTGCTTCATAATCATACCACCCAGTAAGTATTAATATCAGATTACTCCGTGTACGTCATTAACAGTCTATATTCCCTCCTCTATATTACCCTCCAAAGAAAAACACATGAACATCCCAACCAAATCATTGTGATACCACCACACTAGAATACATAGTCAAATCCAGAACTCACTGTCACGCACAATCAGTATGTGATATCCAGTTACCTTGAGAGATAGAAAGTATAATATCTACACCATTGTGACCACCCTAACCTGTTAAGATAACCATGCTACACATCTACAAAGTCCGTGTCTTGTTCAACTATGACTAGACACACTTCTCATCACCTGTACACAACTCTAGCCAGAGAATAATGTCATTACAAAACCAAGTCAGACAACAGACAACTGAACGTCGATTCGTCCTCGCAATATCTGTCTACATCAGATATAGCCTATGTGTCCAAATTCATACATGCATCCCACACTACCCCTCTACTACACGCTCTCTCTAACGTCCTCCTGTGATAAACATCCCATTGTGCACCATTGACACTCACTCTGTACCATATATATAACATACAGTACCCAAATACCATTGTAGTCGTGTCACTAAACATCGCACACCCCTGATGAAAAGACCTATATCCTTGTGTAACTGTACAAATCAACGCTGTGTGCTGCGTGTTTACTTCAACCCTAGTGAGAAGCACCTGTATACATGCCGCACCAAACATAAGATTCCTCTACTCTGTCACCT
This sequence comes from Prostheceraeus crozeri, assembly GCA_907163375.1. Taxonomy (NCBI): domain Eukaryota; kingdom Metazoa; phylum Platyhelminthes; order Polycladida; family Euryleptidae; genus Prostheceraeus; species Prostheceraeus crozeri. The sequence goes on along the minus strand of CAJQUW010004208.1, from coordinate 113,432 downwards.
TACAGTCATTGTAAATCCCGTCATTCTGAATGTCAAAGATGTACGTCCTCTACACACGTCATGCCCATCTCTCATATCTCATCAAGGTCGTTCACAAAGAAGAGATCGTTTCTTCTGATCAATAATATGATAAATAACCAACAGAGACTCACCACCTGATCTCTCCACCGCATGTACCTACCTAAAACCTGTCTCTAACACGTCACACGCTACATAATCCTCTACAAATACTAACCATGAATACAATAGTGTCATTAGCTTATCACGCCGATCCCTAGTCAACCAAGCTACTGTCTCACATCTCTCCAAAACTCTCTTTTCTGATGTGTCCATCATCCGTGACTCATCACTGTCAAAGTAACGTAGTCCCCATACAAACATACCTCTCATCATATCATTGCAATTCTCCATGTACCTGTATGCCTCTACCTCGTCTTAAGTAAATAATGTGCTGGTATGTATCCACTTCCTGTCCTCCCCATCGTATTATCATACCTATATCATGTGTTTCCACTCGTCGCTCGCCTGTGCATAAACTAGATGTGTGTCATATTCCCCTAATGTCCCCACTCCCCACGATCACCCTACACTGATGTAATCTACGTGCGCTTTCTCCCCGCTAGTATATCATACATAACTCCATACATCATCTCTACATACTCTGCAACCAAGTGTTCCCCCATATAAGATGACATAGTGTGTGCCATTGCTACTCCGTATAACATAGACCCTATTAAGATATATGCCCTCGTGTCCACGTACAGCGACACCAATACCTCCTATTACATGTCAGACGACCTGTACAGTTCAAGCGTACCTACACACACCTCCCTGTCACTTACCACAATAACTCAAGAGACAACACAAGAACAATATATTCCTCCCTTTAATCCTCTTTCAACTAGTCCTATACTTGTCTGTGTCATAGAGTAATACCCTTGATGCCATCATGTCTGCCCAACATTTCTATTGCAACTATAGACATGTGATAACCCTGTTCCTCATTATCACTGTGCATAACCTATCCTTAGACACTCAAGTCATTACCCTATTCCCAAACCCGCAAGTCTCCAATCGTCCCCCAACAAGAAAGATGATATATACTGAACCGAAATCACGTGACTCTCGATGTCCCCACTATATAGATCCCTCGCTCTGCGTTCACCGTGTCTCGTGTGCTCAAATGCCACACTGCAAGATATATTATCGTTGATCTCAACACGCTAAATAGATCAACTACCCTATCCCACATGTAGACTCTGAAAATGTGTGTGCTACGTTAGAAATCAAATTATGCAACATACCACTCTTGTCTCACATATGTTCACCATAAGTGTATGTTCTAAGTGCTATAAGTCTCTTATACACTATAAACCACAATCCACGTTTAGTACCTCACAAACCTAGAAGAAGACATATCAGCCACGATTTGTGCTATCCTCCCTCTGTGTAGTTTACTAACATAACTATACAAGCTAAATCCATCAATTCATCGATGTTGACTCTGTATGTCCCACCAGCAGGTACTCACTCTTCTAGCTACACATCAATCCCCCCAACCAAGTCCCTAAAATCTGTGACAACCAACATGTGTTCTTCTAATACATAGTCTTCATACCCTAATTTATCATTGTACTCTCCTGTCTGTCCTACTCCTCTCCAACTACCCTTCTCCTCCTGCCATGTCTCCCTAATATACACAATCAGACCTCTTACCAAGATGTCATCCCAGCAAGGTCACCTCACTCCGAGAGTAACTGTGTATACACTAAGTATATCCTCAGTATACAGCCCGCTCATGAATATCCGTTCTTGATGATTGTCACACCCCTTGACATGAACTATATAGCAAACTCATAATAGATATCTGTTAACGTTGCAGTGTAGTCAATCACAAGTATACCTACATCACTCCGCCCCAATACACTCACCACACAAATCGTACACAATAGAACACACACTCACCACTCAAGAAACCCCCCCTCTCGCTAAGTGACATACACTCGGTACTCTTAAATGTAGCGCCAAAGTGCCTATACCTAATGCCTAACGAAAAATGTCATTAACAGTGAATAAAACTCATCAAGTACCAATACAGCCAGATAAACAAAACCTGATCACTCCAACAAGAGTATTGATCTCCATTCATGTCTCATCCCATGTGATCCATATGCTCCTCACACTAAGACCACCCATCGTATTCTTCATTCTGCAACATCTCGACGATGACATAACCTAGAATAATCTGATACCTAATGTATATACGCTGAGACTAACACGTGTTCCCTCTGGTGTCCCACGTTTGCAATATGACCCACCCACTACAACCTAAACAGACGTGAAAGTTAGCAGTATCTACATAACAAATCATCCAGACCACTACGGATCGTAACTAAGTGCCGTGCGTATTACTAGATTGTGTGTTGGGCCTACTCAGATATAGCTATACCTCGCTACCACACATGTCCATACTAACCTCATACCCTGCCATAAAAAAACCACACAAACTGATGCTATGTCTAAAAGTTCATCCTCCTTTCACCAGAAACTTCTACTTGTTGTCACCAACTCTAATAGTCCTCATACCACTCCACACACCACACCCAAGATAAGATCACTCGCACATTGTATATACCATATGTCCCTATGACAACAAATCTGTGAGAATCACACCCTCTCAAACTCCTGAATAATGTCCTCAAAATAGCTAACCTGTGTCATATCTTCGCTCTAACCCCCTCATCTGACGTCTCACAACCGCACACGAAAAGTGTAGTGACTCTAGAGTAAATTGACCAATATATACAAATATTATCTACCCTAACATCTCTCTAGTGATAGAAGATCGCACAACATATTGTCTCCCAATCTCATACCCATCCATCACAGTGCAAACTTCAACTATAATAGACAGCCACGTACAGTCCTCGCACACCCTGTGACCAAGACACACACTATCTCCCTTCTAGACCTAATCTAAAGATCGAAATCCAGACTATATACTGACAAAATGCCTCGCTAACTGCATCCCACAATCACCAATACTATGTCCCTCTGATCCCATTACCATCTATGACTAGCTGTTTAACTTAAACACGCCATACCCACCACATAGATATCCCCTTTATTGTCTGTGTTCCACTACTGATCAGCTCCGCTTCACTCTGCCCCACTCACACACCATACCACCATACACGCTATCTATCTCCTTTCATTGTTGTGCTGCCCCAGACCGAGACGCCTACAGTATCATACTAAAATAGTACTTACATAATATAAAAATACTCAAGTAACACTTGTAATAACTCAATAACTAAGAAAACTATCTGAGCAACACCACTAAATAAAAAGTCACTACCATAGTCCATAACTCACACCAAAGAAACTCCCCCACAGACCTCTGTGTGTGTGTGTCATCGTTGAAGACTGTGACACTGTCTTATGTCAACAAGATCCATGTGTCTTACACATGCTATCAATTATGTTCCTCTCTTCTCCATGTGTCTCCATCCAGTGCACTCTACTACTCGCACGCTCGACACACAGTGTGCCACCAATACACTAACCTACCTCTACTGACACTTAATAAACCTACAACCATCACTGACCTAAATTCATCTCCACAGTATCCCTCCAGTATGCCATCATCTCTTCTCCCAAATCTTCGTGTAGACAACTCTATACTCGTGATAACAATAAAACATTCGCTACCACAATATGTGTTCCACTTAAAATAATTCTACTAGAGACCACAACAAGATCTAGTACCTCTACACTAATTCTGCACGAATCTGTCAACTGTGTCCACTTAGTCTATCCTACAATCCTCGCTCCTTAGCTACTTGACAGACTGATTCCACAGTACCCCAGACATCACACACCCATCCACCCAGTGCTGTGCAGATCACCCACCCTACATTAAATAATATGTATGACAAGTTAAAGCCCCAATACTCAATGTCATCATCCTCAGACCATCGCACACGCACGATACTACCAATCGTGTAATCATATAATGAGTACAATCATGTACTAAGTGCTACCATCACCCCACAGTCATACATAGAAAACGCGCACTATATTGCCTATTAGTTGTAATACCCACGCCATAGATATACCGTACCGTGGTACAAATGCCTCGAAACTCGACATTGCAACACACCCTGTGTGTCATCACTCCACCTAGTCCCTCGAGTGTCTTAGCATCCACTCTTCCTGCTTTATCTGCCTACTCTCGTCAACATCTCACACCTCCTCAAGTCACCACTAATGTGTATCTCTTACTTTCATCACTACTTGTATTTATCACACTCTGCACATACCCCGTCTAGTAATCATCTATATCTACCTCCGACCCAGAAAATAATGTGTGTGTAACTCATACACTGGTGTGTCCTACCATCACCTATGAAATCATGTGTACAAGTCCCTATCACACCAACTACAGATGTAGTGACATTGTATATACGCACACTCTAGATCGAATTGGAAATACCAATGAAACTCCCAAACAATTAGACACTTCAAATCGCCAGTCCTCTTCTCACTCTATAAACATGTGTATTTCATGTATGAGTCTACAATCGACATAATCCGTATCCAACTACAACCTATATCCAGATCTCTACATCATAATCTGTATCTCTTATAGTATGTAAGAAGTATAAAATGTCCTCGACCCATGTGATATCATATGCCCCCCAACGTAATGTATGTGTCATATTAATCCACTATCTCCTCTCCACCCAATCCATAACATTCACTCCTCCTCCAAAACACCTTATCACACATCCATGTCTTGTTGCGATCACTACACCCACTAATCCATACACTATCAGACCCCACACTCTCTCGAAGAGAGAGAGTGTTTCTCCTAGTCCCCACCCACTCATAGTACAATTGTGCACACATCCTGATACTATGTAGATGTGCTAGTCGACAAGTCAAACCCATCTCCACAAATGTACACAGTGTCCTGTCTACCTCCTCACTCTTCATCAGTCTGCCCTCTAATAACCTACTGTACACTCCTCAGGAAGTCATGTATTTTAGACACCCTCACTGTAATCACCCCACACACGTATAATAGTATCTCCTACACTTATACACTCACTCCCATCACGAAAGCACAATGTTCTCCAGACCGTTATGTGTCTTCAGAACCTAACACCTAACCTCGTGCATTCATCATCATTCACACTCACACTGTGTGCCCTGCCTTCTCCTATCCACTCAACACATACCTAGTCGTTCAATCCTGAACATACACTCAATTGTCTCAAACTTCTTCACCTTCAGTTCATGACTACACTCGTCCTCTCGGTTCGTAATCGAAAAAAGCTAAACTCCTACATGTATCTAAACACCGAATCTCTCACAGTTGTGCTCCCCGAAAGTTCTCATACCTTGTTGTGTCCTATCACATGTAGTCCGCTATGAGTGACATCCCAATTGTAAATCATGTCAGATTTGCATGTTACAGATCTTATTAAGTCGTAGCATTTCTCTCGCACAGTGTTCTACCAGCAACTATTTCACCTCAACCTCACCTGAGAGAGATGACTAGGTAATACTAAAATTGTCAATCAAAATCCTAGAAATACTGACCTCATAATGTCCAGCTCTCAGGACTATCCCTCTATTGATAGTACTTACTATACTTCCTTGAACCTGTAAACTCGTACCTCCACAACCTGCACATACACACAGACCCATGTTCTCTTACATGACCTATGACCCTGATCATCCACATAACCATTCTGTCCAACATCTCACATATAAATTCAAGCTGTGATCCTACTCGTCATGCTATCTCAATGCACGATACTAAATTCTAAACTACCCAAGCTCATACACCTCATGATGTGTGTCCGCTGTGGAACCTATCAAGTCTGCAAACATCTCCACCAACGCCACCTGATCACTGAATATCTACCCCAAAATGATCACGTAGAGTGGACTCTGCATAGTGTGTCACATAACTAGAATCGACGCCCATCCTCCTAAATAATGTATCACACCAGTCCAGAGAACATGTCGTGTCATATGCTCTCACTGTGTCTAAAGTCAGTTCAACGTTTACAGTACCTACAGAGAATCCCACATAATAATCTACTCCCCGCCGTCTATCATCTCACACGTGTGAAGTCTATGTTGAATCTCGCTGCTAATTCTAATGTGTACATTTATGCGTGATGCTACCAATATATACTGTTCTCTAGACCGTGCTCCCCTAAAACTCGTTCTTACTCTTAAGATGCATATATAAATAGTATAGTGGTCCTGTTATACCAGTGAACACCTCATCTAAACAAGATATACACCCCACCGCTTGCTGTATCTCCGAATGTCCTCAACTCACGTGTCAGAAACACTACTATGTGTCTGTGTATTCACACTCACTGATCCTTACCCCAGAATGTACCATCTACTATAGACACATCATAGACTTCCAGATTGATAAAGCCTTGACAACCTAAGAGAAACCCTGTAAAGTCGACTCAACTACTCTCCATGCACTCACTCCAATCGCTATAGTACCAATTATAAGTGTCCCTGTAAATTACGTGATCAGTAGTAATCACATCAACAATTCCGCTTCTCACAGATCTAAAAGATCCACCTCTAACACAACTCCCCCACAAGACATGTTCATCCATCTTATCATCTAACCAATCACCACATACGTAGTTATACAAATGCATGACATAATAACTACACAATATACCTGACAAAAATGATATCAAAATCTTGCTCCCAAAAGGTATCACATCAAGTCGTAATATACAAAACTAATACATGATACTGTCTCCGTCTCAAATAAATCTGTGATTAGACACAGTCATCATATGTAATTGTTCAATGATAATATGTAATCAACAAAATAAAGTGATAATAATTTTCTTGACACTATTTACTCTAACAAACAAACCCAATGTGTGTCCCTCAATCTACTATAGTCAATCACGTAGATGCTATTTATCTCTCTATTAAAATAAACCTCTCTCACACACATATAATCAGATCAAATCCTACGAACATTCACAACATGAATCTGTACGATTCGCCCATCTCACAACTCTGTGTAAACGCAGATCAATCAAAACTTTATAAAGTGTAAGCTCGCACTCTAATCATGTGTGTCCTTGTGAACACATTCATCAAATATGCACTGTCTCAGAATGCTAACAATTTATTTCATGTAAATAAGTAGTAGCTGTAAAAATACAGAATATATGTAAAGATCAATCGTGCAATCATGTCCCAAATCCCCCATATGTCTCGTCACTCGTGTCTATGAAACTATCCCCTATGATCTTGGTACACAACACAAAAAATAGACTAATTATCCACCCAACACCCACGATACCCAACACCTCGCAAAAAAAAGAACGCTCAAAAGACAGTAAGGTGTAGACTTAAAACCCCTCATGACTAGTCTCGCCAGTCCAAATTTTCCCTGAAGACGTCACAACCACAGAAGATATGTGCGCCTAATCTCTATATTACATGCCCAGTTGACACTGTGCAAAAACACTAAGATGTCTACACTCAGTACCTCAGACCTCATGTGTACCCTACATATGTACTCTCACGCCACCAATACATTGATCACCTACACTGTTTGTGCCTACAGAATGCGATCCAACAGTTGTGTCTTCGTAACTGTGTGGTCTCTATCTGTCTATAACAAGTGTGACACCACGATCTAACATATGTCACCTCCTCATCACTTGAATTAGCTACAAACCATATGATGTCTACAGAATCTCTTACTGAAGCTGACACAGATCTGCTGTCTGAATAAACCATCTCACTGAGGAAAGTGACTCTGCATATGTGTCTGCTCCTCACAAGTTATATGTGACTACTGAGTCTCACTCCACAAGAATGTCTCCAACATGTCTCCTCTGTCAGTTTCAATGTCTAGTGTACCATACTCCTATTACGTGACACACCATAATCTCTACTCTATCTATATCAGTCATCCCCTCAAATACACCCACACTGTGTCACCACGTTGTACTTAGTATTGCGTGTGTGTGCACACATCTAGAGTATGATCACTCAAATAACAAACTGTAGTTCCAAATCAATGACACATTACTGTCAGTCTATATATGTCTTGTCTCATCTCATATCCTCTTTAGTATACCCCACTAAGAGAACTCCTCCACTTGTCTAACTATAGAACATCCCCTCCCAGAATGTCCGATATGATCTCAAGTACATCACGATTGTAGTCCCAGTGATAGATCATCCGCTACATAGACCTCTACTCCCTTCGCTTCCGCGCGTCACCATCCATCACTCCCGCTAAGAGACAGTCTCCTTAGAGACTTGACTGACATATACTAGTCCTACTAAAGACTGCAGTCATTCTGACTCGATGTCTTGTCTTGTAAAGAGTGTTACAGATAAGTCTTGAGTATGAATTGTAATGAATCATCGAACTAGATCTTGTAGCATCGCCTATATCTCTCATCTGTCGCCCTCTCTACCCAAACCACCTAACCCTAACTTCAACAATCCACAATCACCCAATCCAACAAGATCATAAGATCTTCTAATCGTAGCTCGTCAACTACTCCCAAACGCTACGACTTAACATTGTAGTGTGTTTGTCCCCTGTCAAACAATCGTGAATCTGCAATAATCAACTCACTCAGCCTGTATGTGTGTCGTAAAGTACAGAGATAGAGTTGAAGACAGTGAGTGGATTCTTATAACTGTGTGTTTCTAAAGTCTACTCTGCTACCTGCACTCTCCCCTCTATGTCTCTAAACTAACCAGAATGAGAGACACAGAGAATATACTCAATTTTCTGGAATAATCACACGTGTCATCTACTTCTTAGTTTAGTTCTAGAATCTCACTCACACTATGTATAATTCAGTGTGCTGAACAGAATATAAATCTCTATATACGAAGTTGTCAGTCTACTCAATCAACAAAAACTCCACAATTGTGCTCCCCACATACAGTCCGTTCTCCAACTTGTATATTCTATCATATAATGAATGTGCATCTAGTGATCGCTAGATATGACGCATTTCACACTCTCACTCAAATGTCTTCATGTGCTAACCTTGTGTATGTCTAGACTATCTCGCTCACACACCTTCTAATAGAAACGCGTGTATATGACGATGTCAGTAGTCAGTGTTGTAGGTAACGATACTTGAAGATCACTTACCACCTGCGTGAGTCTCCGATATCCCCAAATTCTCCCCCACTACAACAACATCCTAAATATATTGAGCTATGATATTAGTGACTAACATATCTATGCACTCGATCTCTTGTCACAACACTCACAACTGTCTGTGATTGATATAAAGTATCTCTACCCAGTCTACCTACTCATCTCATACTACACAAACTAGAAAAATTACTGTGTATCAAGATAAGTAGCGACATAAATGAGTCACTGGTCCAATTGAACAGATAATCACACTCTCGCCATGTGGTTCACTCACATATCACGCCATCTCACACCCGAAACTACTGATGTCTGTCACATAGAAACATAGTCACTAAGATGGACATTAACCAGATACTCTCTCCCACAGAGGTTATCTTCTTCAGAAGTGATGAAGTCTCGCTTAAATCTAGTAATTAATATGACAATCATAAACACATATATCACTGTGCACTTGTTCGAGTGTCCTATAATGGTTAGGCTTACATGTGTGCATGTGTTAGAGTATCTAGTTACTGTCGATATTGCTGATCATACGTGAATCCATCCACCCAATATAGACCAGAAACGCGAGCTAAGTGTGACTCAATACGATTGACCACTAGAAGACCGCCAGAAATGTTAAAATAGAGATCTTGTAGATATAGTCACGTTTGTTGCTATCGGCATTGTTGATCTTGTGTCTATACACCGTCGTGCTACTCACAGACGATTCTATTATCTGATTCCTCACTGAGACTCAGACTCAGACTCTGGGCAATGCAAGGCTCTTTTACCCACTGGTTGCCAAGGTCTTTGTGGTCAGGCTTCCTGCACTCACTGAAATCGATCTAGAACTGTTTCTCACTCGTGCCCTACTCGATATGACTCGCTGTACTCTGCTGTGTGTGTAGTCGAGTCTCTGACAACGATAGTATAAGAATAGTACACGCGCTAGATATTATCACACGAAAGTGTACTCACTCATCATCGATTCAATCGACTCTTAGATAGCGATGAGGCCGATCGAGTCTGCGTGCACAGATGGTGATAAGATACTCGCTACATGAGCTCGGTGGAGTACGAGAAGTAAGAGTGACGATACTAAGATGTATGAGTGAAGTGATCAGACATTCGCTGTGTGTATGATGTGACGTGTGTTCGGATTCGAGAGAGAGGGCACATGGCGGTACAAAATTTCGTTCTGGACATTTCATGAGAGAGTACGACACTTGTGGACGACTCTTGTGTGAGTTGATAACTTTAGTCACGCATCGTGTGCTGGTTTAGTACGGGATATCTCGGTGTTAGTTTAAGGGAGCTCGAGTGTTGCCGATACGGATAAGGATGTAATATTAGTCTGTTGTTGGTGTTTGTCCAGTGGCTATGAGAAGATCTTCCCACTCGACTGCCTGAAACAGCGATGTGTGGGACGTTTCAGGTCTCGCGCACAAGAAATGAGATATAGTTTTCACCGGCATGTATGCTCTTCCTAGAGAGAGATATAGTAGCGCGTGATCGCGCCAGTGTGTGCTAGTTAGTGGCTATTTACAGTAGGTGTACATTGTCATGGAGCTGTGATTCTATAGCCTGTGTTGAGTCGCAGTGATGGTGCAAGCGCTTTACTGAGTATCGATCTCTGAGTTTTAAGTGTGAGTTGTGGATGCGCTTGGTTCGATGAGGACTCAGAGGATCTTCTTCGACCCCGTGGGCGCTATACGTTGTCTAGTCGATGTGATCTCAAAGAAAGTACGCTAGACTAGCTCTTAGAAGTGCTCGCATCTCTCACAATGTCTTAGATAGAACGTTGCGCAAACTCCTGATGTGCAGAAGTTGGAGGTACATACGAACTACAATAGTTGTGTTGCAGTCAGAGCTGTTGTGTCGAGTATCGCACATCTCCATGTCCGTGAACAATGTGTAAGACCATCAATGGCCTATTGTAGATCTTCGCTCGACAAGATCATTCGATCTAGTTGCAGAGTGACGTGTTCGCGACTGTCGCGGTGTGTGTCTGTCAGCAGCGCGCTGCTGATTCAGTGTTTAGTCAGAGGGAGCTACAAACTTTGGTCTGGATACGATGATGCTCATCACCTTATTGTCAGAAGAGATCGTCATACCTGCATAGCTCACAACGACCTTACTGATACAGACCTGTTACAGGTGGGACGTCACAGAGCAGTGCTAGAAGCGTGTATCATGCTGTCAGAATCGAAATAGATGTGTATCAGATCTAGAGCTGCGCACTCGACGTGTGTCTGCCGTGTCCGAGCGTTGTCTAGCTGAGAGCTAGCGATTTGTAGGACATCGAGCCTCGAGTGTACTGCAGGGCGCTTTGTTCGATGTGAGACATCGCGAGCTTATCGAGGTGCAGGGGCGCTTTGTTGTGTCAGCGAGAAGAGTGAGACAACGTATAGGGAGCGAGCGGCGTGTGAATGTCCAGACGCACTCGGCCCGTCGAGTGAGATAGGTTCTGAAGTGTAGAAGTGATTCGAGTAGCTCAGTGGGTCCCCTGAGATGAGTTGACACGGTCTGATGAGACGTCAAGCAGAGGACCTAGTGACGCAGGACGCGGAGTGTAGATATGCAGAAGGCGGGAAGAGAGCGGAATCTGGCTGTGAAAGGTCGCAGATCGCTGGAGACCGGCTGAGGCGTGAAGCGGCGGTGAGGCTCTGAGACAAGAAGGTATAGTGTCAGCGAGTGTGGCTGTCGAACTGAATCGAGCTGCTGAAAGGGGTGTACATAGCTTCTCCTCCACTCGCTCCGCGTCCTACCTACTAGTCTCCCATCTCCTCCTCCCTCTCTCTCCCCTCTCGTCTCGCCATGCGCTCACATGGGACGATGCGAGCATTGTAGAGATGTGGGCTTTCTAGTGAGCCTGGAGTCTGCATATTAGTGTGTCTTTACTGGTGATATGTGTTTTTCAACATGTTGAGAGTACGCTGGCTCAAGTTTGTTTTGAGTGGTGTGTGTAGTGTCATCGTACTGATGCGCGTCTTGTTTGCGCTTCACTTTCAGAGGCCGCTGTGTAGATGTTGGGTGTGTGAGTTTAAGTGTGCTGATCATGAGAAATAGGGTAGTTTGTGAGTTTCTCATGGATTGTTACGTCGAAGAGAGCACTATAGTGAGAGAGGGAAATGAGGTAGATTTGAGGTGAATCTATACTGCGTTGTCTGTGTTGTATTGTGTTCTCAGCCGGTGTCGCGGATGATAAGGAAATGACGGTCTATTAGACGCGGAGGGGTTACAGGTATGTGAGAGTTGTTGTCGCTGGATGTGTATCATCCGCTTTTCAGTGATTCTTCTTAAGTGGGTTTTATCCACGTCATGCTGTTGTGCGAGAAGGAGATAAATTTGTCTGAGAGTTTCATTAATTTTGTGAGCTCTTATGCCTGTCTATTCTAGATTTGGACGATGGGAATTGAACATCCGAACATTCAGTTGTTCCATAACCGCCTCGAAACGTTCTCTCGGACAAACGCAAATGTATCAAGAACAGCTACCAACTACTTCGTCACTAAAATGATAGAACGAGACCTTTTGCCAAAGCGAAGTGCGTAGTAAAGTTTTGTACCGATAACAACTCTGAAACTGTTCAATCACGAAGACGATCAGTACTCGCCGTGCAGCAATTCCCTCAACTGAAAAGCTCACAGCCGTTTAAAATTGATTCCATTTTTTACAGCTTGTGATCTGCTTGAAACTTAGTAAGCATTTGCACAATCATGGCTTCGAATTCGATGATGCTTGAATCGGTCGAAGAGTCAAACGGTGTGAATGATATTTACGTGTAATAAGTACCGTATTATCGCGCTTTTAGGTACATGTGCTTATAAGCGAAAAAAGCTTGTTTTCACTGTGATGCAGATGTGCATTTTGTTCGCTTATAAGCACATGTGATAATATCCGGATATAGGCACACCCTAGTCAATGTGACCTTTCGGCTCTCTTTGTAGCCCACATGATTACGAGAACTTCAGGTGCATCAATATAATGAACATTAGCTAATTATTATGCGCGAAACATGTATTTTCACTTCACATGTTGAACTCTGATTCCTGTTCCATCACCTTACAAATGAGGTTGAAAATCTCCGTCAATGCTAATGCACAGCTGTTCTTATTGAGTTGCATAAGCTGACCTCCTTTGACAGCATAATTTACACAACTCAAGGCGCTACTGCTACAAGGGATGGGCTTCGCTCAATCGACCTCTTCCGACCTCCTTTGACAGCATAACTTTCACAAGTCAAGGCGCTACTGCTACAAGGGATGGGCTCCGCTCAATCGACCTCTTCCGACCTCCTTTGACAGCATAACTTTCACAAGTCAAGGCGCTACTGCTACAAGGGATGGGCTCCGCTCAATCGACCTCTTCCGACCTCCTTTGACAGCATAACTTTCACAAGTCAAGGCGCTACTGCTACAAGGGATGGGCTCCGCTCTTATATACCAATAACTTTCTTCTTCGTTAATTAAAAGCAGCGTCTTGATAGCAACTATTCGGAGTGGTAGTGACTCTGTGCCAATGGCAATTCTCCTATCAATAAAGTTGCTTGCGATCATATTTCAGTCTGAAAGCTTGATGCGAGATGAGTAGACGCAGGTCATACACGATTTCATTTAAAAACGAAGTACTGGCCACTTTGGAGAACAATGTTGTGAATGTCTCAGCTACAGCAAAAGTACATAATGTCAACCGAAGACAAGTACAAGATTGGAGGGACAAGGCAAGTGAACTCAAGGCATGCAGCAGTCAAAGTCATCATGATTTTATCAGTCGTAAACGAAGGCGGCTGCCTTACAAATTGAAAGCTGTTTACCCTGAGCTTGAATCAGAAATGGTTGAATACATCAAACATCTTCGAAACCAAGGGATGGCTGTTCATGGCAATGCAATCCGTTCTGAAGCAAAGAGACGATTCCCAGTGACCTATCCGACAAAGGAACCGTCCAAATTTCGGGCATCATATGGCTGATTGAAGTGGTTTATGAGACGAAACAATCTTGTAGAGCGACGTGTTACATCTGTCGGACAAAAGATCCCCGAAAATGCCCAAGAATTAGCACGCAATTGGTTGAAGGACATAAAAGAAATCCGTGAGAAGTGTCATATTGTGGGTAACATGGATGAAACCCCGATGTGGTTTGATTTACCAAGCAACACTTCCATCGATTTCAAAGGAGTCAAGACAATTCGAAGTCGCACCACCGGCAAAGAAAAGCTGCGGTACACGGTTGTGTTGACTGTGCTATCTACTGGACACAAATTGCCACCGATGATTATATTCCGAGGACTGAAAAAGCCTCCACGTGGCAATTTTGGTGATGTTGTTGTCTCAGCATCAAAAGGGGGCAGCATGAAAAACGAGTTCATGAAGAGTGAGTATCTTCAAAAAGTGTGGAAAGCACGCCCAGGATCGATCTTCAAGCCATCATGTGTGCCTACACTGGACACAGCGCGATGTCATACGCACGAAGATGTGAAAGCAGCATTCGAAAAGGAGAAAACGCGTTTGGCTTATATTCCAGGAGGAATGACGCCTTTGTTGCAACCATTGGATAGTCATTTGAATAAAACATTCAAGGATGCCATGCGAAGAAGGTGGGAAGAATGGCTCTTGAACGGTGACCGAGAATATACACGAACCGGCAACCGCAAAGGTGCGAGTTACGAGATGGTAGCACAATGGGTTTCAGAGGCATGGCGTGAAATGTCCCGCGCCATCATAAAGCGCTCATTCATTGAAACAGGTATCCAGGATTGTGATGGCGATCAAGTTCTTCACTCAAAGTTGCAATCTCTTCTTGCTGGAACAGACCCCAGTGAAGTGGACGATGACGTGGAGGACAGTGAAGCATCTGACTTGGAGAACTATGAAACAATGAAAAGAGTGATGAAGATAGTGACAATGATAGTGATATTGACTGTGAAATCATTGACAAATAGGTTTGCTAAGTAAAGTTCTGTTTTCATCAGCATTTTCGAAACGTTCCGTTAGATTAGATTGCCATCTTGTTTGTGTGACACAATAGACAACTGCTTCACCCTCTTATATTTCGCTTTATGTTACAATTATTGCGGTGACATACCATAAGCAACAATGTTGGGCTATTTGATCAAAGAACACGTTCAAAATTGGCTTATAAATTATTATGCAACTAATGGACTATTTCTTGTAAATTATTACATTAAAGGAAATGAAACGCTAAGATAAACATGAATCAATAGCGCTACTTTTAGGTCATACATTACTCTAGTGGCTGTATGTACTCGAGTCATTGCGATGAATGTTGCAATTAGTAAAAAACACAGCAATTTCCCACTGATGCATTTTTTCCCGCTTATAAGCACACGTGCTTATATCCGGATATAAGCACACCTCCGCTTATGAGCACATGTGCTTAAAAGCGCGATAATACGGTATATATTAACGTATATTAAGTCAAAGATACGCACCTTTCACCTTACAGGATGATGACGATGATGAAGCATTACTCATAATATATATCAAACGGGGTTGTAACGGGACAGGATCGAGAAAAATCCTTAATTGATTAATTATTACCAATTATTGTTATTTATATTGTTCCATATGGGTGGCACAGTGGCTAAGTGCTTAGCCTAGAGATCTTTCGGTCCAGAGGTCCAGCCCCGAAGGTGTCATGGGGAGAAGTGATGAAGTGCATCCGGACTAAAAAGATCACAAGTATCAAGATTGAAGTCAGCACCGTCAAAGCTCTCAATTTGGGGGAGTAGCGGCGTCAAACCATCATTTCATTCCCATGGAGAATCGATATTGAAGGTGTACAACGTTTACCCTAAGATTTTACCCCTGACCATATTATTTCACAGAAAAGAGGAAAACCTCGCCTTCATTGAATAGATGTCACTCAGTTTTATAGCGATTACTATTGCTTTTGTTTTGTATTCAGATAAAGGTAAATATAAATACATGCACGTGCATTGTAGGAAGCATACATTCACAGTGACTCCTACGATCTGGATATTACAATCAAGAAACATCTGTCCACATACAATGAATGTTACAATAGGGCCATCACATAACAAGTCGTAGCTAACTTTGAAAAGTCGGACAAATACAG
Source organism: Prostheceraeus crozeri (assembly GCA_907163375.1). NCBI lineage: Eukaryota > Metazoa > Platyhelminthes > Polycladida > Euryleptidae > Prostheceraeus > Prostheceraeus crozeri. The sequence continues at coordinate 97,145 of CAJQUW010004208.1, read as the reverse complement.
ATTGTACCTGGTGGTGTAAGTTCAAGTCGCAAGAAAGGGGGAAAAGATCAATATTGCATATCCCTAATACAAATCCTCACCAAAGAATATAGGAACATTAGAATAAAGACCTCATAGAAAACATGACTTCGTTATTTCATTAGAACAAAGTTAATCTCCTTTGTGACTTTGTTCATATTTTGTCAGAATATTTTTTCCATGAATTTTTCACATTTTATTTTGAGATGAAAAATTATCACATACTGCCCTCATGATTTTTTTTCTCATATATGTCTCATGAAATTTCATGCGGATTTGGAACGTTTTCGCATAAACTATCTCGTTAAAGTTCATTAGCTTCTCATAAAAATCTCATAAATAAATTAACAGTAGCCCTTTCATACTTCTGAATTGATTTTTCTGGCTTTTAGTTATAAAGCCTTCTAAGCCTCTCCACGTTGCCCTGAACATTAACACGCGATATCCATAAAACTATTTCAGTTTTCGCAATAATGAACAAATACAGTGGAATCCGCTTAATTGGACCACCGGATAATCGGGGCATCCGCTTAATTGGGGCATTTGTTCATAAACAGAATCATTTATATCTAACATATGTATGAATTTGTCGTTTTATTGGGGCAAAATTCCGCTTAATTGGGCCAATTTTACACAACACATCAATTATTTTAGTGACTGTTTTTTAGTCAATTGGCAGATTTGTGACACTTATTGAAGCAAACAATTTGATTTCATTGTTCTTGCATTGAAAATAAACAGTTTTGCACATTAAATAGCTTTCTGGCCATTTGATTATGCAATCTTGTTAACGTGGGTGTGTACATTCCATTTAATGGATTGATAATAAAATTCCTACACTTCTTGAGAATTATGCTCCTTCCGATATCTACAACGCCGACAAGACGGGGCTTTACTATCGAGCAACTCCTGATGGTCATCTCTGCTATTCATATGCATCTATAAGTGGCTCGAAAAAATCTATGGACCGTTTTACCGTACTATGCTGTACTAACATGGATGGCTCGGACAAACTTCGACTTCTCGTAATTGGGAAAAGTAAAAAATCTCGTTGCTTTTCTGGCATAAATGTCGACAAATTACCTGTGCTCTACAAATCCAACTAAAACGCTTGGATGACAGCCGCTATCTTCGAAGAGTGGCTTCGTGTATGGGATAAAATCCTACGTCTCTCAGGCCGCTCTATTCTGCTCCTGGTTGACAACTGCTCTGCCCACCCAAAGCTGGATCTTTCTAACATTCGTCTCGAATTCCTGCCTCCAAACACAACGTCAATTATCCAGCCGCTAGATCAAGGTGTTTATTCGAAATCTTAAAGGTCATTACAGATCCGAATTAGTGAAACTTACATTAAATCATTTAGAATCTGGTGATATCCTGCCTAGCGCGTCCGCAACTTCCGTCAGTTCTAAAGTGACAATTTTGGAAGCTATCCAACTTGTGGCTAAAAGTTGGAAAGATGTTAAACCAAGACGATTGCTAATTGCTTCAGAAAAGGTTGTTTCGTAGTAAATTCCACCGTACCGTCCGTCATCGACGACAATGAACCTACCCAGCAGCTGCAGGGTGAAGATCAATGGGCAGTTCTTTCTGTCAGTGGCTACGAGAACTACACAACGATTGATGAGAATTTGACATGTTACGACGAATCAACGGACAATACTGATGACATTATTGAACACATTGTTGCCAAAAGGCCGTGTTTAAGTGAAGACAGTGATGAAGATAATGACAACGATGATTTTCCACTGCCACCAGTCGACCACAAGTCCGCCGGAACCGCTCTCCAAACGCTGAAAAGATACATGCTTCAACAAGGAATCGACATGTCATCCAGTTTGTACACTCTGCAGGATAACATTGATAGGTCAACAATATTAAAGCCTAAAATTCAAGTGACATTAGACAATTTTGTACAATTTAATTAACTCATTTCTATAGTAGCTATGTATGTTTTACCTACATAATTTTATACACGTTTCTTACCCTTTTACTTTAACTGCTTTATGTGTATGCATGTTTTCTACTCTCCTATTTGTTTATGTTTTATTGATGTGTACTTTAATTAACTCATTTCTAGCATGAATGTTTTAAATACACATGTGTTTCTCACCCTGCTATTTTATAAAATTATGCTTTATGCGTATGTAGGTCATACGATGTTTTCCGATTTTTAATAAGGTTTAATAAGTAAGTAAATAAGTATGTAAATAACGATATAAATAAGTCCATATGTTCTAATTTTAATAAATTTTATAATAGGTACTTAATATTCTAATATAATTCCGGTTAATTGGGGCATCCGGTTAATTGGGCCATAACTGAATTACCCGAGGTGGACCAATTAAGCGGATTCCACTGAATAGTGATAATAATATGTACTGAACGGTGATTGTAAATATATGTCTATTTTCAACGTCTTGCATTCAACATTTATCAACTTGAATTCATCAACGATCGGGTTGACGGTGGTCGTGTGTCTCTCGTCTCCTGCAATATTCTGAATTTGTGCGAATTTGGCTGGTGTATGTGCTGGTGTCTGCTTAAAAATTATATCGCCGTGATCCGCGTGACCTCATTAATCCGGTGGTTGTGTTCTATCATTGGTTGGTTGTGCGGCTTTTGGGATATCTCGATTTTTTGAATCTCCCAGCGTTTTTCGTGGAGTTTTGTTCACTGGCATTGCATTGCTTCGGTCTTCGCATCGTTAGATTGCAATATCCATCGCTATTTGCTGTGATCATTCTGTATTTGGAACATAGAAATCTTCTTTCTCGTCGTCTGTGCCTCTGGTTGTTGCGCGTGTCTGTAGACAGGGTATTGTCCTGCAGATACCTTAATCAGCTGTTAATTACGTCGTTAATTAAGCTGACGTCCTCTTCAAGTGAAAGTTGGAATTCTACGAATTGGTTTGTTGAACCAATTGCATTGTTGTTCGTTGCGATAGCTCAATGGTATTAGTCTCTGTCTGGGTCATTGCAGAACCTTGGGTCAAATCCTTTTAGTGAAATTACAGATTTGATAGAGTACTATTTTTTGGTTAACTCATTTTGACCAGTATGTCGAACTCAAGGAAAGGAACGCCCGAAACTCGTGAATTGAGGTCTAAATCAATTCCTATTAAGGAGGAACAATTAACTTTGGCAAAATTCGAAGATATCGTCAATCGTAAGTTCCAAGAAATAGAAACAAGACTTTCATCTAAGTTGGACAGTATTCTTTACAAAATTTCCGCAATAGAGACAAGAATTGATGGATTGAATCTGAACAAATAAGAGCTAATATTGAGGTTGATAAAATCAAGGGAGTTATTATAGAACAACAGCGTATGATAGAGAAATATGAAACTCAGCAAAGGTCTTGTAATCTGATAATCTCAGGTATTTCTGAATCGTCTGTGCGATATGTGGGGAACTCCTTGAAGATGATCAAAGTAAAGTCCGTGAAATTTACAAATCAATCACTGATCTGAACTTGATGTTGAAATATCCAGTTTGCTCCCGAGTTGGTCCTCGAAGTTCATTAAGGCCACGTCTCCTGAAGGTTGTTCTTGCTAACAGAACTGACAGAAATGCTATGCTGTATTCGCAAAAGAAACTGCGTTCTGATGACGATTTTCAAAAAAGCATTTGGAAGGATCTTCATTAATCCTGATACGTCGTTCCTTGTACGAAAAGAAGAAAAAAGACTTAGGGAAATGATGAAATCGCTAAAATTATCATCACATGATAATGACGTTTTCTACATAAAAAGTGGGAAATTATTTCACAATTCTGTGGTGATCGATAAGGTTGACATCAGCAAACAATTATTCTGACTTCTGAATATTGATGACTGCTGTAGTATTCGCGAATCTATGAATGTTTACTTGGTATTTATCATTTCCTAATTTACATTGATTCAAAACATTTGCTCTCGCCCCTTTATTTAAATTTTCTTGAAAATCCTGTTTGTTCTAACAACCCTACCCTGAAAGACATTCTGATAAAGAACATTCCTTTCTCAAAGTATATTATTTGAATGCAAGATCTTTGGTAAATAAGATTGATCTTCTCAGATCTTACACTGCGACTTACCGTCCTCATGTCCGTCTGTATCTCTGAAACGTGGGGCAATGACAATCTTCCGGATAAGTATTTTCAGTATAAAAGACTATGTTTTCTATCGTTGTGATCGTCAGGGAATTAGAGGCGGTGGTGTCGGCATCTACATTTCTTCGCAGTTACAGTCATATTTACTGAGTTCTTTCGCTTCTGATCGTGTGGAAGGCGTAACTTGCTGTATTCGAGGATCGGAACGTAACTGTATAATTTCTTGTATCTACAAGCCTCCTGACTACCGTTTGTGCGAAAACGACTCTTTTATAGAGTACATGTATTCAGTCTCAGGTTATCAACAAAACAGCTCATCTCATCATATGTGGTGACTTCAACTCTCCAAATATTCAGTGGGACTCTCCAACTCTTTCTCAATTCAGTGATCCTCTTCTCTCGTGGTATCTCGATAACTTTCTTAATCAAAACATCAATTTTCCAACTCGTCCCAATCTGCCTCAATCCTGGACCTCGTATTTTCATCCATGGAAACGGAAGTTAGTGAAATCTCCATCAATGAATGCTTTGGTAGCTCTGATCATGCGATTATTTCTTTTAAAATCTGCTTTGATAACTTTGATAGTGATACTAAATATTCGCATAGAATGTGCTTTTCTCAGCTAATTGGACAAGATTCAGAAAGATACTACTTAATGCAAACTGGAAAAATGCAGGTGATGACAATATTGACAACGTCTGGACCACGTATTTTGCCAACATTTCCAATGCAATTGAGCAAAGTATCCCAAAAAAAGAGAAAGTCAACTGGAGCCCTTTGAATAATGTTTTCTTACAATCAAAAATACTACAACACCGTGAGAATTACGAAGCATATGTTGAGTTGCCCTCTCTCGATACAAAACTTAATTGTCTCAGATCTCAAAAAAACATCGATAGTACCATTGAAAACCTTATTCGTTCACATGAAGAGAAATTGTCTAAAAATGCTAAATCTAATCCCAAAGCGTTTTGGAGTTACGTCGGCCAGACTTTTAAGAAATCACCAAGTATGTTTTCGTCGATAAAGGACTTCAACGGTGAATGTATATTTGGTTCTCTTGAAATCGCCGAAGCATTCAATGACCTTTTCTGTTCACACTTCAACTGCCAGAATTATTCAATAAATAAACAATCGGAAGATGCCAGCAATGCAATTCCATGTCTTGAGTATATTTCATTCACTCCAATGAAAGTTCTTCAATTTATTCGTAACTTGCCTTCGTCAGTCTCAACAGATAAAGACGGTATTTGCTATACTATTTTAAAACAGGGAAATCTTCTCCTAGCTATAAAACTAGCATCTCTCTTTGAGTTATCAATGAATAGTGGATCATTACCTCAGTCATGGAACTCAGTAACTGTAACACCCATTTATAAATCAGGGGATAAATCTGACTTACACAACTACCGTCCTATTGGTGTGTCAAGCTGTGTTCTCAGACTAATGGAAAGAATGATCGCTGATGAGATGCATACGTTCATCGATCTTAATATGATTCTTAACAATACTCAACATGGCTTTATCCGTGGAGGATCAATTGAAACGGCTAACATTGTTTTTTACGACTTTGTCACTAAGAATCTGGATGCTGGTAAATGTGTTGATGTCATTTATCTTGACTTTAGTCGAGCGTTTGATTCCGTGCCTCATGAATTATTGATATCTAAACTATTTATGTTTGGAATTCGTGGCAAACTTTTGAAATGGATATCGGCTTATCTTACACATCGCACTCAGTCGGTTATTATAAATGGAAAGTTATCACAACAAAGAAAAATCCTTAGTGGTGTTATCCAAGGTTCAGTACTGGTCCCCTGTTATTTTCCTTGTTTATTAATGACATTGATCAGTGCATTGACGATGACATCATGATGATAAAATACGCGGATGATGTTAAAATGGCCGTCTCCTTCCGTTCGAATATTGAAGATAGTGGCTTGTCTGCGACTAAACTACAAAAAGCTATCAACTCCATAGAATGTTGGTCTGTAAAAAATGGTCTTTATCTCAACGTCACCAAGAGCAAATCTATTCAGTTTGGCATTAACAATCCTTTATTACAATATACTTGTTACGGAGTCGATATCGAAAGAGTTCATTGTTTCAAAGATTTGGGTATCATAGTAAACGAACCATTCTCCTTTGACATGCATGTTTCAAATATTGTATTAAAAGCTAACAGAATCCTTGGGATATTATCGAAAACTATCAAGACGAAGACACCAGCTATCCTCCTTCCACTATATAAATCTTATGTTCGATCTATCTTAGAATATGGCAGTATACTTTGGTCACCTCACAAAATGAAATCTGTACATCTTATCGAGCGAGTTCAAAGACGTTTTATGAAAATGTTTCCTAATCTTCGGCATCTGGAATACCAACAACGCTTAAGAAAACTGTCTTTACTTTCATTGTCAGCTCGTCGTACTCGATATAAACTAATCTTTCTTTTCAAGGTTCTTAACCAAGCTACGACCATCCATCCTAGTGATCATTTTGTATTCTCCAATAGAGCTCAGCGAGGTAACCCTAGAAAGCTACTCATGCCTAACGTTCATCATAATTTTCGTTCTAATTTTTTTGTTGTTGATTGCATACATCACTGGAATAGCCTGACATTTGAAGAATCATCCGCAGGAACATTGCAACAGTTTAAAAAGAGTATAGAATCATATTTTGTACGTATAAACATTTGGTGATATCTTCTTCACGACAATCTTCTTCCAACTTCCACCTCACTCCGATTGTATTCCTTCGTTCATTTCCACAATAGCATTTTCTGATTCACTTTTCATGTATTTGTCAACCTAAAGTAATTGAGTTTTGACTTGTAATTGATTTTTGCATGTATCGACAAATATATATATTATTATTATTATTATTATTTAATTGTTAAGTCAAATGATATATGCATCATTTCGAGAAGGCCGTTGCAGATCGCTGTGATATATTCTATATTGTTGCTTTTTATCCTTTATAGACTAAACTTGGAGATTCTTATCGATTGAATTAACTTTCTTATGATCCTTTCCTTTCGCGGCTAGAATGCATACCTTACTACTTATAAACTTATTTTCACAAAACCTCATGAATGCTCATGATTTTCCCATGAACGCAGCATAAGATATTATCCTTATGAATGTTATCATTACCACTCATTATATTCTCATCAAAGCATCATGAGAAAATCATGAGTTAAATATTTTCTCATGAGAATCTCATGAGACTCATCATAACCTCATGAGCTCTCATAAAAATCTCATGACTCCGCATTAAATTTTATGAGGGCGATCTTGAGAGCTATCAGCTTGTTTTTTTAATCAAAGTTTGAGGAAAGAGGACGAGCCTATAAACCAAAGGTATCTCTCAACAAAGATTAAAGACAAAGAAGTAGAAAATGGAAGAAATATCTAAATAACTAAGTACAGAAACATTGAGAATGATAATTGGGTGGTAAAAAGCGAATCGACAGAAAAGAGGATGTAAAATGTAAAATAATTAAGAACCAATAACTGTATAGCTCATGGGGATAAAGGAGGAAATAACGTAAGATACAATGTTTAAACCAAGATAACATAAAGTGCATAAGACAAAAAACCCTTCAAACTGTCAACTCTCCATGGAGCTTTGTGGAAATTTATTGACGGCTCTTGAACGAATGAATTTGTTTTTGAAGTATCTCAAAATATCACTAAATATGTGATGTTTTCCCCAAGGTGAGTGACGAGGCCATAGCAAGTTAAGCAGCCAATGAAGCAATTTCCTCACTACGATTCAATCAATCAACCGATTACAATTATTCCATCACACTAATTTTGCAATGCAACTAATGAGTTTCGACAACTCCTACTGCCATCACTCACCAGTTGATGGGTTGCTAACCTCAATCAGGAGGGGTGGTACCTCCGCAGGTGGGCAGACTCAAACCTTCGACCTTCTGCACCCCCACACTAAAGTGTAGTTCTTCACCAGCCGCCATATCCTACCACCTATGCACTAGAGCACTTCTACATAATGGAGATACTGATATCAGACAATAAGCCGAACTCACGTTTTGCTGACGCAAGCTTCGTCGATAGAAGAAACTCGATAACTCGATTCATCATCGTCTTCTTCTTCTTCATCATCTCCGAAGGCTTCAATAGAGATGACTCGGTCATGAACTCTCTGCAGAACATCATCTGCTTCCTCCACATCATCGTCATCCTCGTCATCTTCATCTCTGCTCAACATAACACGATGAGAACACGATGTCTCGATGGTTGGAGGAAGCTGCTGTTGCGAGGAGGCAGCTGATTCCATGGTGCAAGAGTCTGATCGCTGGGTAGCATCACCGGAGCTCCAAGCCATCATTGTCCTCACATGGAAGTTCTGGATGCGTTATCCCAGTCTGTAAGGGAAGCAAAATGAATAACAGTATAATTGAAAATGTAGACAAATGTGCACCCCATCTTGTATTGTACATGTTATATCAATATCTATTCCTTGAAGACAGAGATTAACAAAACCATAAAATGCCTGGAGCACTGGAAAGAGCATAATATAGGAATAGCATCCACCTTTAAAAGACACAAATGCATAGATTCAGAGGACGCGTTAGCGCCCGACGAATTCTGTTCTTTGGTCCAATAGAAGAGGATATTTTTTGGTATTCTAACCCACTGAAGATGAAATCTATGGCGAGGTCTACAAACAGTGATTCTTAGAATTGATATTATCGAACGCTTGTCTATGTTGATCATAGTAATGAAAAGTGTCATAGTTTGTGATATAGGACGATGAAACACATTGAAAGATATCTTTTGAAGTAATATGGAACGGTAATATAGAATTGAATCTATGTTGTGCGTTTTTGAGAATTGGAGTGTTTTTCGTAAAATACTTTTTTGGAATTATCAATTCCCTTTTATTTAGAATTTGCTCTTTTATTTAGAAAATGCTGCGTGGACTTAAGGAGATAACTGTAGCGACCCTCAAACCATCTGGCAGGCCTATATGGCCTTTGTTTCAGTCATCGTTTTGTACTGCTTGCCATTGTTGTGCGACATGAAAGTTGCTGAATTTAAGTAGGTTTAGAGAGTAGGTTAGAGAGGCCCGATCGTGGCTGGTGTCTCGGACAAGCAACCTCTCAGCTGTAAGCTTGAGAATATATGTAGACGCCTCATTGTAAAAATTTCCAAATGGTAAATATACTCAACCTCTCTCAACCAATTTTTTATTGTTTTTACCAATGTTTTCGTAGTTTTCGTGCGACACCAACGTGTTCTTTGGTTCTTCCTGGAGGATCGAGCTTTCTAACCTGGAATTCATTTTGTTAAATTTTTCTCATTTTTCTTCTTTCCTGATGTACATGTTTCCTCCCGTTCCGTTCCCCTTCATATACCGCTTTTTTCCGTATGAATTAATCAAGTTTTTCTATTTCTATTTCTATCTATCATACATTCTAGAACTCTATAGATCATAGACATCCCGAGGATGTTTACATGAACAATGGCCCGAGAGTAAGGCCTGGAGCCTATTGCACAAAACTTCATTAGCTAATATTTTTAGCTAATAATTCCGGCACGGTTGCAGGAAACAGTTATTAACTAATGAAATTCATTAGTTCACGAGATTTTCATTAGCTCATAATTTCTATCAACGAGCTGTTGCTCAAACGACGAATAATATTCATGAGATAATAACAAAGCGGTCGATTCACTGATAGAGTTTATTAACCTTCCGAGATTGATAGGATCTATTCTGAGAACGAACATCAGTTTGTAGATAGGCATGGAAATCATTCAATCAACGCATTATTCGTATGTGGATCGAAGTTAGAGTTTTATTTCGTCAGTGCACGATACCCTGGCAGTGTGCATGATGCCAGAGTGTTGAGGAATAGTTCACTACAACGGCAAGCTTTTGCGTTATAGTATAAGGCATCCTGAACGAACTATTGTACATCAAAAGACGTGCACAGGCAGATACAGCAATGATATTCGATGAGACGGTGATTTGTTTTCATGACAATGACATACTTTTGACGTCATCTGCATGGAATTCCCTCATGACATTTATTAGCTGATAACTCTTAATCATTATCGTTTTGTGCAACTGATTTTAGTGGAACTAATAATCATTAGTTATTAGCTCATAACTAATGAAGTTTCGTGCAATAGGCCCCTGCTATGAACTAGATTAACCATGACCTAACCATTTTAAACCATGTCTGTTTGACATTGATTAACCAAGATATTTTTGATTTATAGAAATCCGTGTAAACAGATCCCGGGGAATGATAGAAATCTGAGTGTACAGCCGCTCTCAGGCGTTTGCGTTCCATATCGCTATCACATTGATAGAAAAATTACATAATAGAGTTAAACAGGCATGGTTTAAGGAATGTCATGCGGATGTCGTAGCTGTATAACTATAATCTGTCCTCATGACATGGATATCTAAGAAGATTTTCTCTAAAAACCTGACATATTGCATAATTTCTATGGAGATTTCACAGAGTGCTTCTTCCCGACAATGATGCAGTTCTTAACTCAATGCATTGCAATGTAATTCAGCAGACAATAATGCCAGCTACGGACATTGGCATGCTTTTCATCTTCATTGGGTTAGAATGTAGGAATATTATGATGGTTTAGAGGACAATAACGCAGATTATCTGAGGACATGCAAGCGTCTGATAGTCAAAATACGCGATGTTTTTTTCATTTTGGTCAAAAGTTATCCTTGTCACTTTTTAAATATTTATTCTGAACTGCTGAATAAAAATAAATATCCCCTGTTAATACCAGAAAGCGCATGAATGCTAAAATACAACATAAATTCAACAGTTTTTATATTCAAATTTTCGATATTGAGGAAAAATAAGCCGTGAATGTATGCACATGGTGCATGTGATTTTTGTAAGTGCAAAGATTATTTGGTGTATGGAATATATTTCAACACAAAATCATCTATTCTAGATGCTTTGAGTTATTTTAGGCCATTCCCAGCCCATGCGCATTAGGGCGAAACGCAGTGTCTATGACTGCCAAGGAAATTTTGTGCTTAGGTTGGTCAAGTCTGAAGGCATCTTTCTATTCTATGCCCAGGCGAGCTGGCAATCTGCAATCTTCAGATGTATCCTATATATCACACTTCATCATGTGTTGATCATGCCACATCAATATAAGAATAGTTTCTAATTTATGAGATCACGTATGCATAGATTCATAGGAAATTTGCATTTATGTCCTATGTAAGTGAATATTCCATTCTGACGCCTATAATTCCGAATCAAACACGACCGTGGAATGTCGCAGTGGATTGACCCTGTAAACTGTAGGTCACTAACTTAGGCACGAAGCCGAAATTTCGTGCCAGTTAGTGTCTTTCTAGTGTCTCGAGGCACCAGTAGGTGCCACTTAGGCACTAATAGGCACCAAACCAAATATTTGTTTATCCAATGAAATCGAAGGAAAAATCAATGGGCACGAACTCGGCACTGTGAACTTCGTACCTACTCGTGCGTTGTGTTGGTTAGAATGGATGACTAAATTTCGTGCCTAATTCAAGCGAAATTTCGGGCCCTAGAGTTCTCAGTGTACAGGACAATTACAGGTGGCAACTTGCACACATGTCTCATAAATCGGTCTATCATTCACTCTGCACTCTCCATACTCGACTGTATAGATGAGGTACAATTATCCCCCAACGTAGCCGAGAGGAATTGATTTGATTTTTGATTTCCTCTCTACATAGCATATCTTTAAAAATGTGTGACAAAACCACATTACAAATGTGCATTCAAAAAGATTGTTCTAAGTTGGGTGAAAAGAAAATTCCGGAAAACTAAGTAGGAAAAATGTGCACTGTGGACTTTTCCAATACCCATTCAAAGTGAATTACATCAACTAATTTTTGCCCATCCTATTCACAGACTTCTATGGAATTCTGTGGACTGCAATTTTCTCATTCTATGACTTTTATGGAGTTCTATGACCTAGGGCTTGTCCATGAACTAGTACTTGTCTATGCTAGGATCTCTATGGCATTCTATGGACTATGGCTTCTCCCATGGAACTGCATGAACTCAGGCTTGTCCTTTGTGGGACGGCATCGTCCTTTCCTTAGATTTCTACGGGCATGACTTTACCCACTCAACGGAATTTCATGAGATCGGTTGACGATATCAAGAATGTCACATCATGGTAGTTTGATTTGGTAGAGTCGCTAGCAGTGCGGACCTTCTGCCATCACTTAGAGGCATATTTCATGTCGTCTCGAAACAACATACATATCCGACCTCCCAATGACAACAACATACTTCGCACTAAAACACATGTATCACATCACCAGAACGAAATAATCACTGGTTTTTCGACTGTAAGTTTTCCCTTTTCTCCTATGTATCCACAGACTCATTCTCATTTTAAGTCTTGTTACTTGCTCATGATTTAGAGACATCTACCATCGCCTTATCTGTTTCAACTTGTCTGGCAGATGAGTTGCCCGAATTTCGTTGTCATCTTGATAACCTCAAGACAGCGATGACATCTCTCACATACTTAGATTAAGGGAGAGAGAGAGAGATGGAAGGGAAGGCGTGGTGGATGACTGCCAATAACCTACAACGTTGCAGAATTTTGATTGAGATAACCTACATGAATGAAAACAGTGGAAGAGAAATGAATGAGGGAAACTATGATGTAATCATTGACGTTACCCTAGAACTCGCTACATTCACTCTCTTCTCATTCACGTTTCTTACCTAGGAGAACAACACCTCTGACCTCATATTCTCTTCTACTTCACATCATGTTACACGAGAAGCTAGAAGTGATGTCTTGGGCATAAGAGGGAGAGACTTTTGCTTGAAAAATACGATTTACATGCTGACTTTTATCTGTTATGTATCCATGATGCAGTGAAGGTCATAAGAAAGGAAATTCAAAAAAATCGATCACGTTTATGAGACGATGATTATGAAACTGAAATGTCAAGATTTTTAAGATTCCAGAAGTAATCTAATTATCATAGAAATTGCCTTTTATGGAGAGCTCTCTTATCAGGTGGAATCTCCAATCATAATAACTTCTTGTGATGATATCTTTATAATACAACAACACAAATCGCGGCGACATCATACAATATCATTGCTTACATTTGTGGAAAGATAATATGCTACAGTGGTAAGATGCAATGCAATTTTGAAACGGACCGAAGCCTCTGTTGCTCGAAATGAGATCATGATGGCCGTGACTTAATGCCTTTCTCCAATTTTTCCTTATTTATTTTATTTCAGTGAATTTCTCGTACATGCGAGTGGCGTTTTGTCGATTATCGACTTCAAGGCCATAACATAATGCTTCAAAAACAATTGCATACAGACAACTCAGATATCGGTAAAGTAAGCGTCATGCAAAAATGAATATAACATAGACTTGAAAGCGGATAGAGTGGAAGCTTTCGTGATGGTGGATGGAAGCTTGTTCCACTCACGAGCAGCATTACACTGGAATGAGCGACCACCAAGAGTACGGCAACGGGATTTAGGTGTAATGAGCTTCAGCGAGGAGGAAGAACGGAGGCGAGCACGTGTGAAAGAATTGAATGAGAAGTCGAGGCGATCAGTGAGGTAGGAGGGAGCACAGTTATGAAGACACAAGTACACTATAGTCACAAGTCTATACTGAATGCGACCTTCAATAGGGAGCCAACGAAGTACTTTTAGTGAGGGTGAGATGTGGTGGTAGCGTGACAGGGAATCTACCAGACGAGCAGCGGCATTGATTACATTCTGTAAACGTCTCAGCGTAGACTGAGGTAAGCCAGCTAAGGAAGTGATGCAATAATCAAGTCGACTAAAAAATTGCGACACAATAAGCTTTATAGTGAGCGAACGAGAGATAGATCTCCGGATTGACTTTATTTGACGCAAAACTCCGAAGCAGGTCGATATAGTTCGAGACATGTGAGTGTTGAAGGTTAAGTGGTTATCAAAGATAACTCCGAGGAGTCGCAGAGAGGCGACAGGAGTTAATGGATGGCCACAGAGAGATACAGGGGCTGATGGGAGAACTTTCTTTTTTATCGACGAGAACCATATCACATTTGACTTGGAAGCGTTCAGCTGTAGGTGGTTGCTTTTCAGCCAGATATTCACTTCTTCGATACAGGTGGACATGTGTCTACTTAACTCGTCAGTTGATGTGGACGAGAGGAACCGTAGACTTGAATGTCATCAGCAAATAGATGAACATTGAGATCACTTTGCTCGATGGAGCGGGAGAGGTCGGATATGTACAGGGAGAAAAGGAGGGGACCGAGTACTGAGCCCTGAGGAACTCCGGAGATCACTTGAACGGGATGAGACCTGTGTCCACCTGAGACGACTGATTGAGTACGGCCAGTCAGAAAGGAGCGAAACCACTCCAGTGATGTGTCTCTGAAACCAAAAGTCGTGTGAAGTCTTTGAAGGAGTGTTGGGTGATGAATGGTATCGAATGCTGACTATAGGTCCAGGGAGATAAGGAGAGAAATGTTTCCTTTGTCGAGGGAGCTCAGGATATCGTTGAGCAGATGTAGAGTCGCAGTTTCGGTGGAATAGTGAGGTCTGTAAGCAGATTGAGTTCGAGGTAGCAGACTGTTGGTATTTAGGTAGATCCTCACTTGTTTGGCAATAATCCTTTCAAGCAGTTTAGATATCGTTGGGAGATTAGAAATAGGGCGATAGGACCTGACGTCAGTAGGATCACTTGAGTCCTTCTTCGAGATTGGCGTCACTTGAGCATGTTTCCAACGGCGTGGAAACACACCCTCAGAGAGAGATGAGTTCATCAGAGGGGTGAGGAACAGAGCGAGTACATCAGCACATGCTTTCAGTAGGCCTGTGTGCAAGCAGTCAGTTGATGAATGTTTGTTCGGGAGATGTAAGATGGCTGAAAGCACTTCCTCCTGTGCGAACGTATGGAAAAGATTTAACTGGTTTTTACGGTTTTCCAGGAAAGTAGGTGATGGTGAAGTATAAGACGCTTGGGCTGAGGCTAGCTTTTGTTGGAAGAATTGAGAAAATTCATCTGCTGTAATTGACTCTGAGTGACGTGTTTGGCCACGACCCATCAGCTTGTCAACGGCCTGCCAAAGATCGCGGGAAATGTGTTGCCTCGACTGAGTTAGCTTGTTCCAATATTCGGACCGCTTGAGTCTCAGCAGCCACCGATAGTCTCTCAGACATTCCTTCCACTGGGCATGAGCTAGCACGGTCGACGGAGAATTCGCAAATGTAAGTTTATGGCAGTTTCGTTCTAGCCGGCGCACAAGTCGTTTAAACTGTCGGCATTCCTCGTCAAACCATGGATTTGATGACCGACGGGGGAGTTTGGAAGTTTTCAGTGGGATCAGAAGATCGAGTATTGATGTAATGTTCTCATCAAATAGTGTGGCCAGTTCGTCCGTGTCGTGAGCGAGCCATCTTTCACTCTGACAAAGGATGGAGTTCATCAGACATTCACGGAACAACGAGAGGTCAAGGCGGGACCACTGTCTATAGGTAACTGTTGAATAAGTTAGGCGCGGTAAGACCATTGAGGAAGTCCAACGTAGGAGTCGATGATTCCTTGACTTTCAGGTGAAGTGTTTCATATTTCCTCTACCATTCCATAACTATGCATAGTCCATTGTTTCCAGTTTTGACGATAAATATAATGAGCTAGCAGATTAGTGAACCAAATCTGTGAAGGTAAAGCACCACATGAAAAATGCCACAGGTCAATATCTTCTATCTTGTTTGTCCTTATGAGAGAACACAACAAGTTTTCCTAAAATATTGCTATACTTGGATAGCTCACTAATCAGGTAGAATATATTCCAAATTATTGCCTAATCTGGCCACACAAGGTGTTAAAATACTTACGTTGATATCCTCTGATGCGGTCTGAGTAGGTGAGAATTTAGAAATAAGAATATTAATCTCTTTATTTTGTACTTCATATTCAGTAGACGATCTTAATTCGATAATGACGATTAAGACTTCAGGCTTACAGGCTTAGAACCTAACAATAGATACAGTCTGATAGACAGATATCATTCACGCCTGAGTTATCATGGATTCAAAAACATTCATGACATTGACCAAAGATGTCGATAAACGAGAATTAGCATTATAATAATCATGTAAAAGGAGAGCAGAAATGGGAAGTTGTAGTTCCATTGAAAATACATTGACATGGGCGGGCATAATTTGGAAATTTCCAATTCATGTCCGGCAGCCTTGATAGAATGCTATGATGTGAAGGCAGGAATACAGGAATTACAGCCATCTGTCGAGGGCATTGTTAATTTCTATGGTCGAGGGCACAAATTGGAAGATATCCGAGGGCGCGTAGCACACAAAGATTTCTTCGAATTGTTGCCCGACGACAGATAGCTATAATTTCTGTGCATACCTGAACCATAGAAATCGATGCCTGAACTATCATGGATTCAAAAACACTTGTGACGTTTTCCATGGATGTCGATGAACGATTAATAGCATTGAAATGATCATGTTTAAGACAGGGATGCGGAGTCCTATCATTTTGATAGGACTCCGACTCCGGGGGTTGATAGGACTCCGACGCCGGGTGGCCAATATATAAAGTCTAGTTTTTTGAAAAATTAACTGGCAACCTACATCAAAGATCATTATAGGCTTACCTAAACCTATCTTTAGTGATCATTGCTGTATCAATCATTTTCGATGAAAGTTCATCAAATGTCGCTTTCAGTTGGATGCATACGACGATCGTCTCCTCCCATCTTGTTGATGTGTGCTATACACGGTTTTTCTCCAGTCTCTACCAGGCAGGAAAATCCCCATCCTTCTCAAAAAATATTAGTACACTTTCGATTTTAATATGCACTTTAGAGGACCGATCACACACGGTTAACGTGATCGTAAGAGGACAATGTTCTCAAACAAACTAGTATTTCATTTTTGTCTCTGATGTGACCTCTGATGCGTAGATGTGATCGAGGCTAGGAAGGCTTGTCTTTTCTACTGAATCACCGAGTGAAATGACAATCCTTTTTTCACTTTTACGGGTCATTCCTTCAACTATTTCAAGCTTTGCAGGCACTCCTGTCTCTGTAATTTTGTTTGACGGAGAAAGTTGATATCAAGACAGTGACAGCTATAAGCACGAGAATAAATAATTTGTTTGTATTATATTTCGGGTCTAGTTATAGGCCGGAGTCCGGAGTCCTATCATTTGATAAGACTCCGACTCCAGCAAAAATGATAGGACTCCGGGACTCCGACTCCCCATCCCTTGTTCTATGATAGATATGTGAAAACGGATGGCATAAAGTGGGAGCTGTGGCTCCATTGAAAATAAATTGTAATTAGCAGGCATGAATAGTGACTTATCTTCAAGAGTGAAATAAACGCTCTGAATATCTGAAAGCTATGAATTCTCTGAGACAACAGCGAGGTTTGACTTTTTGAAGTTAAGAAAGACTCTAGTTCATGTAAACCTCTGGTGTATGATTTCTTCGTCGTAAAAATGAATCCCAACCTTGGCTTCTGTGAATCAACAATAAATTCATAATCAATTCGGCGGATTCATTAAATTGATCGACAACTTATGGCACTCTTACAACGCAATAATATAGCACTTATTGCGAACTTCTTGTCTGCAAGTTGTTTAACTGTCTACGTTGAACTCTAGCCCCTGGATGTCTAGACACATTTTCAACGACCGTGATCAACATCTTCGATTTTCTGATCAACAACTCGTGAGGAATTTCAATTTACAATGAAAGAAATTATCAGTTTGGATAAAATTGGCATGTAAAACATGTTTGGCAGCCCACGACCAGGTTTTCCAGACTTGTTACTGCAACTTAATGAACTACAGGCACTTACAGCCGACTGATATCACTTGAAGCGATCAAGTCATCACCATCAGACATCAGTTGCTACGTCAATTATAATCCATGAGTATTTGGTCACAATTGTGACTGTCGATATTATCCGCCCTCCCCTACTCCTGCTCATTTCTGGAAACCAATCAAAATTTTGTCAAATGGGTTTATGGCACATGCGAACCAAAAACTTGCGCTTTGTCTAAAAGTACTATCTCAAATTCGGGATTTTTTGTTGTCAAAAAAATATCTCGTCATTACTTACATCAGTTATTTACGAACTAGTGTTTAATTGCTTCTTTATAGCATTCAACGAGTTAGATATCTTAAATACCCGACGCCTTAGGGTGAGGACCAGTGAAATCTAACGAGTTTGAATGCTATGATGAAGCAATTTTTTCACGAGTTGCGTAGAGGATTTTATTTGACGACGTGCTATGATGATCAGGGACAGATTGTGACTGATATGTCTATGACTATCAAGAGGTTTTGAATAGAAATCAAGCTTGATCAATCATGTACATATCTAGTCTCAGATCTAATCCATACTTAAGCAGGACAAGCTAAGTCAAAACTGACAAAGATTATGCTCCTTCAGTGCATTGGAGTCACACGCACGGGTAATAATCTGCTTTACAAATCAAACATAGTGATGGGATATCTATATTAAGTGTACAGAGACAAATAAAAGACATACTCAATCAAGATATCCAATTATTCCTCAACATTTCGTCAATGTTCAATAAATCGATCTTCAGACAATAGATCGACAGCTGACATCTCTGTACCACAGATATCAGCATGAGTCCGCGTCAATCTGTGAAAATGCTATCAAGTGCGCGCTGCTGATTCTAGAGTAGAGCGTGGATTGGGTCTCTCTCCTACCATATTTTTAGCCCATCTAATGATCCTTTCCTTCTGTCTTCGTTTTCCTTCCTAGCGAATTCTGATGTCGATCGGCATCGTCCCAGCCTCTGTTCCTCGTCTCTCATTCATGCTTGCATTTCCCCCAAACTTTCTTCCCTTCAACCGCCCCCGTCTTCGACTCATTGTGTGTCCCAACTAACATCGCCGCCCACGCAAACCGACGAGCCGTTGTTCCCTCCCAACCATCGGAGTTCTAGACATCGAGGCCGTCAGAGTGCAACAGCGATTCGGTGACCGAATTTCAACTACATGAGATGAGAAATAGCAATGTGGAGAAACACAGAGGATTTCTTTGTCGCAACCAGGCATAGGGAACTTGAATTCTAATCCCGGAATAAAGATTCTAACCAAGCAGGGAAATTCAACAAAATTCTAACTGGGGGATGGGGAGACAGTCTCCTATACATTTTTGTATGTTGTTCCAAATCTAAGAAAGTCGCGACTCCAGTGTTTTATACTTTTGGTTTCTACGTGTATCAAATTTAACATTAATAATATTTGTACTTGAAGACCATTGAGAATGTATATATGTAGTTATACTTAACATGCTCATATGTCCACATTGTCTTAAGATATCTTCAAGTGATACCTGATCAAAACTGATCGCTTTACAAAATCACACTCCAACAGATGCGAAATAATTCAAATTCTTGAAAACTGCCAGCCATAGAAATCCTCACCAAATACAATTATTATGAGGCATGACAATCTGTCCATTTTGTGACTTGGAATTCACTATTTGTAGCACAAAACTTACAGGACTACTTATAAAGTTATTATAAGTAATGCTTAAAGTGTAGTGCTATTTTTCATATAATAATGCGCAGGTACGTTCGTGAATGAATAAACATGGTGATCATAGTTTCATATGCATTTCTTCCGTGATCTCTAAGTAATTTGAATTGATTAAGACGTCTAAAAGTTTAAGAAATTGACCAAAATTCTCTATTTTCAAAAAGTGTTTTTGAAAAAATTGGGTGCATTGGTTAAATTTTTGGTATTCACTCAGGCCAACTTTAATAAAAATTTAGATTGGTTGTCAGAAGCATGAAGAAACTAAAAGTCACAAAAAAATAGAGCCGTAGGTATCAATATGACGGTGAAATATCAAAAAATGTGTAGAGGACTCCAGGAAGCACCCCAATGCAAAATAGGATTACTGAGAAGTTGCGGACAGTTTCAGTTTGTTTAAGTTAGTGACTAGAATGTACATCAGCTACTTGTTGATGGCAATTTCAGCTGCTCGCTGTTACTAAAACGTGCAATATTTGATGATTCTTGCACACATGGCGATTTGTCGCTAGTTATTTCATTAAAATGCTTTTATGCATAAAGAGAAATGACCATAACCGTGAACACCTTCCGTTTATCAACCAACGGAAGCCACCATCGTATAGGTGCCGTTGTCATAACAATCCATGTCCATGAAGCTCTGTTGTCTATTGTTTTTTGTGCTCACGTCCGTTCTGGTCCTCTATTATCCCCCACCCCACTAGATTGTTTTC
Source organism: Prostheceraeus crozeri (assembly GCA_907163375.1). Classification (NCBI taxonomy): domain Eukaryota; kingdom Metazoa; phylum Platyhelminthes; order Polycladida; family Euryleptidae; genus Prostheceraeus; species Prostheceraeus crozeri. The sequence continues at coordinate 76,713 of CAJQUW010004208.1, read as the reverse complement.
ACGAACGCGCCCCACTACAGGGGGAAGGGGGATGTCCCTCAACTGCTGATCTCCAAAACTATTGCGCCAATTTTTCCAAACCATACATCAATCGAATCGGCATTGAGAGGGGATTCAGAAAAACACCATCACTCTTATTTCTAAGGTCATCCCTGGGCTGAGGTGAAGGTCACTCTCGTTAAAAAATTTCGGAACCTTTAGTCAAAGATCTCGCTTTCAATTACTGCGAAAGACAGTGGTAATTTCTTTAAAATCAACATCATCCAGGAATAGAAACCTTAACCGTCTCAACCACAGAATTAGATTCATCTGCGCTCGTTTCGGTTTCCTGGAAAGGAAGAATTGTATGTAACCTTAATATCGAAATGGGGGCACATCATATCACACAACTTGCTCCTTCTCGAATGGATAATTCATGTATCGCTTGCTATTGGAAATGGCAAACAATAAGCTGTCAGCAAAGGACACCAGAGCCAGTGAGAGATGCGTGCGTGCTGTGATATCACGTCGCACACACCAAAACACACACCGATGCGTGGCTTCGATTCAATGTATGCACTATACAGTGAGCAATGCCGAGGAGAGGATCATTAAGTGAACTAATTTTCGTACGCCTGCTACTTTCTTTAATAATGATCGGAAGAGTCAACATTATGGAGAAAACTTGTGGGCAATGATCTGAATTCTTCGAATCTGAAAGAATTGTGGCAATCGAAGCACTTGGCTGGAACTCACATTAATCCGCAAGCGACGCACGACTTTTTTCCTATCTCTGTAAGGTATTAGGAATTCCTTTTTGTCCACTTAATAGGTTCCTCGATGTGCCGTCAATTTCGTATTAATCACACTTCTAGCAAACCGAAGCAGATAAACAAAATATATAATTCTGTGGTATGTAACCTTAATATCGAAATGGCACATCACAGAATTAGACAACTTGCTCCTTCTCGAATGGATAATTCGTGCATCGCTTGCTATTGGAAATGGCAAACAATAAGCTGTCAGCAGAGGACACGAGAGCCAACGAGAGATGCGTCCCTGCTGTGATATCACTTCGCACACACCAAAACACACATCGCTGTCTGGCTAGCACTCGATTCAGTGTATGCACTATACAGTGAGCAATGCCGAAGAGAGGATGGTGCAATCATCAAGTGAACTCATTTTCGTACGCCTGCTACTTTTTAAAAATGATCGGAAGGGTCAACATTATGGAGAAAACTTGTACGCAATGATCTGAATTCTTCGAATCTGAAAGAATTGTGGCAATCGAAGCACTTCCCTGGAACTCACATTAATCCGTAAGCGAAGCACGACTTTTTTTCCTATCTCTGTAAGGTATCAGGAATTCCTTTTTGTCCACCTAATAAGTTCCTCGATGTGCCGGCGATTTCGAATTAATCACACTTCTAGCAAACCGAAGCAGATAAACAAAATATTTAATTCTGTGGGCGGGGCTGATGATGAATAGATTTTAATGCTGATTGATCGCACACTTAAAGTGAATTGTCAATTGCATACGTTTTGAGAATGACCTCTATATATTTCACTAAGTTTATCAAGAGAGAAATAATGAGCTCTGAAACATCAGATAATGGAAAAGAAAATGCATGCACTTTTTACACCTCATACGTGGACATGCACCACAACACCAGAAAATAAATTTCATTTGGCAGAAGTTCTCATTTAAGAAACTCAAAATCTGTACTTATTCATACTACTTTGTAACTTGAAGATTCAAATTATTTTAAATCAGATAGATAAATGGTGACATTGTTGTCAGTTGGCAACTTAACAAGGCTTAGAACACCTGGAAATGCGAACAGCTTGCGGAGAGCCTTTCCTTGAAGTTTAAGAAAATATAACTTTCCATACTACTTCCAAATTCGAAATTTGAACTTTCTCGAAAATAGCTTGATGAATTTTTTAAGATCTGCATTTTTGAACTACCTTGACTTAGCATGCTCAGAAAATGCAAGCAGTTTCTCTGGAGAATTTTTAATGTGATTATCGACTTCAAACCCACCGTTTCCATTTAGTTGAAGTATCTGAATAGCATTTTACAACTTCTCACACCGTCTTTCTTGCATCTCTTCTTGAAACTCTCCATAGGAATTGTTTGGTCTTAGAAGATCTTGATTAGTTTGCAGGCTTGTCTTCTCTTTTCTTTGAAAATATGTCAGCCATGCACATTTAAGATTTTCTAATTTCTCTATAGCCTAGCTTCCAATCTGTGATTTGCAAATCTTTTAATCAACTCGTGTTCAAATGAAACCCGTTCGCTATACTGTATTTGTAGAATAGTAAGCAGACAAAGTAAAAGCACAATCAATTAGTAACAACTGTGTATCATTAGCATAAAGACAGGAGCAACAATCAAAAAAAAGTCTCCGTTGACTTCCCGGCACTTGTCCCATTGCTTGGGTAGGCGTTGAATTCCGTCGGCAAAGAAGGACTTCGGCTGTCCTTTGAACCAATCCCTAACAGCTGTCTTCACTTCTTCGTCTGATCGGAATCGTTGTCCCTTGAGAAACTTCTTCAGGGGACCAAAAATGTGAAAATCACAAGGTGACAGGTAAGGACTGTATGCAGGGTGACGAAATAATCCCTGCTTACCCATATGATTCAATGTGGGAGGGCAGGGCAACCGTTAGATATTCGGTAAAGTGAAAAGACACTCAAGTTATAGACCTATTGAGTGCCTTTTCACTTTACCGAACGGTTGCCCTGCCCTCCCACATTGAATTGTATGCAGGGTGTTCCAAAACTTCCAAACGCTTCCTTGTCAAAGCGTCAGATCTGGCCTTCGAAACGTGTGGTCTTGCGTTGTCGTGAAGAAGAATGACACCTGAAGACAACATACCGGGTCGCTTGCTCTTTATCGCTTGGTGAAGCTTGTCCAAAGTGTGGATATACCGCTGCCAATTGATAACCGCTCTCTGGTCTTCTTTGGACAGACTTTCTACCATGAACGACATTTCACTCGTCATTAACCGTGAACAACAGATACACTTGATGAATAAACACATTGTCACGCTGTTATAAAGCACTGAATAGTACTCCACAGGTCTGCTTTGATTAATTAGTCATGCATGAACCCGCTAAGATAGATCGAACGGGTTTCATTTGAACACGCCTCGTAAAATTGCTTATCAGATGCAGAACTAAATGGATAAAAATGATAGAAAATCGTATTTGAAATGTGGAGTACACAAAGTGTACTGATAAGTTGCCGGCATCTTCATTGTCAACCATTCGAAGCCGCCGTGGTTTAGGCACCGCTGTCATGAGAACGCATATCCAAGACGCTCTGTTGTCTCAATGCCTCTAGTCGTTCTAGTCCTTTATTATTAGCATCGAATTTCTATGATACTAACATTCTCATTGTTGTCATCGTCTATTCTTTCTTAAAACCTGCATTAAATTAGCTTTGTACAATCTATTATGGAAATTTGGGAAAACCTCTTTGAAAGGAAGTCACAGAGTTGTCAGTTAACCATTTAAATGAAAATGTAGTCTGTTGTATAATTTCTGATAAGTGTGATTAATTCGAAATCGACGGCACATCGAGGAACCTATTAAGTGGGCAAAAAAGGAATTCCTAATACCTTACAGAGATAGGAAAAAAAGTCGTGCGTCGCTTGCGGATTAATGTGAGTTCAAGCAAAGTGCTTCGATTGCAACGATTCCTTCAGATTCGAAGAATTCAGATCATTGCGTACAAGTTTTCTCCACTATGTTGGTCCTTCCGATCATTATTAAAAAGTAGCAGGCGTACGAAAATTGGTTCACCTGATGACTGCACCATCCTCTCTTCGGCATTGCTCACTGTATAGTGCATACACTGAATCGAGTGCTAGCCAGACAGCGATGTGTGTTTTGGTGTGTGCGACGTGATATCACAGCAGGGACGCATCTCTCATTGGCTCTCGTGTCCTCTGCTGACAGCTTATTGTTTGCCATTTCCAATAGCAAGCGATACACGAATTATCCATTCGAGAAGGAGCAAGTTGTCTAATTCTGTGATATGCCATTTCGATATTTAGGTTAGATGCGATCCTTCCATTCTAGAAAAATGAAGCGCGCGCAGATGAATCTAATTCTGTGGATGCATATCTCGTTGATGTTCGACGTGGTTAACCGGTAAGTGAATCGACTCCGGTTTTCCGCTTTTAAATGAACAATTCTGCGTTCTTTTTCTCCTAATGTACGAATATTTTCGAAAGCTATCATCTGCGAAATATACAGTACAAATAGCTATTGATTGCGAGGTTCATCGAAGTCATGCAATCTAAACATTGTCACCAGGATTTTATGGAATAATGCACTCGGCAAATATTATCAATTGTTGTCAGCATTGAGATATTCGCATTAACAGGTGCACTCAAACGCGCACAATATAACATGTTTGCAACATTTGTTATCAGGTTACAGTACTTTTCAGTCTTACAGAGAAGTACCTCGCGCAGACTCAAACCGACATAATATAAATGAACATTTCAAAATATAGTCAGTAATATGATCGTTGACATTTCGATTTAACATGCAATATTCTATCCATATACATGTATATGAAAGAAGCATAACATCAATGACTAAAGGAGCCGTAGCAGCAGAGATTAAAAAATTGCAATTAAATGATATCAACTGATGTTACCACAGAATTAGATTCATCTGCGCGTGTCTTCGATTTACTTGAAAAGAAGAATAATATCTAACCTTAATATCGAAATTGCATATCACAGAATTAGACAACTTGCTCCTTCTCGAATGGATAATTTGTGTATTGCTTGCTATTGGAAATGGCAAACAATAAGCTGTCAGCAAAGGACACCAGAGCCAGTGAGAGATGCGTGCGTGCTGTGATATCACTTCGCACACACCAAAACACACATCCCTGTCTTGGCTAACATTCGATTCAGTGTATGCACTATGCACTGAGGAATGCCGAGGAGAGGATGTGAAATCATCAAGTGAACTAATTTTCGTATGCCTGCTACTTTTTTTAATAATGATCGGAAGGGCCAACATTATGGGGAAAACTTGCACACAATGATCTGAATTCTTCAAATCCGAGGCACTTTGCTGGAACTCACATAAATCCGCAAGCGAAGCACGACTTTTTTTCCTATCTATTTTATTAGGAATTCCTTTTTGTCCACCTAATAAGTTCCTCGATGTGCCGTCGATTTCGTATTAATCACACTTCTAGCAAACCGAAGCAGATAAACAAAATATTTTATTCTGTAGATGTTACTAATGTTGATTGACTGTACCAGAAAAATTGATTGACTGATGGATAACTAATTAATGCAAACAAATTCCATAGTGTGATTTGGGGACACAAAAATATCAGCTTTTTCTTTACTCGCCATTGGGAAACCCTGTACATCGTATACCCCTATACATTGTATGCGAAATCAAGATGAAGACAAGTTGCAGGATGAGATTGATAATGTAGTGATTTGGTCGAGAAACAACGGTCTCGAGTAGAATTTCTCTAAGTACTTTGTAATGGATGTAATCACCTGCAACAATTTAACTACGTCTCATGTTTTCATTGATAATTGTTGCTTCTGGGTTGTCATTTATCCAGTGATATGAGATGGCGCATGCATGTCAATTGCCTTATCAAACGAGCATCGAAAAGATTGTATTTGCTACGAGAAAAATACACAGCAACATACGTCGACAAGCAGATCTTCTTCTTCATTTGTAAAATAATGTTCCTGATCCATGTATCTTCGACTATGTACATGATGATATTTGTGATGAGCTCGTCGCATTCTGCGAGGCAAATTATGCTAGAAGTGTACACGCTCTTGAAGAATGCCATCTACCCCCTACCTCTAATCCTACCCATACCAATACAATGAACAAAAGAGATGTCTTGACTTCTGACTACGATGAAAAACGTGTTTTCCATGATTTTTCTCGTAAAATTAAGTCGGCAGTCGTAGACAGAGTTTTTACAAAAAAGTGAAGTCAAATAATCAGCACAACGCTTCGAATGTCCACTGCATTCATTCTCATTTGGCATAATTATAGACTTAATGCCAGTAACATTTTCAGCCATTTTAAAGCAAAAGCGACAAGTGTTGGTCGGTCGATTTCATGTCATTATTGGAGACAGCATCAGGACAAAGTTACAATAAAGATAAAACCATTAAATACATCAATTGAGAACTTGTCAAGCTAAAAGAACCATTGACAACTGTGTCTAAAACCACAGAAATTGAATACATGATAAAAACAATACAGTAGGAAATGATTTGCAATTACGATTACGTCTAAAACTGCGGAATTCAATGTCACAACGCTGAATCCACAGAATTAGACAGGTCGTCTCTTCTTCCGTTTGACTAGAAAGGAAGCATTGGAACATGTAACGCTAATGAATTGGCACAATCTCCTGACTAAATACCATAGCAATCGAACAATGAAAAGCCAGTTCAACATAAAACACGCCAAATTGTGCGAAGTTTCAGTGACTTATCAACCATATCACACAGCAAAGAGACACAGTCGATGTCAAGTTCTACAGAGAAGTTTGTGAACGTTTTTCATGCGCCTGCTAACTTTTTTTTAAATGAGCGGAGGGCCCAACATTATCGAGAAAACTTTTGCGCAATGATCTAAATTCTTCGAATCTGAAGGAATCACCGCGATCGGAGCATTTTGAAGGAATTCACAGCAATCCGCAAGCGACACACGACTATTTTTCCTATCTCTGTAAGGTATTAAAAATTTCTTTTTGCCCACTTATTAAGTTCCTGCATGTGCCATTGCTTTGAATCAGTTTGCACTTCTAGCAAAGTGATGCGGTTAAACAATCTAATTCTGTAGATGCATCAATAAAATTGGAACTGAAGACTCGCGTTCGTTCATCAAGCTATTGATTTCTTTCATGACCAGATATTCAGCAGTGCGCGTGTACTTAGTGCGAAAAACTATTTGGATATTGTTATAGCTATTTCTATGATCGTGTTTGGTAATCTCAGTATCTTTAGGTCTATCTTGCAGGTGTTAACGAATTCTGGTGATAATGTGTCGACGAGTCTCGTCAGTAAAGCAATTGTCACATTGCCACATTTGAATTTGTATACAAGATTAGATGCGAGACTCATAGGCACTTTATCTTTGTTCGGAAACAATTTCTTCGTTTTGAAAGTATCGAAAATGACAGATAATTTGCAAGTGTCAGGCAAAATGCGATTGAGCGAATGAACAGTTTTCAGAGTTTGCTTTTCTTTTTCTTTGATATACGGTAATCGCTAATAAATGCAATCACCATCCAAATCATTATCATTGTGACCATAACTGGGTCCGGAATTCAAAATTTTGTCTCTAATTTTCATTTTCAGCCAGTAGTATCTCAAAAAGGCAAAATAGTATCAGTAGTATCTCAGCAAGCCAATGGCAAAAGTTTCGAACTATGCTCTGAAAACTTTCTCATAAATCACATTTGAAATATAAATGAATTCGTTTTATTCATTTGTTTTTTAACCTTCCCAGCATCTGAAGCTAGTGCAATTGTAGAGGATGATTATTAACTGATAGATGCAGTGTATGTGTCTCATGTAATGAAATTCCTAACTACAGATTTTTCTTCGAATTTCTGAGGTGTTCAACCGATTTATCGAGAAGTCACTTGATCAATATTGATCGACACTCAGTGACATTTACGTACATGGACTCCAAACTGTCACTTACTGCTGATTGGAAAATGTGCCAAAGTCTTTGGGTAGTGCCTCGAAAGACGAACTTTGCTTGATTGTTTGAATTAGAAAAGATTAGAAACAACTTCAGGAACGGGAATAGGTCGATGAAATCATTCAAATACCTCAATTTCGTAGATTATGGAAATCTGTACAAGGGGAGGAACCGGATAGTTCGCATGTTAACCAACTACTATTTGATAACATTGTATAATGCACATTTACAAGCATGTTGACCACTTTACGTAGCCGCTACTGTCCATTGCTAAATTATTACATGGTATTTCTCTGCTGTGATATACAGATTTTTCCATACAGAATCGCAAACAGTGAAAGCATATTCACGATAGCACAAGCTACTTCCACAGAACATCAGCATTTCCATGCTTAGTGCAAACAAATTCGCTCATCGTCGAATTAGCGCAAGTAAATCCGTATGCAGTGATTCTAAATTCATGAATACGTCTCATGTTCTCATGTCCCGCACCCAAAGTAACTATAAAACAAGCAAATTCGCGATTAATCAACCTGAAAGTCTAGCATCATGATAGAGTCCAGTTTGTCGGATATTTCGAGTGAAAGCCAAGGATCAGGGGAAGCTTCACGAGGCCCGTATGCCAGAATAAGCTTGGACCTGAAGCAAAGGCTCATCTCGGCATGGGAAAGTGGTGGAGATTATGTAGCTGCATGCGCTGTTTTGAACATCAATCCTTCAACAGCAAGGTCAATCATCCATCGCCATCAAAGAGGGGAATATCTCACAGACAGACGCGGAGGACGACGCAGTGAAGTCTTGAAGCTGTCTCCGACAGTCGTCCAGAACATCGTGGACCTCATGGATCAGCATCCTGACTTCACGTTGCAGCAAATCAAGAATCATCTGCCAATCCCGCTTTCCGCTACCAGCATATCAAGGGCTCCAGATGGGCAGCTGATCTCCATGAAGAAGATCATCGATCATCGAGATGCATCGATATTTAGCACTGGCGGACATAATTGTGTAGCATTATCAATAAATTGATTGGATTGCATGTGTATTTTTGATTCAAATCCTCTGGTGTTTAAGTAAAGTGATTGTGTATGCAGTCAAATAAAGCGATTCTGTTTGCCGTTCAAGCGAATTTGATTGCTAAATTGATGCACGAAATACATTGGCGAAATTGATTGCACTATCAATTGACACAGGCGAATATATCTGCAAATTAGGTGAATTTGCTTGAAAAAACTTGCATTAATGAATTTGCTTCCACTAAAGCGAACTGGTTTGCATTCTTCACGAATGTGGGTGGAAAAACTTGTAGTGGGTAGATCGGAAAGTTCCCGGACTCCGCCTGATATGTCTATGTTACTGAATTCGATAGCTATTGCTTTCTTCATAGATATCTATTCCGTATGCTTGAAGTGTAGGAAAATCGATTTCGTGATTTCATGCCATCTTCACGTTGACAGCAAGGTAAATTGATCATTTGCAACCTCGGCGATCGTCAGCATGACAGGTAAAACAGAACAGCGAATGTGCATCAAATTTTTCGTTAAATTGAACAAGACAGCTACCGAAACTCTTGACATGCTTCGTCAGGCCTACGGCTCGGATTGTCTTTCTCGTACACCCGTCTTTGAGTGGCATTCGCAGTTCAAAAACGGCAGTCTGTAGATGACGAGCGCTCAGGCAGACCGACAACCAGCAGGACAGCCAACAATGTCAACGAAGTTCGACAACTCATTCGCGAGGACCGCCGTCGTTTTCGAGATGGCCAACTATTCGCCAACTTTCGGAGATTGTAGGAATTGGCTATGGAGTTTGTCAGGAAATCTTGACCAGTGACCTGGATATGTGAAGAATGGCTGCCAAATTCGTTCCTCGAATCTTGACCACAGAGCAGAAACAAAGGCGGGTGGATGTGTGCGAGGAACTCGTGGAACAGGTCAACGGCTATCCAACTTTCATGTCGCGAGTGATCAAGACGACGAGAGTTGGATCTACGGGTATGATCCTGAAATGAAACAGCAGTCATCCCAGTGGAAGAGTCCTTCATCTCCGAGGCCTCGAAAAGCCCGACAATTTCGCAGCGCAACAAAGACAATGTTGATTGTTCTCTTCGAACAGAAGGGCATTGTTCATCGGGAGTTTGTTGACAGGGGCGGACAGTGAATTCAGATTTTTACTGCTACGTCTTACGGCGATTGAGAGAAGCAGTTAGAAGGAAGAGACCTGACTTGTGAAAAAACCGCAATTGGCTGCTCCATCAGAACAACGCACCTGTTCATGCCTCTTTGAAAACAACCCAATTTTGTCCGATCACGGCATGACCATCGTTCCACATCCTCCGTACTCCCCTGACATCGCCCCATGTGACTTTTCTTTGTTCCCAAAACTGAAACTGCGGTTAAGTGGACGTCACTTCCAGACCGCTGAAGAAATCCAAACAGAGACAGACACTGTTTTGAGAAACTTTAAGCCGGAGTTTTTCAGCGAAACTTTCGAGGAATGGAAGCGCCGCTGGAATAGTTGCATTCGTTCACGTGGCGAGTTCTTCGAAGGCGATAAATCGAATTTATTTGATGATACTGAGTAATGCAATTATTTTGTAATTCTTAATACATTTTTCATTCCTGGAATACATCTCTTGCTTTGATTGATATAGCACACGAAAAATTCAGCATCAGTCCGGGAACTTTCCGATTAACACCCGTGTATCTACAACTGATATAGGCCCTACTTAAATAGACGGAAACGCAAATGAGATTAGCCAACACTAAGTTAACTAAAAAATAAGTAGCAAAATGATGTATCGTGCACAATTGTCTACACTCCCACAATTGCCCGGATAAATTCATAACAAAAATGCTTTTAGGACAGTGCAATAGGACATAGTCGTCTTTGTCAACTGTACTTTTGAATAATTTTGATAATAGACTCAACTTGTCAATGAAAAAAATGAGCGTCTGGTTTTGTCTAGATTCAAGTCATTATGTATACAGCTTAGTTCATCACAGAAGAGCAACTCACTACATCTTGAATTAGATACACATATAGTTCTGGTTATACAAATACAAGTTTCATACAAGTAGAGTATTCCGATCGATTTTTTGATGATAAATTGTAGCAATTTTACTTGATGCATCTTTATATAGTTTTGTAATCTTGCTATCATGTATTGAGTTTCAGTAGTAATAAAGAAGTAAGGAACGATATGATTTCTCTCTCAAAATTGCTGCTTTTGTTCAAAATGCGATCAGAATAGTTGGTTGGGTCATCTAGTTTTGTTCTATTCCAAAAAAGTCAATCATTAGTTTCAAATATGTAGTTAAACAACTCCGAACGATGGATCGATTGACGATGCTAATGATATCATTGCGAGCACATGATGTTTGCGAGAACGTCATAATTAAATCTCGAAGATGATATTATTAAATGTTTATTCTACCGGTTTCGGATAGGAGTGGAACAGCCGCTCTTATCCTTCATCAGGAATAGAAAGACATACAAAAATATATAAAATTCAAATGGTACAAGGATTTAAAAACTTTGCATGCATAGAATCATAGACAAAGAAGAGATAGAATAACGCATAGATTCTTTATGTTAATTAGCAGACATAATGGTCACAGAGATAGGAGATTTAGGTTCAAATATATGTGACCGCTGTAAAGCCTGCTGCATATTTAAGCCAAAAGGATAGTCGGTCATCAATTGACTTATAAATTTCATTTCTTTCTCGTTCATTTTCAGTTCCTTCGATTCTATCTATAATATTATAATTATATTATGTTATATATTTTAATTTAGTTTCTTCAAAATTATATGATGTCCCACGAAATTTAGCTGCTAGACAGACTGGAAGCGTTACACCTTGTGGCTCAGCGCGCTGTAAAACATGCAAAATGATTTCAAATGCAACAACAATAATATCACCTGTCACAGGTCTTCCTTATACTATCAAAGCAACTAACACTACATGCAGCACTACCAACATTGTATACGCTCTTCAATTTGAAAATTACTCGTTCTTATATATTGGGGAAACAGGGAGGTCTCTTAGGGAGAGAATAACTAGACATCGCTTTGACATCAGACATAATGATGAAAAGAAAGTAGTTTCATTTCATTGTTTAGAACATGGTCATCAAGAACAAAACGTGAAAGTCTCCATATTGGATAGAATCGTAGGAAATGAAAATGAATGAAAAAGAAATGAAATTTATAAGTCAATTGATGGCCGACTATCCTTTTGGCTTAAATATGCAGCAGGCTTTACAGCGGTCACCAATATTTGACCCTAAATCTCCTATCTCTGTGACCATTATGTCTGCTAATTAACATAAAGAATCTATGCGTTATTCTATCTCTTCTGTGTCTATGATTCTATGCATGCAAAGTTCTTTAATCCTTGTACCATTTGAATTTTGTATATTTTTGTATGTCTTTCTATTCCTGATGAAGGATAAGAGCGGCTGTTCCACTCCTATCCGAAACCGGTAGAATAAACATTCAATATCATCTTCGAGATTTAATTATGACGTTCTCGCAAACATCATATGCTCGCAAAAAAAGTCAATCATGCAATTTAATTTAAATGACCACCACCACTTCAACTGACCATCCTAAAATTGATGAATCATAGAATTTATATGTTCTATCATTAGTTGATAGCCAGATCATATTTCATCTGACTCAAAGCTTTATCTGTGTAGGCAATAAAAAATCACGAAAGATGTCACATGATATGAATAGAATCTCGGAGAACTGGTAGTGTGGTGTAATTCATTTGAAATTTGAATTTGAATCGCACTCTATCTCCTTATGAGAAAGGCAATTATTTCTTGCTACGCTCTGTCGATCAAGGAATAGATTTCACCTTCTGTAAAGTGCAACATTGGGACGTGTGTGAGAGTTATGACTGATAAAGTAGTAATAATATTGTACAAGACGGCATCGTTGACGACCCTAGTACACCACAATCAGAGCTGAAATTGTTCAATAAATTTGAAACGGACCTATCGCGACAATCCTAAGCCTGGGAGACAAGTGTCAGACACACATTGAAGATGCTTTGAAGAGCTGTTATGTACGAACAAGTTTCCCAACGAAGAAGGATCAAAATCAATCTTATGTAATGATTCCGATGCACACGGATTCCAGCGTCAGAACCCCTCGCATGAAGTGCTCAGCCATATTTTGCCAACATTGGAATTTATCTCCTCCCGACTTTCTCTACAAATCGATTGATTTATAGGGTAGGCCTACGTGGGATCGATTGGCCACCAAAGTCCCCTGATATGAATATGCTAAATGACTGATTTTGGGGCCGGTTGAAGACTTGGTTGCGCGTGAACCTCAAAAATGCTTTCACAATTTTGGAAGCCTTGAAACAACACATAATTGAAGAATTCTCTGACGAATGGATGCTAGCTGCAGTCGTTCGGTTGCGGAGGATACGAGGAGCTGGAAGTGAGCTTTTAATCAATTTATGCAGCCTAGTTTATTTCATGCAAGCGTACATTATATTTCAAGAAATATAGATAGATCAAATTTGGGATGGTCAGTTAAAGTGATGTTGACGTCAGTCAAATTTACTTGTTGATCAAAATCTTTGGAATAGAACAAAACTAGATGACCCAATCAACTACTCTAATCGCATTTAGAAGACACTGAGCAATAGCGACAAGTTTGAGAGACAAATCATTTCGTTCCTTCTGGGACAACCTATAAAACAGCTTGCACATACATGTCAGTCCGATTATGTTGGCCCACAAAGGCCTATCGTACGTCGGCCAGCAAATAATATCTTCGAGAAGTTGCCATATCTTAGAATTTTTTTAATATGCTGAATGTTTTTCCAGATGGGTTCAATGATTGAGAAGTCATTACTTCGGATGTCTCCATCTGTTTAATGATAATTCTATTGGATTAGCTTTCCTTCTTTAAAATAGAAGATACGGTACCGTACTCATGCTACAAAGCATTCATTTTCATTGTCGATCAGCTTATCAATCAAAGCAGTGTTCTATTCATTAAACAGTTCGCTGCGGGTAAACGTGATGGCACGTCATGGGTAGTTATCAACTTGTGCGGCAGCCGTGATTACACGTCTTCATGTTAACTTCCTCTCACACGGATGTCAACTATCAAAAGACTAATTAAATATATAAAATAAATAAAATTTTAAAACAGCCTTTTCTACTACTGAATTTTAGATATAAATAAAATTAATCTGAATAAAAGTAAAAACATAATGATGCACATTATCTTAAGCGCTTCCGATAAATCTTATCATAAGATGTCATTTACTAAATGATTCTAAATAATCCTGCAGTGAATGTCATAGACATTCAAACTGCATAGCATAAAATTAAGTAAGAAATCATCCATACATACTGAAATCAAGACATTGGACTATCGGAAATTAATATAGAAACAATGACAGCAAAAATGTGCTAAGACCATGGCAGGAGCAAGTCACTTACATGTTCTTTCACGACACACAGCGAGGGCCTGAACCGCTTAAACAAAATGGCCTCAGTGATCTTAACATGGGGCACATTTCTGCAATATGCAGCAGCAGAAAAATAGGACTCGATCTTTTGCCAAGAGAATAGATTGCAATCCCTGAGATGCTTGCATACCGAGGTGATTTGATCTTTCGGGATCTTGTTGCCGCCCACTTAGGGTAGCGTTCTTTGATGCGGATGCCAAGACATCTCGTTGTCCGACCAATGTAACTGCCTCCGCAGTCGCATATGAAATTATAACACACATTTGATCTATGTTAATTTCCGACAGTCCAATGTCTTGATTTCATTATGTATGCATAATTTTCTGCTATATCTCTTTTCATAGCTATGTAATTTGAGCGTCTAAGAAAATAGAAATTGCACACATGACATTATAATCATCTTAGTATCACTGGATCTTACATTATGATGCCTATGCCTACTCGCACAGTAGAAATATATTTCTATGAGCCCAAAGCATTCATCCCATTACACTAAATAGCATAGTGTCTCTCTTATATAACATCTCTCATTAAAGGCAATCTGAAATATCCTTGAAAACTAAACTATTGTGATTATGAACACCCCGAAATATATGTAGGCCTATTTATATAAATGATGATGATTTTCTTATGATTAAAGCTTGCATTTACAGTAAAAATAATATATCCTATACATGCACAAAAATAAGCATTTGATTAAAGCTCAATAAATCATTAATCGCCTTTTCATATGCAGAAGTTCATAAAATACGAAAACATTATAACAGAAATGATCCCTAGTATTATAAAAAACTACATTGATTAACTGCTAAAATATAGACATCATCCCTTCATGTCAGGGAACTCGCATAGAATACCGATACTTACAAACACCCGGGGGTTCATATAGTGATGCAAGTTATTAAGAACCAAGGCATCATTTTATTAGGCTAAAAAATTGTCACTACAGACGTTGAATTTAATGTTAAGACAAGCACTATCGTTATTTTATGATTTCAGCGGTATTCATTACTTAATTAGATTGTAACTTTGCATAGGTCAATTATGTTGCAATATCACATGGTGAAATTTTGTAGGCCTATTTGAAAATCAAACGTAGACTGCACATTGTAGGCATACTTATGAAAATTATCTAGACAATTATCATTATGAAAACTACGTTCATCTGCTCATTGATACGACATTTTCACTATCACATAGATTATCACACTATTGTTGTTTACAAGTTGAAATTATTGAAATATTATTTTTCAATAACCTTTGTAAGTTATTTCCTACTAATTTCTTTAACACAATTGTAGCGAATATGAAATGAAAGTAGGCTACTTCTTAAAGATAATTTCTGGCTATCATAGGAATGATAAGGTTTTTGATTCAACGTTTCGAAATTCTTTTACGCATCAAGTTCTTTAACAAGGTGCTGCTGCTGTCCAAAAAATGCGGGTCGAAGTGTTCCCAAAAGGACACATTCTGCATGAAAAGGTTAAAATGTCTGGTGTGCCGCAACTAATTGGTCGCATGTCACTAATTTTTTTTTGCATCTTCAATAAACAATCCATTGATATGTGCTTGCATTTGTTTAGTACAGCTTGTAATTTCATTTGGCAGATTTGTTATTTGAGACCGTGGATATATCCTTAAAAATACACTGTGTATAACTAGTGAATAATAGTTGAAGAGAATGACAACTATTAAGTCAAGAAAATACCAGACACTGATGCCTTTAACTTCCCGACCGCACTCACCTGACCCAGGAAGCGAACCTAAGTCCGTGGTGCAGACAAGTTTGCACCTTCCTCACTAGGCCACGTTGACGCTACAAGAGGAATGCCAGTGAAGGCAAAAATCATCCCTAAGTGATATTGTCAGCTTAGTGTCCTATTATTATTGACAGAATGCTGAAGCGAAGTAAATTCGCTCTGTAGCGAGACACTAACACCATGTCAGTCGACTACGTCACACAAAATAGATTGAAAGTCGAAATATGAGTCGCGATCACGATTGATGGTGTCTTTCATTGACTTAACACTTTTCATTCTATTTTGATATTCAGCAGTTTTCGATAGACCTTTGTTGTAAGCATTCAGCTGTCTTCGTTCATGTATTAGGTGTGCTATTATGTGTTATATTATGTAGACATGTGCCATCTCAATGATAAACAGCTATGTTGACGGAGATGGCAGACTCGTGCTAATTGGCGAAAGTAAAGGAGAGATTAAGATAATAATAAACGTCCGTTGTCTAAGCAGAATTGAAACGGTGGACAAAATGACATTTCGGAACCATTTCTGTTCAGAAATCCTATTCTCCGAACTACTTATAAGATTACAATAACGAAGAAATAGCGCGAGAAACCAAAAATGCTTGATAATCTGCTTGATGCTACGCGTGCTAGGCAAAATCATGCAAATGAAAAGGGAGCGAGTGCCTGTCTCAACATCCCCTGATACTTGTATTACAATAGGAATTGCTTCGATGTCAGCCCTGATTAGGCAACATCATCTAATTCATCTAATGTCATATATCTGTGACGAACCAATACCAAACATGATGCCTTGTGGTTTAAACAACCTTCCTGTTTAAACAGATGTGGAATCAGATACAAAGCCCACCTGCGAAACAGGTTGCATATCACCGATCTCACCAGCGATCTCACCAGAAGAAAATGGCAGTCTGACTCACTGGATTGTAGATTTTTCTATGGGAGATAGATCATGAAACAAAGTGTTAACACGATGGGGGCTAGATGCTCAGGTGAATCCTCTCTTCTCGCCGAAGTCTGCATGCAATGAAAGTCTGGAAATGGAGCTGCTGAAGTCACAACTACTGGAGATCTGTCCGTCAAGATCGTGATGCACACGCCTCAAGGATATAGTTAGATAATTTGCAGATTAATGCTAAAAATTGGTAACTGCCCTACGTACGTCGAGAGCGCAAATTCCATTCGGCAGCACTGAGCCCGACCTCAATGAGAAATGGATTAGGGGTTTACCGGAGAAACCATTTCTATCCAGTATTATAGTCAACACCATGTCTTGTGATGACAATGTGGATATGCCGACTTTTCATTCTTACATTTGCGATATATCCTACTTAGGCTAGTAAAGTGCTGTAATTAAGTGGATGAACTTGTATGTCGAGCAAAGAGCTCTAGAGCACCTCTAGTTCTTGTATTTAATTATCTTCTCCCCTGTGGGTCAAATTACTATAGCATCCATGTGTAAGTAAAATGTCATCATCGCAATTTATAACTTATGCTACAATTTCAAATTATTTCATTTGCACGGCAATATAGATCTTCGGTGCTCTTATGTACCGACTATGTATGTTCGGACCTATACATAAATAGATCAATAAAGCTTTAATATCTGATTATAAATGACGCATTCTTCTCGAAAGCAAGCTACAAACTTATAGTTCATTATTTCACATTCAATTTGGCATACTCAAGTGCACTGATATGAACACAAAAAATAATTGAAACGATGGGAGGCAAATTATATTCAGGAACTGGGAACTCTCGCGAATAGTCCCACACAGAAGATAAATACCGTCAGGTTGCCGAAGTCTTCACGAATCTTTAACTGGTGATGTGACTAGCTGAAAGTTTCTGCAGAGATTTAAGAGAAACGCATATAAATGTAGATGCTACCAAAAAATCAGAACTATCACCTGGTCGGACAGGCACATAGTACACTTTCATGTTGAGGAAAGTAAACATTTCTGTATTGTGCTAGTTGATTGCTGCACCGGATTAAGTACGATTTGCATTGTATTTACATGTATCTAAAACCTCACTCAAAATGAAATTTTTGAACACTGGCATTTTTTCAATTCATTACAACATTATCTGAACTCTAGGAAATGGCTGCAGTTTCTCTTTCCTGAATTCCACAATCTCCTACTACCACAAGGAATAATCCGCTATATACAATCTGCAAAGCTATAGTGCTATAAAACGGACAATTCGACAGATGCCTATCCAAAAGGCATCAGAGAGAAATTGTTTATATCCACTTTCAAGTGATCAATGTGAACATCTAAACAATCAACAACGGCGATTGCTCCAAGTGAATTGTAAATAACGCACTAAGTGAAGGACGGTGGTTTAGCAGATGAGTCGTCGTATAGGACTGGAGGATCGCAGCAAATCCGCGGCACAATATGACAATAACTACCATTGGAAGCCATGTACAAACTTTTATCCTGTTGGTGCTAAAATAGCAAAGAAAAAAGGAAATAGAATTTTCATCGAAAAGTGGAGACTTTTACTTACCTCCTTGACGATGGTTTCTGTATAAGTATAAACGCATGAATTTTTAGAAAGAGAAAGATTGACAGCTTCTTTCAAATTGGTGGGGATTTCGTTATTCCTGTGAATTCGTCGGAGCTATCTGCGACGACATCCTCTTTTCCTCTCATGACACTTCATGTGCTCATCTACTCCAACTCCAGAGTGATGATCATGAAGACGCCATTGACACAATTTTTGGCAATTAGTTTTTGCTGATCGACATAGTGTACTGTAAAAGTTCACGATCAGGGACTTTTTGATCACCCCTAGTAATTTTATAACCACCCCTCAATGCAACCTCACATACTGGTATGCAATCTTCAAATTCCTAAATAAAGTCAACTCTAATGGTCAATGCAGAATATCATTACACTATTACGTTCTTCTCGACTTTATGCAGATATGAAACATTGTACGACAAACATACTTGCGCATTATTACATTGATGAATTGTAAAATAGTATATTGTAAAATTACAGTTGCATTTATGTGTCGAAATCAGCATTGTTACAAATCCTTATTCGTTGCTATTTTGTGTTATATAATAATCATAAAAGATCTTGAAACTGTAGAATTTTATGGGAATACCTAACTTGTTAAGATCAAATATTATTAAAATTTGTTGTCAGATTCAGATGCACTTACATATTTTGTAAGTTGCTATGCATTATGTAACTAGTTCTCTACAATCAAAATTGCTGCTGAATGAAAAAATAATCAAAAAATGACACGATATTATAAAATAATACAATCTGAGCACAGAAAAAAAACTAAATCAATGCAGAGAATGGATTTCTTAATATTGCAAGCTGTACAAAATCCTATCAATCTAATAATGGATCTTATCAGCTGGGAAGATACAGATACTAATATTCGATCAGCCGGGAGAATTGTTTCCAATTAAATGAGGATAAAAAAGTTGATATAAAATATCATTAACATACAAAAAACACAAGGCATCGTGTTCATCACTTCCATAGCTTCCAACTCCATGCTAATGTCTCTACCACACTATAGAATGTCTATCTATGTAATCTATAGGTGGCAATCTGTATATTGCCTACAAGCCACAGACACACCCTACTCTAGAGCATTGACACGGAAGTGACAATGACAACAATTTGTTAGAAAGTTTGGAATGCAAAATACAAATTACAAAGGTCATCTGCTTGTGTAATTAGCAAATAATGTATTCTGTTGAATTCATAATCCACTCATGAGAGCCTACGATGCATCTCTACATCTGATATTGACTGGTGTTCTCTTCATTGCTCAGGAAAGCGGTTGAAAATTCCGTTTTGATATCAAGAAATCAGAATTCGGCTTACAAAAACAATTGGAATGCTAGATTCATCGAATTTTAGCAAAGGATGATCGTTTTTCTGCGAGAAAAAGATTGCATCATTGGCACAAGTCATGAATACAATTCTAAAAAATTGACGAAATCATTAATTCGCCTTATTTGTTTTACTGTGCTGAGCATCATCACTTGAAGAATCACTATGGAGACAACTTTCAACTAATTTTTAATAAATCAAGACATGAAATAGGTAAGTAAGCAAGAGGCGTGGAAGGAACATATAATACTGTGGTAGACTAGAATTGAATTTGAAGTTTGACATTTTTCTTATGTACAACTATGTGTACAGCGATGGCACAAGGAAAAATCGTTTGATTTTGCATCAATTTCGATCTTGTGCACTGAATCATTCAAACTATTTGTAAAGTTTCGTGTGGGAGTTGCTGACTGAAAATTGCCGTCTTTTTTCTTGAAGAGAATTTAAGATGAGATGGTGGCTTCATTTCATGTGCAATAGCCTACCATTGCATGGGATGCTGTGTTAGTCAGTGATAGCGGATAAATTTTTCTAGATTGAAAAACGACTTAAAAATTGGTTCACAGAGTCATGTACTTTGTACAAGGTATCAAGATACTTTCAGTTAAAATCATCAATGTAAGATAAAAAGATTTACTCGTGCATCACTTTTTAAAATTGATACAGGTCTGAAAGTTAATTTTTTTGAGCGGTTGCCCTAACGTAAAACAAATGTTAAAAATCACCAAGTAAGTTGATACATTTAAGCAATAGTAGATGATATTTTAGTTATCAAAATCACATAGACAATGTGATATTTCGCCCTTTTACTACCAAGAATCAATGTTCTTTTCTGATAATCAATTGCGGATTTAGTCTTCCTCATGTGCATGTAATAATGATCATGAAAGGTGCAAATCAGTTTGTATATACTCAGATTGTGAGTTGTGATTGCAGTGCTAGTATATGTGCTAGACATAAGAAGTCATTTGAATTGATTGGTCACATGTTGTTAAAAGTTACAGTCTCCTAAATGGATTGGTTTTCTTTCTCTTCTTGATTTCATTATAGTTGGAATTGATATCAGTTCACTCGGTCCACCGACATAAAGTTATCATTACGCATAGAATCCATTGACACATCACTCACTGGACATTCAGAGAGTTCAGAGTTCATAGTTGTAATACTCACACACGAAAATGAATTTGTAGGTAATGTTCTTTTAGTCAAATTTAGAGCAACTTATGCCTACCAAAAGTTGCTTGGTTTGAGTCATCACGAGTCCACGGATGGCCCGAATGGAATCTTTACATGTTTTGCTGGATTAATCCGGCGCGCCGGCGCGCTCGATAAGCGATATTTTCTAAAAATAGAACATATCCCGGCGCGCTGGCACGCCGGAATCTTAGAATTTCTATAAATAGCTCACTTCCCGGCGCGCTTTTGGCATTTGATGAAGTACATTTTAGGATACTAATGGAATTGTAACAAACAGTATACTGTAGAGAGTACTCAATAATAATGATCAAAAAATATAAATACAACTGTTAAGTAACGAACGCGGTTAAGTATGAGATATCATATAAATATCGTTACATTTTAACGATAGTTTCGGAAATAAATGATAAATTTCCTTTTTTGACATCTAATAACAAAACCCTGGAACTGAGAACTAAAGCAGACTGGATGTTGCCCATACCTATCGCCTGCCCCATGGCAGTAGAGGCCATTTCCACGGAGTATTTGAAGACACATAAGGGACCCATTCTTAAATTTAATAACCCAAGGACAACCATTTGGAGTGGTGAGTGTGATCAAGAGGATAAAATTACAAACCAGTATTTTTGAGTAATTAGTTTTTTAAATAGATGTCATTTTTCTTGTGACGATTTTATATTGGCATAAATTAATAGAGCTTTGAGATTTTGTACATATTCTATCAATATTGTTTTGAGATTTGTTTATCGATGATTAGCCTTCTTAGAACGAATTTTCGTATTCTGCTTATACCGCTTTACATACTAGTGAGATTCGATTTATATATATATATATATATATATATATATATATATATATAGATAAGAAATGTGCGCTCCTGCCCCACCGAATTGTACTCTCCTGCCCCACTTGTACTCTCCTGCCCCACGGACGAATATGAAATGTACGCCCCTGCCCCACAACTGTACGCTCCTGCCCCCATGTGCACTCCTGCCCCACTGACTCTCCTGCCCCACGTATGAGCTTTTGCGGAATATGATTGTGCATTGATATGTACTGTTGTGAAAGAAGTTCTATGGCTGTCAGCGCTTCCAAATGCCTGGTCCGACGATTGCTGTAGGCCCTGGTCCCTTCAATTTTCGTATTTAGAGTTAGCTTTTGCGGAATATGATCGTGCTGTGATATGTACTGATATGAATGAAGATATATGACAGTCAGAGCACCTCCAAATACATGGTCCGTCCATTGCTGTAGGCCCTCAATTTTCGTATTTAGAGTTAGCTTTTGCGGAATATGATTTTGCATTGAGATGTACTGATGTGAAAGAAGTGCTATGGCTGTCAGAGAACCTCCAAATGCCTGGTCCGACGATTGCTGTAGGCCATCAATTTTCGTATTTAGAGTTAGCTTTTGCGGAATATGATTGTGCTGTGATATGTACTGATATGAATGAAGATATATGACAGTCAGAGCACCTCCAAATGCCTGGTCCGACGATTGCTGTAGGCCCTGGTCCCTTCATGTACAAGTGGGGCAGGAGAGTACAATTCTCGGTGGGGCAGGAGAGCACATTTCGTATTTATATATATATATATATATATATATATATATATATATATATATATCTTTTTCGTAATCGGATCTAGTACGCAACACTAGTTACGTATACATTGCGCTTTTATACATCATGTTTTATATCGATGATTAAAACTCGTTATATCAATACATCTTTTTTTCTTACAACAATGTACTACTCTCACCTATAAACTCCCATTTGATGGTTTATGAAATGTTGTTTACATATTGAAGTGTTAAACATAGTATACAGGTTACAGGTATATTTGCTTGATAATTATAAGCAGGTGGCTTTATTATCTATGATTCATTAAAAAGCCTCTGTATGAATTTTATTTCGAAGATTTTTGATTGAGCATGAGAATTCTGACGTACGGTACTATCGAATGTCGGGGATGGTGAAATGTCATGTACAATTAAATATATGCGAAGGCTTTATTATCTTGTACAATATATCATCGGAAAATGAAATAACTACGGAATGAACTGGGTAAGATTTCGAATTCGAAATAGGCCTACTGGCTGCGAGATCGCATTTACATTTCTATAATTTCTTTTTGTGGTAAATCGTCAGCCGTATATCATAAACACTATCTACTCAGACAAACTCCATGAAAGAGACACGTTTCTATAGATACGGCGTAAATTAGTTCTGTGGAAATATGTCCTGTATCCAATTCGTTCGTGCAAATATAACGCAAAAAATATTGTGAATGAAAGGATGAAAACGTACTCGTTCAAGTTAAATTACTGTGTTCGGTTACGGCGCGCATTAAACTCATCATGCGGATTTTTATTGAGTCGAATCTATAAATAGATTTTGCTCCCGGCGCGCCTTAGTCTGGAATAATCTATAAATAGAACTTGGTGCCGGCGCGCTTGATGTAAAGATTCCAGTCAGGACGGATGGGACATGTGTGGTGGCTGTACCGGTCTTCTGTTCAAGGCAAAGCAATCACTAAACCTGAAAGTAAACAAATTTGTTTGACGAGCTGTTTTGTCTTTCCTTGTTTGGTGATAACAAAATCACCTTCACAAAGTTGTCCTCACATTTTAGACGTCGTCTTTTGTTTACGTAGTTGCTCTACATTCTGATATGGACGACAATAAATTCCCGATGTCGGTACTCAGTACCGTAGTTACATTATCATCGGTAGAAATCATACACAATTTTTTTTCATCTTTTAAGCAAATAAAATCTCAGATGGTGATTTCTCAGTTGAACTGTGTTTAGTACAATTGTAGTTTTGTAATTACAAATTCAGCTTTATAGCGTTGAATAAAATGCAGTCTCTCCCTTCGTTAAGACAAATCCACTTCATTAGTTTTAAAAACATACATTCAGACCCCGACGCGTTTCATCCGCAGACGGGATAATGCGCGCGCTTGGCCAATCATGCAAGTCAAAGAGAGACGAAAATTTATGTCATTTTCTATTGCTTGCTATCATTGCATACTATGGCTGTAACAGGATTATGTCCGCTCTAGACTTACTCACACGCAAGTAAATCTAACTCTGGCTGCAGGCATTACATTCAAGTAAGTGGTCAAAGATGGTACCAGGTCTTGACACATGCTCTTAAAATCTCCTACCCAGATATCAAATTATTGCGACCACACATCGGTAAGACGACGCAGTTTCATGTATTTTTTCTAATATTTATTTGTTCTATCTTGCTGTTATTTGCTGCAAAAATCTTAAACAAAAACTCTGGAATACCTTTCGTTTATCAAGTTCTCTATCGAGTGATGATGTTTGTATATTATCTTAATACAATCGTGATTCCAAGCGTGGTTTTTTGAACCTTCAAGTTCTCTTTTTTGACTATTTCCACCGATCCGTCCAGCATCGGTTGAGGCCCTTCCTCGTGGTTCTTAAAATCTTTTCGGATAGTTTGATGCCTTTGTGAAAAGAAGAGCGAATTCATTATTGACTCTTTCCCGATATGCAAGAATTTGTCACTATAGTTGACCAATGCTAGCTTTGTCTCAGAAAAAGTGAGAGCTTGATAAATTCACCAGAAAATTAACTGAGTCGATCTTAGCAAACACATTTTTCTTTAGTAATTTCTACTACACTAAAAAGAATCGGAGGTTTCACACTATCAGCTGGTGATGATAAGCGGTCATCTTCAATCACTGATAATGACTGTTGAATATTATTGTGAGTCTCTCTCCTGATGTGATGCGCGATCTTCTTTCAACAAATCAATGTTGCCGATCTTCATTCGAGTACATGCTAGTGGAGTTGAGCGTCCCTGCTTCGATCAATAATACAAGCATCCGTAATTACTTATTATTTATCCCCTCAGATGACCGGCTATCTGAAGAGAAGTTTCCTGTCTAGATACTAGTATTAAGAAGTCTATGACCCAGAAAGCAATCACATTATTTGCCGGGTGAAGTTGGGAACGCGTGAGATGAGAAACGAATAAGTTCAAGGCAGCAATATGAAAGGCAAAATTTCTTGCCATAAAGCTATAGGAAAAAAGTTCCAGTGTGCTTCCTATATACAATTTCAATTACTATTTAAAATGGCATTTCTATCCATCTTTCTATCTATAGCAGTATCCACCTTTTCTACCATATGATACCTATCATGACATTGCTTGATATAAGACGTTCCGATTAGTGTCAATGCTTGTAAATTTGGTAATATCAGCTGTTTTTTTGTTGTCCAGTGTCGGTTGACAATATCGCTACAGTTACAGGGTGTATAACGACCTGGAAAACCGGAAAAACTCAATCCTGAAGGAAATTTCAAAATCCTGAGTTGAAAGATGAATTTCTTGAAATAAATTCAGAATAATCATTAATTAAATGATGAAGATGATGTTTTTTATATTTTTCCTTCTCAGAGCTTTAGTGAGCGACGTTATAGTGTATATCATCACACTACTATGACCTCCAATTTAGCAGTGGTGGGCGTTGCGATAAGTAAAACGATAAAGCTATAATATCGCTTTAGTCGAAAATGTATCGCTAATCGCAGAGAGCGGAACATTTTATCTCTTATACTTATCGCTTTAAAATTTCCCGCGATCAATTTGGTGATAAAGAAGAAAACAAAAAACGTTTATTAGCATTATTTTACAACTAGTTTCGTTTTCCATTTCACATGATTCGGTAGACGGAATCGGTGAGGGAGGAGTTTAATTAGCTTCAATTGAAATGGTCTCGGAGACTGTATTGAATTGTTTTTCAACTATTTCATTGTCTGAACAACGTCAGTACAAGTGCTATCAAATGGGCAGTTAATGGTCAGTTGATATATTTATCCCGCTATTCCGTATTGAGGCTATTTTTATGTATGGTAGAGTGGAGTAATCCCGTACGATGGAGGTAATTCCGAACAGACGACATTTTTGGAAACAGCGATCTTCTGCATTCCGCAAACGCGCAATGTGATTGGATATCATTCACTCGATACGCCGACAGTGATACGTGCGATATGTGCTTGTCTACTGTTCGAAGACACCACGTCATTTCATCGTCAACGTACGAAATCTTTGGAAGAGGAGCAAGGAGGTAATGAGATTATTGTGCCTTGTTGATAATTGCGCCAACAAATGTACATTGTAATATTGCGATAATATAAATGAAATATTTGTAATTCTTGCAGGCAACAGTGAAGAAGTCGCACTTCCCAGCAAAATATAGGAACCGGTAAGCGACCCTCTTCACCCAGTGCAATACTGGGATCCCCAGCTCAGAAGCAGTGGGCGACTATTCAGTACAGCTGGGGACTGAGATGTCGTTGAAGTTAGGACCAACTTCAACACCAACTTTTTGAATAGAGTTTGTACAGAATAGAAAACCACATGAACAGGTACTAATCATGACGCGGAGTTTGTACAGACAAAAACTTTTCCAAAATTCGAACTCCTTCACCTTCAAAATTCAAATTTAAATTCGAAAAATTGGTGCAAGTATTGGTGGTACCTAGTTAGCGAGTTTGTACAGCTTTCCAATTGAAAAATTCAGATGCAAGAACAAAAAACTGAGTTTGTACATCAACTTCCAGCATTTTCTCAACACGAACAACCGGTAAAAACCGCCAAAAACCGATTTTTTCCAAAAAATGAAAAGATTTTCCAGAAAAGTACTTGATGCTACATGGAAAATGAGTTTGTACAGTGCTCTAACCGGTGGAATAGTGTTCTACTAATCGAGTCTGAGTTTGAACACACACTTCTCCGACACTCCTACGACCGGTACCAGTTGATTATCGTTTTATCGTTATCGCTTTATCGAAAAATTTATCCCTGCCCATCACTGCGATTTAATATCACTTGATAGACCTATAGCTCTTAAAAATGGCGACATCAACTTACAGCTTCGATATATTTTCATAATGACGTGTGTGTATGATGGATTCTAGATGTATTTAGGCATGCTATAAACAATATGAATCTAGCGTACGGTGTTCTATGTACATAAGTCTCGAATATAAATTTTCTTAAAATAATCAATATCCTGTACAATACATGTGCTGTGGTATTCAGCTATAATAAAGGAATAAATGAAACATTGTTTTACAACAAATTTCATATTATTCTATCGGGAGTTTATTTTTTTATCATAGGTCAACAGCAGAAAGTATTGTTGATTTAAGTAAAACGTCAATTGTAGACTTATGCTTGCAGAATACCATGTTGATGTAGGCCTACATGTATATTGTTTGATTGACATTTTACATCATAATGCCACATCATTTTTGAATTACGGTTCCAGGAGACATGCTATGTAGTGTTGTCTCCTAGAAAAATTCATGTTTATCGTTCACACCTTGTAGAACGTAGCCTACTTCCTTTTCATCTGTTCCATTTGCTTTGAAAAATGAATAGGCTGTACAATTTTTCAAAAATTCAAGAAATGAATGTAGTGTGGCATGCGCATTCAATTTTTTGGTCATTTTTTAAACTAATTTTCGTAATTTAGAACTTCTATGGAATTTACTTGATTTGTTGTTGAAGTACGTAGTTATGTTGAAGATAATTAGTTCATTTATTGTGCATGCATTAGAAACATCTTTAAATACTGTGCGCCGATTCTTGCAAGCGTGAAAGTATATCAAGAACACATGCTAGAAAATATACAGAAACAGTTTTACCGTATAAAACCTCAAGTTGTGGTACCTCAAGTTTCGTACCGTTACAGTATCGACGTCCTATACTCATATTCAAGTTGTTCAAGCAATTAACGGAAGACCCGCAACATCCCCTGCATCATTTAGCTCCAGAACGTTTGCCATATTCAGGAAAGTCTCGCATCCCGTTATGTTCCAATCAAATTTGCAAGAATTCTTTAATCGTAACTATGTCAAAGCTTTCGAATAATGATTTTGATTTTTGAAGCAATTAGACGTTTACTCATGTTTCTTTTGTTTATGTTTCCTTCTTGTCTTGCTTAATGTTCTTTGTATCAAAATGGTTTTTGCCCCAGGATTTCCATTATTAGGGTATTCTACGAATAAATGATTATTGGTATTAATGTGTAAGTGCAGAAACCACAGGACGTTTGAAAACCTTAAGAGGATGAGACACAAATTATGCTGAAAATGCCATTTTGGGCACCATTTCACTTATTCTAACGCCCGCATAGGAGAACGAAACGCTGTGAATTAATGGGTGATTTTCTAAAAAAAATTGCATCACTTGACTGCTCTACGATCAAATAACTGTCGTAGTTCACTTTGTCCAAAGCTACCCCAATTCTGTTGAAGGCCATTTGAAAGCACAATTGAGACACAGCGAGCCTTGAAGACATCTGCGCTAGGT
This sequence comes from Prostheceraeus crozeri, assembly GCA_907163375.1. Lineage (NCBI taxonomy): Eukaryota > Metazoa > Platyhelminthes > Polycladida > Euryleptidae > Prostheceraeus > Prostheceraeus crozeri. Next base: position 48,315 of record CAJQUW010004208.1, on the reverse strand, counting down.
TTAGGCAAAACAGAATGGACAGCCAAATCCGATAGTGATATTATCGCACAACTTTAACAGCTATGACTGAATTGAAATTAGTTAAGAAACCCGTTCAACTCGAATAAATCTATGGTATTTCCAACTTTTGAAGCGGACGTCGAGCGCCGCTTGACATCATATTTTAAAGAACTACTACACTTTCTGATATCTTGATTAAGTTGTATTGCGAACGTAAGACTTCTTTCTAATGTGTCCATAATGTTATTCAACAGGCCTACAAATTCGATTATTTGTTACACGCGTGCATCGAATGTCAAAGACAAAATCGCATTAGAAAATCGTATGAAACTTCTCACTTTTTAGCGAATCAACTAGACGGGCATTTTCCCCGTTTGAAATAGTCCGTGTTTTGCATTACTCATTTTTATTGACTACCCGTTGGCCTGATTCATTGACTATTTCTACCCTGTGGTAAAGGCGACGTCGGTCCATTGTCGGCCAAAAATATTGTGTTGGCTTGTGGTTGGTGGTTGATTGTTGGGCCAACATTTTATGCGGTTAGATTTTAGTGGTATTTCAGTTGGCCAAGGTCGGCCAATTATCTATGGTTGGATTGTGATCGTCTTTCAATTGACCTTGGTCGGACAAGAGTCTTGTTGGCTTACCAATGCCAAGATCTTAAGAGGGATATCAGACATCATCTGGGAACGCTATCTTGACTTTTAAATCATCTTAGGAATTCTTTCAACATCAGAATTTTCTGCAGTGCTGAATCCTCGAATACTCTAGGTTTCATAGCGAATCATGCATTAATTTATAATGCATATATCATGCATAAATTTATAATTATAGTGAAAAAGACACAATTTGCAGTTTTCCATGGACTGAAGCTGGATTTCCAAAGTAAAACCCACATTATACTCATTGTGTGTTTCCGATTTAAAACATGTCATTCATGATGTTTATTCTTTTTTAAATCATTGGTAGTGTTGAAATTGGTAGTGTTCGAGGATTCAGCACTGCAGAAAATTCTGATGTTGAAAGAATTCCTAAGATGATTTAAAAGTCAAGATAGCGTTCCCAGATGATGTCTGATATCCCTCTTAAGATCTTGGCATTGGTAAGCCAACAAGACTCTTGTCCGACCAAGGTCAATTGAAAGACGACCACAATCCAAACATAGATAATTGGCCGACCTTGGCCAACTGAAATACCACTAAAATCTAACCGCATAAAATTTTGGCCCAACAATTAATCAACCACCAACCACAAGCCAACATAATATTTTTGGCCGACGTCTTTACCACAGGGTAATTATAGCATCGCGGGAGAATTTTTAGAAGTCATTCCTCTGTAGTTATTTTACTGTAGCTGCATATAAGATGATCGAAGAAAGACATAAAAATATTGATCGTCACAAGTGAGCGAACTAGAGATTTAATAAATCTTCTATTATACTTCTAAATGCACATTATGTAAAATCATGCAGGTAGCTACCGTAGCCTGTTAGCCTGTTAGCGAGAGATAAGAATTTGAAAACAGCAATTTCTAAATGCAGAATATGTAAAATTGTGCAGTAGGTAAAATCATATCCATGATAGAGCTCATGGATTTTGATCTCTACAGTTCTGCTAGAATTTGAAAATTCATAGCGATTGTGAGAAAATTTCAACTGTCATTGCCATACGTAATAATACAATTCCGTTATTTGAAAATATAAAACATCTGGCGAATGCACTGCATAGTGCCATAGAGCTACAAAACGTGTTTTAATCCAACAACATTTTAGCACCAAGGAGAGCGCTGTTAAATGCTCTTCAAAGCAGGGATGCGGAGTCCTATCATTTTGATAGGACTCCGACTCCGGATGGCAAGTATATAAGCTTAGTTTTTTGAAAGATTAACTGGCAGCCTACATCATAGATCATTATAGGCTTGCCTGAATCGATATTTAGTGATAATTAATAAAAGGAAAACGTCACAAATCTCTCCCGAAATATATATAATGCCGAATAAACACAAAGGTTTAAGTAAAAATATAATACAGGTAAAATCGGCAAACGTTTCGCGTCCAGACGCTTGGTCACTGCCTTACTAAATGATTCGAACCGTAGGTGCAACAACACCCTCGTGACGCCTGTTCAATTCTGGCTTACGAAAATTGATCAAACGAGATTCCATCAAACTTATCTCAATCGGATCATGCACAAACTTTAAGAAATTGATATTGAAGCTATCTATGTTGGTACACGGGTTGCAAAATTTTATATGATCGCTCAAGGCGCTATGACAATCACGCTTGATGATGCTATTTTTATGTTCGTTATACCGCAAACGGAACGGCCGAGCAGTTTTTCCTATATATTTAGAATTACAAAATTTACACTCAAATTCATAAACAACGCATACTTTATCCCAATTATACTTATCAGGAAGTTTTACGCAGATTTCACAATTTCTATGTTTTTTACACGGACTCTTTCTTTTCAAAGCCTGGCGCAGTTTCTTATTTCCGGTAGTTACAAAGTTGATTTCTAATTTGTATTTACGAATGTTGTAATTAATTTTTCCTATTAAGCTATCGCTGACAAAAGGCAACTTTAGTGTACATTTCCTACTTATTGATTTTGTATTATTTATGCTATAATTTGATTTGGACGCGAAACGTTTGCCGACTTTACCTGTATTACATTTTTACTTAAACCTTTGTGTTTATTCGGCATTATATATATTTCGGGAGAGATCTGTGACGTTTTCCTTTTATTCATCATGCGTCTCCCGCCTCAAGCCATTACATATTAGTGATAATTGCATCAATTATCAATCATTTTCGATGAAAGTTGATCAAATGTCTCTTTAAGTTGGATGCATGCGACTCGGCTCCTCCCATCTTCTTGATGTGTGCTTCACAAAGTTTTTCTCCAGTCTCTATCAGGCACGAAAATCCCCATCCTTCTCCAAAAAAGTACACTTTCGATTTTAATATGCGCTTTGAGGAGCCATCACACACGATTAACGTGAGGGTAAGATTCAATGTTCTCAAACAAACCAGTATTTCATTTTTGTCTCTGATGTGACCTTTGGCGCGTAGGTGTGATCGAGGCTAGGAAAGCTTGTCTTCTCTACTAAATCACCAAGTGAAAAGACAATCCTTTTTCACTATTACGGTTCATTCCTTCAACTATTATAAGCTTTGTATGCAGCAGTGTCTCTGTACTTTTGTTTGACGGAGAAAGTTGACATCAAGACAATGACAGCTATGTACGAGAACAAATGATTTGTTTGTATTATATTATTTCGGGTCTAGTTGTAGACCGGAGTCTGGAGTCCTATCATTTGATAGGACTCCGGGACTCCGACTCCACATCCCTGCTTCAAAGATTACATGTAGACCAAATGCCGTTCGGATGACAATGATCAGGAAAACGATGTTAGGATGGATATGTTACTTCTTCGAGTTCAAGTATGAGCAAGGTGATCAAGATATAGAGATTGGTGGATCCCGGAGATGACGAGATAGGCATGGACCAGCGTACGTCTTCACTGCACCTTTTCCGTGTCTATTTCAGATATTTCCAAATGGAATTCAGATCTTTCCAATTGAATTTCAGATATCTTCAAAGTTCTGATTGTTGAAAGATATCTGAAATTCATTTGTATCCTCTCGATGTATCCATCTGGGATAATTGCTTCCTCAGCCTTCGAGAAGGGTGACTTGCGCTTGCGATCACTCATACTTAAATGTTCTTCCGACTCTGATTTACTTGTGTTATCCTGAAGTATCATTTTCATTGTTCTGATTCGAAGTTATTTTTAGACTGTGGGAATCCCACGGCTGCATGTCGTGCACAACATAGCAATCGGACTATGAAGTTAATGATTTCCAAAGTCATGACTAAGTCGCCGACTAAGCAAAGTCAAGCACTATGAATTAAGTTTTGAGGTCGTGACTTAACATGGACAACGACTTTCTTAAGTCGCCGACTTAGCAAGGACACGACTATGAATACCAGCCCTGAAATCCAATTGGAAATATCTGAAATAGACATGGAAAAGGTGTAGTGTTTCGAGTGTAAGAACCGATTTGAACCGAATTAATTATGCAGTACAATGGCATTTTTTACTCTAGAGCTAGTAGATATGTGCTTGAAATTTCACTGGAGTGGTATTAGTTAGAGCTTTGCAGGTAAAATTATTTAGAATCTTCATGTACACATTATAAAGGTCTTGCTAATTGTAAAGAGCTAATTTTAGACATCGCATGTCGATTAAACTTAAATTACGATCACTTCCGGTCACTAACTCACCATCTAAGTCAAAGTTAAGATAATTTGAATAAGATAAGAACAACAAAATACGTGCGATTGTAGACAAGTTTCAATGCACGGTATATTCCCAGGTCTTCAAAAAATTTATTCGCCCTGCAGGCAGTCGCATCTAGATATCTATTAGCTCATAGAGCGAGCTTTTCAAATTGAAATATTCGTGTAATAGAGATAAAACTTCATGTCGAGCGGCGCTCGACATCAGAGGCGAATGGGTTAAGAAATTCTCCTCTAGTAGTATATAGGCTTGACCGATCAAGAAGCTAATTATCCGGTTCATACCCGTTCATAGACATTTCCGCGTCATGAACCATTCATAGACATTTCCGTGTCATCATTCATTGAAAACATGACTGTTTTGCAGCATTGAAATTAGGTGAAGCGTTTCCATTTCAAATGCAAATTGCCATATCAACAGCTTATTGAACTGAAATTCGAATATGTCATGCAGATAACTCTTGGCTATTACTTGAAAGCTGACGAGATAGCAGATGAGAATCTCAGCTTCATAGATATAAAATAGTAGAAATAGTAGAAAAAATAAAAAAGATAGAAAATAGTAGCGAAATCTAGATTTTACTCGAAATCGCCCGCCATACAATGCGACTGTTTCAAGAAAGAAATATTGCCGCTTATACATAAATCTCCGTCCAGCATAAGAACAGTCAACTGTAAGGTTTGTTTTTGCTTTGTCCCAGATTGTGAATTGACTACTAGATTATAAAGTTACCGTTTTCTGCTGCAGAATACAAAGAATTCTAATGTGAAAATTACAAATAATACTTATACAATATTAATGCATTCTGCATAAGCTTACAAGAACCTTGATGAGATCCGAATCAATTTCTCATAAGCTTCTTACTATTTATACAGAATTATGAGTTAAGCAGCACTATTCATTGTAATTTTCAATTTTTGTGATTGGATCAAATCGAAAAGATTTGTTTTGTTGACCTAAACAGCGCGGCACTGAGGGAAAGGGCATACATATAAGACGGAAATAACAACTTGAGGGCTTGAACAAGCATCGTGAACAGCATGAAGATGTCTGTCTTCCTGACCTAATTGTTCAATTTATAAAACGAAGACAAGATCAATAATAAAATATATTATTAATTATTATTATTTATTATTTATAATTATTAAATATTATATATTTACTGTATAATATTTATATTATTAATTATTATTGAATGTTATTGTAGCATTGATTTCAAGATGGAAAGGATTGGCTATCATTGAATAGAGCAACTGCAACTTGAAATAACATTATCAATCTTGAAAAGACAAAACTCGTTCGATGTATACCGTATTTCTTTGAATATGAGACGCCCTTGAATAAGGGACGCCCTCGAAAAAGAGACGCATCCGTGAGAGGAAAAAATTAAATTAAGAGACGCCCTTGAATAAGAGACGCATGTACACAAAATAGAATGCTATAGACATATTACATGCAGGCTATTGTAATGTGGTAGCTACATCCGCCTGAGCGATTATTAGGCCTACTTATCTTAGTAAAATAAGTCAGTCCAATAGTAAATACCGGGTATAATGACCAATATTGTATAATATATAAGGCTTCTTGTTGTTGTACATGCAGTACATGCATGTTGTACATACGTACATGCAGGCCTACTTAAGGTTACTTCATCCACCATTTAAGGAGGCATTATACGGTAGCTTCCTTTGCATTTGGAGTGAGTCATGTGCCGGTCGGTAACTTTTGCTGTAAATACTGCTTGATTATCGGTATTTTCGTTTCGGTAAATTCAGATCTAGTCTACATGTATAGTGGCCAACATGTACTGGTATATGAATGTATTAGATGAGTCTACAAGATATGCTACTACAAAACATAAAACTCCTTTCATTTCCAAGATATCTGAATTATTAAACCGTATATATGTAAGAAAAATTACTGGCGAAATTTGCCCATGACATAGGCCTAAGTGAGGAATGCAAAGGTTACCTAAGAGAATAGTAGCAAAAAACTGAGACATCTTTTTCTAATGAAAGAATGAAAACTTGAACATTTGATAAATAAGAGACGCCCTTGAATAAGAGACGCATCAACCAGGGATCTGAAAAAAATAAGAGACGCGTCTCTTATTCAAAGAAATACGGTATATTGCATTCTCCGAAATATGTTGCGCTTTTGGAAAAACATCATTTGTAAATGATTAGATTGAAACAGCTGGCAGCCTTCTAAAGTTTCACGCGACTTTCGGGAGACGCTGTTAAATGGGGTTTTATGCACACATTCGGCATATGGTAGGCCTGTTTGTCTGGAAAACATGGAAAATGCAGGGAAAACTCAAGGAAATTCTGAAACCGATTCTGTTATACACCCTGAGTTACCTTCTGAGGTGTGATATCCATACTACTATAGAGACACTTTTAGAAAAACAGACAATCATTCATTACTAAGATAAATTACACTATCTGCTTTATATATCTAGCTAGGTTTCATATCTATGGAAATACAGATAGCGACTCAAACATGGAACTTGCATCAAAAGACATAGATCTTGTTGATCTTGTATTTTGTCTTGAAAATTGCCACAGTTGGCCTATCTAGTGAAGATATCTGGTAATAAAACAATCACTTTAATGTGCACAATAATTGGTCGATTCACATTAAGGATATATATTATGATATTGTAAAAGAAGCTATACTCGTATGCTAAACATATCAACACGAACATTCCACATGGTAATACGATCGGTGTCAACTTTGCTTGGAACCTATGATATCGTAGGCCTACTTGCTTATGTTCCTAAATGGTCGGTATTTCTTATATATACTTTTTGCATTTCTAGACTCTCACTGCACCCGATTTTGGGACAACTCCGCTAAATATTCCAACACAAACTATGCGAACTTACGCCAACATCTATCCAGTAAGTTCATGGGCTACCTTCTCGTCATTGCCTCCGAATGCCTGTTCTGGTAGAAAAAAGTAATAATTTGAAGGTTCTATTAGTTCTTGGAGTATTTCGTGGCAGGTGACAGTAATCGACAGAATGTGTGGTGTAGCTCACTAGGTGACATTGCCACGCGTAATTACGGAGCACCCCCAAACATCCGTGGTAAAGAGCTGTCTATACTTCTACGCGAGTATAGGCCTATACGCGCTGCACCAAGAGTCAGCAATCACGAGATCTGATGTCAAAGCATGGGGAATTTTTATGAACAAGCGCGGGCGAGCGTTTATAGTTTCCGCGGCGTCTACGGTTGTCCTTGTTGCCGCTTGAACCACGGATGAGTCACTAAGCATGTTCTGTCTTCCCTGAGCATGAAATTGAGGTCCTGTCACATGGTCTAGCCTCTGATACATGCACACACATGAGACGCAAGGTCTACGTAATAGGACTGCCGCAAATTGCACAAATGTCACGCGTAACCACGGAGTTTAGGGTCATGGGTGAATTGATGAAAGGATGTCAGTATATTTGGTACTGTGACTGAGTGAGCCACCCAGTCATATACCTTGAGGATCAATTGTGTAAATTGGAATCGATTGTCGTTGGATTATTGATACGATATTTTAAACAATTATTTGAGGCTTGGTATCTCTTTTAAGCACTCTTGTCTTTTCAAAACCTTTACATGTGTCAGCTGGTGTCTAAAACGCAGCTTTTGATGATTATAACCACATGAGCATGGGCTGGATACACATTCAAATCTTTAATTGAGCTGATATGAGGATAGCATTTTAGATATTCTTTCGAACTTCTAGAAACAGTTGCAGTCAGAAAAGTGAAGTGTAAGGCACAGCACAAACGTAGTTGTACCATAAATGCTTCACTCATCACACGAACCTAAATAAATTCTACATCTATTTTACAGTGCTATTCCGATGATGCAGAGCGCATGTAATGGAGGTGCTATTTCTAGATGGAAGAATGTTTCTTTTGAAGGATGTCAGGGGAGAACCCTGAAAACGATTGTGAACCACACCAACAATAATTACAACTGCAATCGTTCTGAGCGCATCGTGCCATTTACAAATTAACAAGTATCGTGCGATTGCAAGTTTGAAGATAATTCTGCTGGAGATTTTCAAAGTTATCTATGCCACACAGCTCGTGCTTAACTTTCAAAAATCAGGTGTAGACAATAGATCATGCATGGTTCGATTCGTGCAAACGGAAAACAATGGTTGGTCGTATAATATTTTTTTATGGATATATGGTCGACGTGGTATCATTGAATGCGTATATTCTTTACAAAAAAGATCATCCGAGTGATAGTCGTTATGCTTTTCTGAGAAGTTTAGCTCATCAATTATTGATTCCGCTGATTCAAGCTCGACGACTTCAATCTTCGACTGCCCAGATCGCTGATTTCAAAAATGAAATTGTTCATTCCAGAAATGTCAAGTGCAAAGATATTATCCATTGTGTATATTATTCATTGTCATTGGTCAAGTGATCCCGAATGTGCCACTTATTCGCTAAAGGAAAAGATGCAACAAATGCCTCTGCGGACAAGGAGACTGACGTTGTGTGTGAACTGTGCTTCTGCCTGTCTCATCGACGTTATTTGCGAGAACTGTTTGAGAACACAGTCAAATGTTTTAGAGGAAATGGCAACGGATAACAAAATTGCAGAATTTATTTGCATCAAAATATTAGTTTTCAGTTACTGGTTAGTATATAAGTTTATGTAGGCCTACGTAAGCTAGCGAACTATAATTTATGAATAGGCCTAAACATGTGCTTATAGGTTGTGCAAATTTCTTTTTGTGTAGGCCTATCAGGCCTATCATCAAGCAGGTTATTATGTGCCTGATGTAAAAGTAACTTATATTCGTCAGACATTATTATCTGAAGCAATATAACTTTTCAAAATTGGGTATGATCCAGGGTGACCACTCTGAAAAAAACAATAAAAAGACCTGGCATATAAGTATTATAGAAGCATTGTCAGTCCACATTTTTGATATTTCATTGGAGATTAGCGAATTCATGCACCTTAAATTGGAAATTATGACACCAACTTTGTTGTGAAGGAAATCACATGAAGTTTAATTTTCTTGATATTCAAACTGAGCGCTCCTGTCGAATGACCGGCACATATGCGTGCGCATGTAAAATAGCTCCTCCTCCAAATGACACGCTCAATTGAATATCATCATTTAGACCCGAGGAAGTGTAAGGTATATAAGGAGCAAGTTCACAACTAAAATCCTTGGCCATAAATTCTAACAACTATAAAGTTACATGATGATAGCCTGGATTAAAAAGCGTAGATGATCATAAAATATATTAAAAATTCCGACAATATATAAAAAGTGCAGGATCTGTAAAACCATAAAAGAATCTCAAACAGGCCGCAATAATCGATAGAACTCCATAACAATCCTATAAAAGTACGTGATCTATAGAATTCTTTAAATAATGTCTGAAGAACATGAAATGTCTCAAGCGTTTCAATCCTTCAAAAAAACGAATGTTATCTTTTGAACAAAGATATTTAACACTACTTGTTTATATGGAGCTAGATTGGACATAATTCAATTATCGTGGCACCTCTCTCGTTGTCTAATTAGACTGGCAAAAAAGCATTACGAGCATAGGGACAATACTGCTTTTTTGCAAACTGCTCTGAATGGGTTTCACGCGAATCACGATCTCGCGGTTTTTCTTTTCACAAATAACGCGAGAAATAATGTGGCGCATAAATGATTAGTTGTCGTTCAAGTCAGAACTATAAAAATCGTTAACAAATTTTGAGTGAAAGGGGTCTAATTGCATTTTTGCAGTTATCTCCAGTGTTTTGCGAGGGCGCGATTTCTTTTTGGTTCAGGCATTTGAATTATCAACCTATTTATCATTTGGAACGTTTGTGGCGGTTTTTACTTGTGTTGATTTCGTGCGAGAATTATTTTTGACACAAGGTTTTCTAGGAGTTATGATTTAGTAGTTTAATAAAGCCACGTGCTTTGCTACAATGGGTACTGTCATAGGGTTATTGCTGAAAATTTAAGTAAATGTTGGTGATTAGATGATGTAGTCAGTTTAAGGCAGCGGCTATTACACCGGCTGGGCCGATACAACTTCGGTTTTGGCTATTGCACCGGCTGAGCTTTTACAACACTACACCATGTCTGTTGTCCCACTTCGTGTTTCCCAGCTGTTAAAGACTCCAAGTGACTTAATGTAGCAAGAAATATGTACAGTGATGTGTCCTGATTCTATCTTGTCTCGCCTTCAGCCTTAGAGGAATTTTGTGACCCCATTCGTGGGAAGCATATTTCCTATAGTTTTGAACTACGCCAAAACACTAAATGAGACCCTGTTTGTGATCATTCTTATTTTTTTCTAGAATCTTATTCTGTGGTTGATATTTTTGTGTACAATTTGGTGTAGATGTTTTCCACTTTTCTCTTGTGATACGATCAATACCACCTTCTCAGTCGCTGTGATATTCACGAGAACGAAACTGGACCGACTCAGTCGTTGTAGCAGCCATCACTGCCTTTCATTTCTTGTCTTTTCAATGGTGCTTCTTGACGTGATTCAAATTATATGTGGGCCTTAATTTTTGTGTTTAGGGTTTTAGCAATTATTTTCTGCTTCAACAAATAATCATTCAAGTAAATACTTGAGAGGCCGTATAGACGACATGTACATCGACAGGCTACATACAAGTTGAGCATATTACGGATCCTGTAGATGGTGATAGTTCTTCATGATGTAGCCCACTTGTCTTCCGAAAAGTGAATCTTGTCAATTAATGATGCGGACTTTACACGTCTATATAGCTTAGTCAACCGCCTAACAGACATGATTTGCATCCTCAGTTTACATGTTCTATGCTATTTCTAAGCACACATTTGGCTCTTGAAATCCTATCGAGCATTTACTCATTTGTAAAATACTGCAATTGTTCTTTTTTTATCATTTCAATTTCATCCCAAATTCTTCAGAAATTTGTCAAATGTAAAGAACATAGATCTACTGAGCACGATTTTCTACAAGTCAGGATTCCGGTATTCTTCTCATCTCTCCTACTTTTAGTTTCTTGTACAATTTCGTGTTGACTGTGTACACCCTCCGACGTATCACCTTCGCTCCTCTCGAATGCATTTCACTAGTCAACTGAGAAATTCAATTTCAGGTTTTTGGATCTGCCATTCAGGCAAATACCTCGATGCCAAAACTTCTTGTTCCCCACAGATAATCAAGGAGTTGGGCACTCATGCCAACACTACACTAGTTTAGCCGAATTCTAGGATTCATGGAAAAATGTCACACCTATATATTTTTCGGTGGCAAATTCTCGAAAGTTACGATAGCCGATGAAAATCAGTCGAAAATCACTTAACTGTAATTCCAGACACAACCTCTACGGTAGTTGTGGTAATAAGTGCATGAAGCTGCTTGTTTATTAACAATTAAAAAGTAAATTTTTACAAATTTGATGCAATCTTGGACGGAAAATAAGTGAAGCCACCCTGTCATTCGTCCATGTTTGAACGGGATGAGATGGCCTACTAAAATTGCCCAGTTGGTAATATATTTGCATGATGTACTCCCAGATTATTTAGAACTGATTATCTTTTCAATTGCTATTTCACTGCATTAAGACATCTCAGATGCCTGCCATATGAGTAGGCCTAAGTAGCAGTTCTTAGATAACTGTACCCAGGGTGGCGGCCTATTGCGGGAATTTTGTTGCGTCCCGGAAATCGCCCTTAAATTTTAGTGAAATTGCCAATTTGGTGGCTCTTAAGTAGCCCGGCAATGCCATTTTGTGACTACTTACCACTAAGTTCAATGAGCAGAATTTCTTCGATTTCAACAGTTATTAATATGGCTGTTTTTAAGCCCACTATTTCTATTAAATTAAAGTGCATCAGAGTTTTCGTTGGAATTTCGAATGAAAGTCAGTGACTAAGCTAAGTCATGAGTTCGAAGCCATACAGTAAATCATGACAAGAAGGCCACCTAATGAATGGGGCTTATGCATAGACCACTGCTTCCAAATGTCGGGGTCGCTAGTTTATGGAACCATCCGGAGCTTCTTCCAGCGGTAAAGATTTTGCTCTCTGATGCGGTCCCGACAATACCAGAAACGCGGGGAATATATCAATAGATAGCGTTCTAAGTAACTAATCAAGCACATTTTGCTAGCTCATACCATCCAGGTGAAAAAAAAACTTCGGTCAATTGTCGGTCAATTGTCGGCCCGTCAATTTACCGACAGATCCCGACAGTTTTTTTTCATCGGGATATCCACAAAAAAGGCCCAGCCATTAAATACCTGGATACATGTGTTTAACGGCGATATACACACACGTGTTTCTTAACAAAGTCCACCGAAATACTAATCGACGGTCGAATAAAATCTTTCAAGAGTACTGAATTAGTTGAAGGCCTATTAAAAATTTGATGACATTACCTGTACTGTGCCTATTGTTTTGAAAGTAATCAGAGCCATAAAAGTTCTTTGATTAAACTTAAGTAGGCCTACACATTTAATCGCACATTTAGCTGCTTAGTTATTTTTTGAAACAAGCACAGTTAATCAGGTCCTTATTCAGTGGCTTGTAGCCATGAACTACTTATGAGATCTACATTACAGTGATAGAAAGATTAATTTTTGTACTCGCTAATGATCAAAAAGCAATTCATTTTCATCAACTGATGAATTTTATTTTTATATTTTTTTCCATACAATTTTTACCTATAGTCTATTTGAACCGCCATCGCTATCATTTGAATCAAGAAAGATCAAGACCTTGATTCTCCAACATTATCGCTATCATTTGAATCAAGAAAGATCAAGACCTTGATTCTCCAACATTATATCTGGCTTTGCTGGAAACATCAGACACAAATTTTATGACAGACGGTTGCCATGTGTCCTTTGTTTCTGCGCAAACTGATACAAAAAGGATGATAAGTTGGAGTACTTCAGACGTTTACGATTGTTGTTGTTTTACCCCGCTCCGTCCAGTGGATAGGAGGCTTCGTATCAAGACAATACAAAGCGACAGACCTAGTAAGCAAATATATGCCCACGGCTGGTGAGGATATGGGCACTCCGATACCACCGGAGTGCTGCCATGCCAAGGGTGAACAGCATCAGGGTGTCAATTCGATCCTATATTCCTATATTTGTCCTATATTTTTTCATTTATCCTATATATCCTATATTTATCCTATATTTCGTTGAAAGGTCCTATATTATCCTATATTTCTAAATTGAAAACCAATCATAATGGAGTTAAGGCATTTATTCACGATTTATGTAAGTATTAATGAATGAATTGAGCCTTGATGCATAATTACTCACATACTCGTACTTGTAGGATGAATGATATTATAAAAATTATTCTAATCGATGTTTGTATGCAAATATTGAAGGTCATAACATCGTAAGCTGTAAATAAATTTACATATAGAATGGCTGATAACAGGAGGTAATTTCTCATTGTTAATGAAAACAATTGCGACTCTCTTTAACTGTTTATTGTCGAAAAATGAAATTACGCTAAAAATATGTACATGTTTTTTAGCGTAATTTTCTTTTTTCTGCAATTACAGGAACTCAAATTGCCCTGTGCAGACTCGGTGCTGTGACGAATAAGTCTGCTGCTGCACCCTTGCATGTCGTAAAAGGCGACTGATAGGACTAAATTTTCATAATCCCATTAAAATATAGAATCAGTGTGATTACAAGTAGGGAATTTAATAGAGGTTATGTTATGTCGCGCTATATATCCAATTCACTCATAAAATACTGATTGAACATAAAATTTTTATTCATTCGAACAATCTTGAACGATTTAGGCCTGCATGTAACATAAGATTTCATATGCATTATATTTGTCATATATGTGCCTTTCGTCGATGTATGTACGTACATGTGTGCTTATAAAATGCTTTCTTTGTAGAAACCGGTTTGGTATGCAAAACTCTACCCGAATATGTCCACGCGATGCCGAAAGCAAAGACAAAGTTTCAGGAACACTGGTTGAAAGAAAAGGATAGACATGGCCATTTATTAAGCAAATGGTGCGTTCGAGGGAAAGATGAACATCATGCATTGTGTCTTGCCTGTAACAAGCAAATTGGTTGCGATAATGCAGGTTTATCACAAGTAAAGCAACATGCTGAAACTCAAGGACACGTGAAGCTCTTCAAATCAACATCTGATGTTCAATCAAGGATCAAACTTCAACCTCAATCTAGTTCCTCTACAAAGTCAAGTTTGGGCATCAGTATAATTAACGACGACGTCACAGCGGCTGAAGTAATTTGGGCAGGAAAGAGTGCAGTTTCGAACTATAGTTTCAGGTCATCCGATGGAATTGCTGAAACTTTCCAAGCAATGTTTAAATGTCCAATAGCGGAAAAGATGACATTAAGTAGGACAAAAATGTCATACCTGTATTCTGACGGCCTTGGTCCAGTATTTAGAGAAGAGATGGTAGCCGATTTAGTTTCGTCAGGAGGCGCTTTCTCTTTACAATATGACGAAACAACAAATGTTCAAGTGAAAAAACAGATGGACCTTTTACTGCGATACTGGTCAACGGAGCACAACGAAGTTTGGTGCCGCTATTATAAGTCTCTATTTTTTGGTCATGCCCGTGGAGAAGTTGTCGCTGAAGCATTAATGAAGTCGATGAAGTTTGATAATGTGCCAATAAGTAAGATGGTCGCTCTCGGAAGTGATGGCCCAAATGTAAATAAAACAATATGGAGAGAAATGGAAAAAAGAGTGAAAGACGAGGGCAATTGATAGATATCGGTACATGTAATGTTCATGTTATACACAATGCCTTTGCTAAGGGACTATCCGAGTATGGCGACGATGTTGAGCAGCTAGCCGTGGACTTGTTCAGCTTGTTCAAATACTCTGCAGCAAGAAGAGAAGATTTCAAAGAAATCCAACTCGATTTGGAACTCGAAATTCAGATGTTCCATCAACATACTAACACACGCTGGTTGTCAATCGGTCCAAGTATTCGACGGATCCTCGGTCAATGGACTGGAATATGTCAATTCATTGATTCATTGCAGAAAGATTCGAAAAGCACTCCGAAGAGTATTGCCTTTAGAAGAACAGACACGGCCCTTGGACCACTGAAGCAGGCAACACGTGTTCAGTTGCACTTGTTGGATTGTACTGTGAAGATCTTCGAAGAATTTTTGAGATCTTTTCAGTCAAAAGAGCCAATGGTTCATCGATTATATGATGATATGTGCGCACTTCTGAAAACTTTGTTACTTCGATTCATCAAACCTGAAAAGCTGAATGGAAAAGATGGAGTTGATTTAGCTTCTGTCGATCTTTCTAGGTCTCACCAACTTTCTGATGATGATATTTCAATCGGAGAACCCGCCAGAAAAGCTCTAGTAAAGCTAGCAATGGACCAGCAAGCCAAATCATTGCTCGGTATGCGGGATTGTTTTTGTGCAATAGCATCATATCTGAAAACCAGGCTTCCCCTCGACAACAATTTTAAAATGTCTCGGATTCCTCAATCCACAGAAGACAAATATCGCCAATGCTGAAGATATCGCTCACGTGGCTCGAAAATTTCACTTGTCTGACTCAAACATCGTGACAGTCAAGGATGAATGGAAAGTATTATGCTTGGATGATGACATGAAATTATTCTCATCCATTAATCGCGTGGACCATTTCTGGCGAGAAATTTTTATGTTAAAGCGGTCCGATGATCAGCCCAAATATCCTTGTCTGACTGATGTAATCAAAACTGCCTTGGTTATTCCACATGGAAATGCAGATGTGGAAAGGGGATTATCTGTAAATAATTCATTTGTAACCATAGGGCGATCTCTGCTCAGTGAGACAGTCATAAACGGTGTCAGAGCTACGAAAGACATGGTACAGTTTTGTGACCCTGAATTGAATCGACCAGAAAAATTGCCCTTGACAAAGAAAATAATCACCGCCGCAAGAGGAGCTCATTCGGAATACGTCATGAGGCTGGAAGCTGATCGCAAGAGAGAAGAAGAGAAGCAAAGAAAACAAAAACAGAAAGCTGAGATAGAGCTAATTGAGAAAGAGCGGCAACAATTGAAAGAAAAACAATCAAGCCTCCAGGAAAAAGAAGAAAAACTTCTTTTAAAAGAAAAGAAAACGAATGATGCGCTTGCAGCGGCACATGAACTTTTGAGTGATGGAAACAATAAATTGAGAGATGCATTGAAGAATGGAAATCTACAGTATGCGGCAACTGCACACTTGATGATAGACACTGGAACTCAAAAAACAAGAGAATTGACTACTACTCTCGAGGAAGTGAGACATAAGCAGAGAAGCTTAACTAACAAAAAGCGCAAAAGACTGATTCTCAGTCTGCTGGAATCGGTCAAAAAGTTCAAACCCGGTAATGCTGAATAATGGATTTGATTGTTTGAAACACAGATTAGTGAAATAACATTTTCTTTTGATAGAGTGTATTTTATAGTGACTTTCTTGAGTTTCTATGACTATTTTTCTCAATTTTGTATTGGTTTAACTACCTGGGGATGTCCTACATTTTGAAAACCTCAATTTTGCATGTAATCATTTTTATAATAATTTTTTAGCTGAGGAGTCCTGAGGTATCCTGTGGTCACCATATTTGTTATATACTCGTAGTTATGTGGTCACACCATTCGAAATTTTTATTCAAGATTTGTTAGTTGTGACATTTTGTAAAGATTTTTTATCGTTCCATTGTTGAAATTGTTTTTACATTTATTTGTTAACTAATTGTATGAAAAATATGTTTGTGGAGGAACGGGATGGCTGTGAGGGGTATGGTGGAGGCCATCAAAAAAATAAATAAATAAATAAAACATTTGTGTACAATGATGTGTGTAACCGATTTAGTCTTGACAACTTGATGAAATACTCTACAATTTATGATCATTGACTTATTAAATCGAATTTGAGGTGAAATACGTAAGATATTTTACATTATGCGAAATCAAAATAAGAAAAATTGGCTATTTTATAATATTGTGTACTGAAATTTGATCCTATATTTATCCTATATTTTTTGTTTCTCCGATCCTATATTCCTATATTTTCTGGATTATTTCGAGTTGACACCCTGCAGCATTGACCGGGGTAGTTAGCATCCCCGATGGTCCGCCCCAACCCTCACCGTCGAAGAGTTTGGAAAGGGAGAAGTCATAATATGCCACAGGGGATGAAGCTCTGAAAGCTTTGATGCATATACCAACATGAGATTCGGTTGTCAGGATCCCCCCGCAATATCAACTTGGTATAGCCACCGATGAAGGGCAATGAGAAAAAAGTTATCAGACTGCCAACACCAGAGCTGCAGTGGTAAAAGGTCCCTTTGATTCGCCCAGGGCTGCCACTCTTCCGGTTTTAACCGGAATTCCGGCTTTTTTTAAACTTAACTAAGTAGTGGGAAAATGTTCTACTAAGGAACAGAAATTTGCTTAGAGCAGCATTGTAAGGGCCTTCTTGAGATCGCTATGAAGTCCTTTTAGATTGTAAAGGGCCCTTTTGACATCGTGAGGGGTCCCTTTAAGATTGTGAAGGGCCCTTTTGAGATTATGAGGGGGCCCTTTTGAGATCGTGAGGGTTTCATTTAGATTGTGAAGGTGACCTTTTGACAACGTGATGGGCCCTCTTGATATTGTGTGGGGACCCTTTTAGATTGTGAAGGAGCCTATTCAGCTCGTGAAGGGGCCCTTCAATTTTAAACAATCATGAATTTCAAAGCAGGTACTTTCGAAAAATCCGCGTGACACTTGATCAGAAGATCCTTCTACAATTGCAAGTCACTGATTCCTTCGTCAATCATGAAGAAACAGGACTCAACGCAAGTAATCAAGATTCCGAAATAAGAAATAATTTTAGGTGGGAATGCTTGAAGAAAAATTTGTACTACGTTCGTATGGAGTTTTGATTGCTTTGATTCTCTACAAAATGCGCCTTTCAAGAGGCGTGCTAGAAAAAATAAAAGTATGAAAGAGAAATCTACCAAATGTTTCGGGAATACAAGGGGTTGACGAATGAATATGTGATTACCTGTTGCAAAAGCGGTTAAATTTCGGATAAGACACCAATGAAAATTGAAATCTTGCAAGCAACTGTTTAAGTGATCAACATTTCCTTTCATATTGATGCTATGTTTACTTGTGCCATGGCCTGTGAGCTTTGTTTGATAAAGTATCTGTCACAAGTTTGTTTATTTTTTTTAGATATGTCATTGTTTTTTCATTTCTTATGTTTGAAATACAAGAGATGAGAGAAAGGCTTGATTTGAATCATTGCCGGACCTAAAGCACTTTTCAGTCGGAACTGCAAACGTTTTTGGCTTCTTAGCCGTCATCGTTGCAATGTACCCTATTGTAAGGAATCAGTAACTCACCGCTCAAACCATCAGTACCTGGATGTGCTTGGAAATTCGGCAGCTCACCTTCGTGCTATTTGCATTCCTGTTTACAAACATGAATTTTTGAGAGCGAGCTCTAGACAATGAGATTTCAACTACATGCATTTCATCAATTGTAAATGTCTGTAGTTCGGATGAAGATTTATCTGCATGTGAGTTACTGACTATCTACAAGCATACTGACTGCACGGCTAAAATTCCAGAAAAGTTAGTCCACTACTTCTCGTAATGGCTTCAATCAAATATCTCTCTCATCTCTTCCTTTTTTCCTTTCATGGTCTGGGACATGCTGTGTGACATGGATTAATTTTTTATGTAACGTGGCGGATGATGCTTTACTTAGATATTTGTTTATGATATAATTTTTTCCTGTTAATATAAGAGGATATCTCACAATGAGCCCTATCGTCACTTTTTTATAAATTCCCTATTCTCTCACTAATCATTTCAAAGCTTTTTGAAATGGCAATTAGCGACTCAATGATGAGTTACTGCAAGTTATTTATGATTCAAAAGAAAGCAGTTGTTAACACTAGTAACACTATGACAATTTATTTTCTTCTTGCTCAGCATTTGCCCGAACATAATCTTATTCTTCAGTCAGCCGCGTAAGAGCATGTCTCCACACAATCGCTCGTCAATCTGGTGAAAAACGGTGCAAAATTTGTTTTCCAGTTCATCCAAAAGAATAGGATGACTCCAGTGCAGCATTTCCTTAACATGTTCAAGCGAATAAAAAGTCACAAGGCACTAACTGTAATATCGGAAGCCATTCCATAGGCTGTCATTGCGGTCAATCCATGATTTAGGAAAATGATTGTTCAAATAATTTACGATCGGTCGGCAGTAGTGCGCTGGTACTCCATCCTGCATGAAGATGCTCCTATCCTGTGACATTCGGTATCACTTTACACAGCATGAAAAGGAAGTTTTTACCATTCATTGTCAGTTTCTCGAAAGAAAAATGGCTCAGTTGTGCTTCATAAGGAAATGCCAGCCCAAGCTTTTAGACTGCGTTGATCCATGGATTTTGTGTTAAGGTATTTGTTGTGACCAGACCCCTCCGCAGAGTCAGTCTTCCAAACATCGAACAGCTGACAAGCCATTCCCAGTGGTTTCAAGAAAGACAAGATCTTGTATCGTGTGACGTCTTGGCATGATTAATAGAAAATGACAGCTGCACGAGAATAATGCCTTCCAATTTTAAATGTAAAATTTCTGAACGAAATGAAGAAGTTTATTTTTGAAACGGTTAAGCTGATTATTCATGCCGGTTTTGAGTTACGGGAGAGGGAGGAGTCTCAGTAATACATTCTGTTTAGACTTCAAAAGCAGTTCTTTCGAAAATAGTAGTCTTTCCAGTAATGCATGTTAGTGAACCTGGTAAAAACTGATGTTTGAAAAAGCATTAGTAGCAATATTGTGCCATTTATTTACTTGTTGACTGAGGATTCATTAGCATCTTTATTGCAGCAGACCCAACTTCTACCTGAACGCTTTCAAAACTAATCGGATTGTGGGATATCGATTGATTGTAATTTTTTACTTTAAGGGGGCCCACGGCTACCCATTTTATGGGGGCACATTCCAATTTGACTTTCCGGTTTTTATTTTTGATAAGAGTGGCAGCCCTGGATTCTCCATTTACAGTGCCTTTTACGACACGCGGGAGAACGTCGGTCCTATTCAATTCTGTCCCGAGAACCACACAGGTGGCGTCTACGGTTTTCGTCCAGTGTGGCAGTTTCCTGGCTTCCCATGTCGATACTTCTTTATAGGATCGTGCCATTGCATTAACATGCACATTTTGATACCATGGTTTTCTATCATGGTTGTTGCTTGTCATTTGTTACTTCAACTCAACATGTTTGAACATTTCAGTCTGATAAATCGTCAAAATACAACTTTCTAGAATTTTATGAATCAGATGATGAAAATGAAGAATTTTTTATCTTTGGAAAGTTCAGGAAATTACCTTTTCCGTCGATATGAAATTATTCAGATCCCAAGGATTTCATTGAGTGCAGGCCAATGAGGAAAAGCGCATGGAAACTTACGGACCAACGGTCACAGACTTCAAAAATTTTGATAACTGTGTGCGGTGAAGTCAAACATCGTTCATTATCTAACGCGTCAAAATTTAGTGGCAAAATTCAAACAGGAAATGTTTCAAATGTGATAAAAATAGCTTAAAGAAATGTCCGGATAATTCTTGAGTGATGTAATTGGAATGCAAATCTGGTCAAGATGTGTAAATTCGGTAAAAGAACCCGTGAATCGCCTGGAAATTTGAAGCTTGAAATCTGGCCGCCACCCTGTGTACCACATTCATGGGTGAGATTCTTCCGGAAATTTGGCATGAACGTTATTAGGTCTCGGGATTCGTCCAAGAACGTTATGAAACAGAAGGGTGGGGTAGGGTTTTTTCTACGGTTGTTGAATTTTTCAGTACGTTTTGAGAGGCAAAGTTTTTAAGATTGTTTTTCTATTTTCCTATTTTCGTCAAACATATTTTTGATTTGACTGTCAGGCATATTTTAGTAAATATTTATCAGTAATTATTTCAACTTAGAAAGTAATATAGTAACATATATGCCAATGAATTATCTTCTCCCTGCCTTAAATACTAGTTGAGTGCTGTTTCTTCGGTTGAAGAATTCGAAATTTATTTGCCATTAATCGAATACAGAAATCTTATAGAAGCGCATGGCGACGCCGCTTGATTAAAATTCAATGAAATCTTAGTATTTCTTTTAAACTTCAGTTCATTACGAGAAAACAGCAAAACTTCAAGAAAGAAGTCAGAAACAAACGAATTATTCGAAGAATAGCTTCACTGTCCTCTTTCTGCCCATTTTACAAGACCTAGTTTATCCACTTATTTTTGCATGCTTAGTTGCTGTGAGGCCTGCCAATGGTACCGCGTATAAAAGTCTTGCCACTACAAATTGCTATTAAACCAACGATGGGTTTTTTGAGAAGGTTGTTTGCCTGTCATTCAATTTGCAGTCTTACGCATACACATTCATGATGTCCTCATACTTAACTGTGATCAAAATGAATTGCCGACTATGCTATGAATGTTTTCCCTTCTATGAATTTGAAATGCTGAACTCTTCTAAATAACAACTTCATTAGAAAGCTATGATCTTGCGCACTTTTAGTAGGCTATTCATCAATTATCATTTTCATGTTTACATTTCATACGCACGAACTATGCGCAGACCACCCTGACATTCGCTTTTTCGAAAATATGCCTGAATTTTCGCTTTTATCGAGTGGCATTCGTTTTTTTGCTTTTTTGGTAGAGCAGGAAAAAGTGTTTCGTAGTACAGGCACATGTTGACAACGCAACATGACTTTTTGTCATGTTGCCCTTTACTTTAGTCATGCCATCATCCATGTGTTGACAATTGAATGCATATTAGACAATATCTCATCGGACTTGTTAGCACCTTTATGTGTGTTTTGATGTATAACTTCACGTACGTGAAATGACGACACGTAGCTCTAGTTGCAACCTTGCCTTTCAGCTTTGTTCATTCACAATAAATTTGTCAATCGAAAAAGCGTGTGCTTATTTATGAACAAAGCACGATGCCAATCTACGACTGTCCGTTCCCGCTCTGTGGATACCAAACTTCTGACGTATCCGACACATTGGCAGCTACACTACTGCAAATACACGCCTCTGGAAGACACGTCAGCTCGCCCACATTCACAGCGCTACAGCAAAGATGGATCGGGTACGGCCGTCCAACTGTCTCAATACGGCCGGTTCAAGCGAAGACTGGTCATACTTCCTCACTCCGCTGGCAGGACTATAAGGATGCCACCAAAGCTCATTGGGGAAGGATGTCATCATACAGCTATTAGAATGTTGTGAAGAAGACCTTCGAAAAGATCTCACACGTTCTGTGGGCGGCAGCCTAATTAATCTATCCGAAACAAATGTGTTAGTCGGCGATTGAAGACTCTGGCCGTCAGAGAGGAAAACACTATGGTTGCCCGAGTTGCCCTCTACGAAATGCGACAGGATCGCGATGAAAAACAATTCGATCATTCGGCGCCGCGCATCCGCGGACAAGCTGGTGTATGCAAGTACGCAATGGAATGCACTAGCTGTAAATCGAGCGTAAAACTACACAAACCAAATTCTTCGCGACGTCCTTATCCGTGGTGTGGCTTGATTCGGAGATTCAACTGGAAGCTGCTTGGCCACACACAACCAAAACATGTCCGCTAGAACAGTGTTTCAGTTCATCGAAGCGAAAGAAGCTGGAAAACGTTCCGCAAACAAGCTTCTTGAGACGCAGGTAGCAAACAGCAGCCATGGCCCGCAGTCAATATCGCCAGTCAACAAACAAAAGATCTTTCGTGAAGCCAAAATCAACGTGCAAGATATCTGCCTCTTACTGTGGTCGTCGAGGACATGGACAGAAAGCTCCACCTGCCTACAGAAAAAACTCACTGCCCTGCTTATAAATCAGCAGTGTGACTCATGCAGTCGTCTCCAATCCACGATCAGTAAGATGTTGGATGTCGCAGCAAAGACAAGGACAAAACCCCCTGTCCCACGAGGAAGCCTGCGATCTTCCCGACACTCTCTGTAGCCTCTCAACCCAGGACAGCATCTAACTTGCAGCTGTCGCATCGATTTAGGACCATCATCTCTAACTGTGACGCTCAATGATCGCTGGAAACACGCGAGGGGCCTTCGAAAGAACAACACAGTTGTCGAAATTCAACGCGTCAACCCACACTGAAGACACCCATGCCCCTTGGATTACAACTGCTCCGTGACCACCAGCATCTATACCGACTTAATGCTATCTGCTGATACTGGTTGCCAAAGCTGCCTCATACGGAACCAACCTTACTCGAACGACTCGGAAATGTTCGAACTCTCAACTAGTTCCGGTCAGGATATGGCCCGAATGCGAGCGGTTAATGAACACAGTATTGCATCCTTGGTGCTGTCATTCTCACGACTTTTCTGGCAAATCCTCGACGGGGGGCCAAACCTAACGAAAAACTCGCGTAATAACCTATGTGACTGCACAGACTCAACAAACTGTTTATCAGTCGAGAAGCGCTGCACCAAAACTCGGCCTAATATACGGGACACTTTTCCGACAATCGGAGAAGCTGTCTCTAGCCACCAGCGGTCCCCTGCAGCCACTGCCAGCAGTAACGTCGGACTCAGCCAGTAACAGCTCAATGCCAATGCCCACGCCGCAACACAACCCTCCGCTCTGAGAAACCGACGACCCTACCTTTCCCAGCAACTGCAGAGATTGACAACGCGGAACGACGTCTTCAAACATGGCTTGCTGCTACAACAACTACAAGTCAAGCACGTTCAACGTTTTCTGCGATCGCCAACCGCTTCCAATGATGGACGGGAACCACCTTTACGAATCATGATCGATCCAAATGCGGAACCTGTCGCGTTTCACACACCTATTCCGGTCCCCCTTCATTGGCAAGATGACGTCAAAGCTGGTCTACTCCAGGACACACGTCTTGGGTTATAGAACCGAGTGCCGGTCGGTGAAACCTTCACCTGGTGTCATCGCAAGCAATTGGTTATCTGTGCAAAGAAAAACGTCAACCACGAAGACGCACCGTAGATTTTCCCAACCTCTTAATTCATTTGCCACTCGCGAAACTCATCATACACAATCGCCGTATCATCTTATGGCCCGCTCTGTGCCTCCAAACAAGGGTGAAAACGGTGTTTGGACTGCTGGAAATGGTTATCACAGTGTCCCCACTTCATGAAAACGACCGTCACCTTAATAACACTTTCAATCACACCATGGGGACGATTTCGCTATCGTGTCGCACCTCAAGGATACATCGCAATCCGGTGATGGCTACTCGGAGAAGATTTCGGACGAAATTGTCACTGACATCCCAAATAAAACGAAGTGCATCGACAGACACAACTTATTATGGTCGGATAGCATGTGAAAGAAAGCTTTTCTTCAAGCTGTAGAGTGGCTATAAGAACACTTGCGGACGCCACGGAATAACACTCAATCCCGACAAATTCCGTCTTCGCGTCTCATACCGTCGAACATTTGCCGAATTCGAAAATCTCCACAGACAGTTGTTCGGTCCTTGTCGCCCGATCTCCTTGACGCCATTTTCAAAAGTTTCCCAAAACCGAAAACTGTTTCGGACATTCCGCTCCTAGGTTCGGCGCCTTAATCAACCAAGTCGCCTACGCTTTCTTCGCATCCACTGAACGTAAAGCTTCCTTTCCGCCCATCTGCTAAAAACCCAACACACTACGCCCTTCCAATGGAGCGATGAACTGAATTGCTGTTCGAGGAGTCAAAGGCCATTATCCTACCTAGTGAAATTGAAGAACAGTGTAAACGTATCTTCCGACAAAGCAAACCTTACTTGCTTAGTCACGTAGCATCCACCGATTGGTCGGCAAATCAGGCATACGGCTTCTCGGCTCCTTCAAAAGCACTGCTCCTGTGACCGTACCACACGCCCTTCTGTTGCCCAGTTGGTTAGAAGACTACTCTAACGAATGGGCAGTCGATATTTCACTCACTACGCTGAATCCCGATATGCCCCGATCGAAAAGGCGAGGCACTCGGCTGATTTGCAGATGGCCCTCAGAGAAACTGAACGCGTTTAATTTCCGTCCTTTGGTTGCCACCACCTCACTATCGCCGTTGACCACAAGCCACTCCTGCAAAGTTGTTTGCGCGACCGCTCTCTAGACGATATCCCTAACAACACGACTTAGGAAAACCTGAAGGAAAAGACCCTTCGCTACAGATTTAACAATTGGGTCCACATACCTGGTGTTGAGGCACTCAAAGCCGCTGACAGACCTCTCTCGCTTCCCATTCTGGCCCCACTGAACCGGAAACTCATGCCCGCTACCAGACGACGTGGCATACAGCAACGAATCGCACCATGTCTTTCCATTCACGTCCCTCATTCGGTCGAAAGAAACATTCACCGTCCAATTCTCCGACGACGATCTCGGTCTTCGCCGCCGCAATCAGCCCCTTGACTCGTTGCAACCTAACGCTATCACAATTGGAATAAGGTCCGACTAGCAACCACCTGCGGACCCAGACATGCAACAAACTTCTACGCTTGATTGAAGACGGTTTCCCCGAACCGTTACAATGCTTTAACCGCCAGCTGTACGTGAATTCACAACCGTTTCAAACATACACCATTTTTCCTCTGTCGACTGGTGTGCCTCATCCTCTATAAGGATCGCATAGTGAATACCAACAATCGCTCCAACAAAAATGTCCTCTCAACGCTTCAACTCTCTGCTCCACCAAGGAGTCACTTCGTATGTTAGCCCGCGCAGGACTCCACAGTGTTTTCTGGCCTGGCATCACAACAGACGTTCAGCGCAACAAACGGAACCCAAACTGCAGCGACTGCAATCGCAACGCTCCTCTCAGGCCTACGCGCCCACACCTACTGAAATGATGTTGCCGTCGTACCCCTTCCAATGTTATATGCGCAGAACTACTTCAAATGATAAGGGACACAACTACACCATCGTCATAGTCGACCGATAATTTCCAACTGGCTCATCATGTTGAACATGCACACAACGGTTACCCAAGGCCCTTATTATAAGAAAACACAGTCTAACGCAGAATTTATTGTCACATATGGTATCCCTGACTGAATGTGCATCCGACGGCAGGTCCTGAATTCACATTCTCGTCATCCGCATTCCACGTTCCTCAAAAAATTGGGGTGTACAACCATCGTCTGTCATCTGTCGCGCACCCACCCCACTCCAACACAACGAGCGGAAATTGGTGTCAAAACCGGCCCGAAGCGCCTCATTGCTTCCAACTACGGAGGCCCTAATGGCGAACTAATACACGGATACATTTCAGAGGGGGAAAAAAAAAAGGCCGTTTTCCCCCTTTAACCCCCCAAGTATCGCAACACTACCGGATCCCGACAACTAAATTTAATCCCACTAGCGATGATGCCTATTTGCGTTCGACCAATTAAAGACTATCATCCGCCATCCTGCCAATGAGCGATATCAAATCAACCCTCACCCAAACTTGGATTGATGTCCCTCAATGCTCGCGAAGAAGCATTACGAAACCGACGACCCAAAAAAGGCGCTGGAAACGTCTAAGCAGAAACGACACAAAACGTCTTGCCACCCTCTTAGCTGTACGGAGATCACGTACGCCTTCAGAACCAGACTGGCCCACATCCCGGACAAAAAATGTGGACCGCACTGAGAGAAGATAATTGAGGTGTAGGGCAGTTTCGACCAATACGTAGTCCGGGTGGAATGGCTCTGGTACGCATATTAACGCTGCGCACACTCGCAAATTCTGTAAGGAAGTATTTACCAGCTCATCCTCCGACATAACCGACACGCCGTATTTACCCGATGATTTGAAGTTTCTTCCAACATTGAACTTCGACCCCGAAACCCAGAATCCTCAAAGCCCAGCATCTACGATACCGCCATCTAACATCAGTTCCCCAACACCCTGACCACTCAATCTCCGAAGAAGCCAAACGAATCTTCCTGCACCCGCCCGAGCCCTGAAACGAGGAAATATCCTCAGATGATAGGGAACAAACTGGATCGTCAATCAAACCGTGAACAATCCGGCACATCTTCCACCTCCGTGCTAGTCCCGCCAATGCATCCGCCCGAACGACCTCCACTTGCCCTCCGTCGTCGAGATGGACTAACAACCCCCCTGGCCGAAAGTGGGTTAGTGCTTAACATTTCAAACGTCTTAAACGAACGCCATGTATTCTCCGACCGGCCCGTTTAGGACTGGGGAGGCAGGTATAGACAAGTAGCTCATCGGACATGTTTAGCCAACCTTTATGTGCTGTTTTGATGTACAAACGCCCCCCCCTTTTATTTCACAGTAACGTGAAATGACGGACACGTAGGCTCTAGTTGCAACTAATTGCCTTCAGCTTTGTTCATTCACTAATAAATTTGTCCAATCACCTTCACCTGACTGGCGTCGCTACGCGCTGGTCGTCGCTCTGATCGAGTTCCTATTACATCGAGTTTTATGTGTTTCTTGCATTCGTTTGGTGGAAAAATTTATATCATCAGGAAGCTTATTTCGTCGTCATTCTCATTTTGTACTCATATTCGACGTTCAGTTTATTACTCATCCGTGCTCCGCGATATTCGGGTTTCTCGTCTTTGGTGCAGTGATTTCTACTCTTGCTGTGTATGTTGTCTTCACTGAGACTGTAAACCCTTACAGTCGATTGCACCATCGTGGAATAGTTATTCCAGGAATAAATCCTAATCTCAGACTAGTTATTCCGTGGAGCTAACTGTCATTGCACCAACGGAGCTGATTGCAGGTTTAACTATTCCAGTGAGTTATGCCGCCCTTGAAAAACACGCGCCAATGACGTCATTGACTGCGTCATTTGTGGGTCATTTGTCAAACGTTGCTATGATAACTAACGGTTTTCAGTGCGTGAATAATCGGTCAATGATTCCACTTTCTTTCGAAAGAGACAAGCGGAAATGAGTGGACGCAAGAGTAGCCCCAACTTCACGACAGCGGAAATTGAGATTTTTCTCGACTGCTCTCCGGCAAACGAGGAGAGATAGTGGAGTCCAAGAAAACTGACGCTTCCTGTGTTAAGGAGAAGGAGAAAGAATGGAAGAAAATTGAAAGCGAATTCAAGGCTCGCAGTGGAACTTCAAGAGATGCGAAGAACTTGAAATTATTGTGGAAGCGCTTGAAGATCGACGCCAAGAAGAAGGACGCACAATGCAAAAGAGAAATATCGGAGGACTGGAGTCGGTTTGACACAGAATTCCCTTGGACACTTTCACCTGTTAGTGAGAGGGTTGTCGGTATCCTTCCGAAGGAGTAGTCACTCCGTCGGTGGAAAGCCGTTTTGACTCGGATGGTATGTCGCAACCGAACAAGGTAGGCCCTCTTTCTTTAATTTTCAAAACGTGAACAAGTTTGATAATTGCTTTCAATTCTTTCATTTCAGTTACCTCGCCATGCTCGACGAAGACAGTGATGATGATGCAGTTCATGCCACAGGCAAGCAGGCTGCTGATATTGCCCGACATTGATGCTGCAGAGGCGGGTCCATCATCAGCTCCAGCATGAGCCGAAAAAGAGAAAAGGATGAAGAAGAAATGACGCCCTTCCAAAGAGAAATTCTGCGCATGGCAACAATAGAGCACAAGGCAAAGATGAAGGTGTTGAAGTTGAAAGAACAGTACTATCTGCAATAAATTGAATGATTGTTAAAGAATGAAGCTTGTTTTTTGAAACGCCGAATTAAAATGCTATGTTAAATTTTCTTAATTTTTACGGAGACAAATACAAAAACCAAATGCTTCCAATTAAATTAATTGTCTATTAATTTCAAAAACAGCAATTGCAGATGATGCGCCATGATAGACCATCATGATTGACTTGCGAAAAATATCACGAACAATACGCCGTCGCACAGAGTTTCCAAGAGCATCGTTGACAATTGATAATTAATGGGTCATCAATTTGATCTTCAACAGCGTCAGGCAAAAAAATCCTCGTTCAATCCAATCCCAATGTTGTGCAAAACAGCACAAGCCACAATGATCAATTGGGCATCTTTTCCACTTTCATTCTCAGTCCATACGTAAGATAGAAAACCATCGCTTCCACACTCCGAAACCCTCTTTTCGATGAGGTTTCGAGTCTTCTTGTGAGATCGGTTGAAACGTTCCTCGTGAGGGTTAGCAGGACGAAGGAATGGCGTCAAAAGAAAGGGTTTGATGGATAGTCAGAATCCCCAAGTATCAAGAGTTCGTCATTGTTTTCTAACATCATAAACAAGGTAGAGCACTCGAAAATACGACAATCGAGGGCGCAGCAATACCATTTGCAAACTATTCATGAAATTCGGAAATCTGGCCCCATCAATGACATTGAACGTTTAATATACGAAATAAGAATTCCTATTCCGGTACAGTTCGCATGGATGACGATTTGCTTTTCGAATTGGTATCTGTGCGTGCATCGATCAAGCCAACAATCCGGGAAAATTTGCAATTTCATAAAACGATGCTTTTTTTTCTGCCTTGATCGACTGCTGCCGGGAACATAAATTTTTGAAACGAGACAAAGAGGCGATTGCTTTGCTCACTTTGTGTACGATCCGATTTACAGTCGATTCATGAACGCCGAAAAGATCGCCGTCAGTTTTTCTTGGTAGGATCCGGTTGCATAAACATCGCAACGTGAATAAATTCTTGATAGATGGCAGAAAAAGGTCTGTTTCTTCTGGATGATGGCGCAATTGAACTTCGATAAGGCTCAAAATGTGGTTTGCCCCTTCTTTAGAGAACCGATATCGCTGTCGAAATTCAGCATCGCTGTAAGCACCGAACGGATCCAGTCTTTTCCGGTATACGGCCTTTCGTCGTCGATAAGAAAATCGTAAAGACCCTATGCCTCTTTAAATATTGCGATATCATTGAAGCGTGCAATGCCAGTTGTCATCTTTTCCAACAAACAAAGCCCTCCGTCACCTTTTAAACCGGCTGTTGCACAGGAATAAAAACAACGGACTAAATCAGCGAGTTAGTCTCACTCATTCCCTATTCTCCATTGGTGCAATGAAAATTATTATTCTAAGAATAAATTTATTCAGAGATTAACTTTAATCTCGGAATAAGGCTTATTCCTCGTTGGTGCAATGCAAGTAAGTTATTCCTTGTGTTATTCCAGGAATAAGACTTATTCCACGATGGTGCAATCGACCCTTAGTGTGCAGTGACGTCATCTCCAGACACGTTCAAGTCGATTTCTGATAATTATTGGAACACATTTACGCAGTCAATCCAAATTGGAGAGTGTTCTGGTAGTCTGTTGGTTGAGGTCGCTGCTTTGACATCCTACTGGAAGAGGTTCAAATCTCACTGGCACATTTTGCTCTTGGACGACCTTGAATCATGTCAGATTGCGAAGATTCTTTCTCATTTTCAAACGTGCGACGATTATCTTCTGGTGAGTTTAAAAAACTTTCCAAAAAGCAGCTGATCATAGCTCTGAAGGATGCAGTTGATCATGCAGATTTTCTGGAAATTAGTCAATGCCCTCCTTTGAGATCAACTGATCAGCAAATGCTCAGGTCAATTGTGAATGAAGCTGTTTCTGAAATCAGAAAGGAATTGCTGACAGAAAGTAAGCGACTTAATTTCGGAAATGGAACTGAATGTTTATTGGACAAGCTGCAACATGTCTCCGGAAACAATCAGTGATATACAGGAACACATGGAGAATCGATATTATCAAGTGAAATGGAAAGCAGGGAAATGCGATAAGAACCCAACGGCAATGTTTTTCGGAGGTCTGTGAATCTAAATCTGATGCCAAGCAGATAAAACTGTAATAACAGGACATTTTATCAGCTCTGGGTGTCAGTCCGGATATAAAGGTAAAGAGATGTTTTCGTGTCGGTGCTAACGGGTGTCAACGGAGGGATAGAACCAATAAAAGTGATCTTTCATTCGTTGGACGTGACAAGATGTCTGTCCTGAAAAATGCAGCTAATTCTCCGACATCTTAACACACCGTGACAATCATTCATCGCCGTCGTGTTCATTTTTAAAGCGGATTCTGACTCCTTTAACAGCTTAAGAAAGAGGAAGGTCCTTCGTGCCGGAGCTAAAAAAAACTCGCACAGAGATAATGGTCGAGAGGGTCATCATAAAACATCGGTTAAAGTTGGATTTCCGGGTATACTGCGTCCGTGATACATGACAAACTACCTCCTAGTGTTTTGATGTTGAATCCTCGTTCGATTGCTACAACTGGCAAAATTGACGACCTTCAAGGATACTGGTCCATGTGCATGCTTTTTAAACCGGACTTTCTAATTGTAACCTGAGTCTTGGTTGAAGAATTTGTCCCTTGATTTCCTCGTTATTCCCATATAGATGGTTACAACTTTATTTAGATGTGATCGAACTCGAACTTATAGGGGGAGGTTGTTAGCAATCTACTCAAAGTGCAATTTTCCGCATACTTAATGTTTGTGATAATAATATTTTTCGGAGTATCTGAGTCCGTCTTTTTATAACTTCAAACATTGTAATTCCATACTACGTTTGGGTTGGTAATATACGTTCCTTCCGAAATTTAAACGCAGTGTCTGAAAAAAAGATGTTATTTTATCATTCATTGAATATTTGGATCGTTTTGTGTTTTATTGATTTCAATGAACTACGTAACATTTATAGTTGGAGGAGACTTTAACAATTGTGATACTTCTTATCTCCAATGAAGTCATGATTTAGTTGAAAAGGTTTTTTGTCCAACGCGTGGTGATTCTATCCTGGGACAATTATTTTTTGTAAGGACGGTCTTTGAGTGACAAATACAATGATGCTGTTTGTTGGACCACCTCTTAGCAATCGTTAG
This sequence comes from Prostheceraeus crozeri, assembly GCA_907163375.1. Taxonomy (NCBI): domain Eukaryota; kingdom Metazoa; phylum Platyhelminthes; order Polycladida; family Euryleptidae; genus Prostheceraeus; species Prostheceraeus crozeri. The sequence goes on along the minus strand of CAJQUW010004208.1, from coordinate 16,149 downwards.
ACGAGGATCACATTGTCAGATTCCTACTGAATACTATTGATTATATCAGTTGATGATGACTGTAAACGCTTATGTGCCCTGTGTATTGCCCATCATCAATTGAAACTTTATCGAATGTTTTATCAACGTTTTAAAACAATTGTCCCCTTCCATCGTATATATTTTGAGGAAGGGACATTGATAAAAAAGTAGACCTATTTTATGAGATGTTTTTCTATTGTTTACAGGGTCTTTTCCTTGCACGAAACGTTGCTATGGACGGTTAGAGATAAGCCATGGATGTCGCCTTATCTGAAAGGACCTGATAAGTACGGCGTTGGTCAGCTTTACAGATCCTGGTAATTTTCAGCTTTTTTCGTTTCATTGAAGATGAAGTGTAGAAAATTCTTATTCAAAAGTGTAAAAGAAGATTGGGCAGCAGATGGCTCGAGTCATCTAACGCGTAATATTTTGGAATGTTGGTCGCCCCGAAATTAAAAAAATGGTAGATAATGTTAAAGACAACATGGAGCTCTGTAATTAATGTGATTTCAATGACAATGTGGAAGCTGCTAATTTTATCAACGAACAGTTTGTTTAGTTTTTTCACTGAAATAAAAACAGGAAGTATGTTTTCATTTGATGATGATTGATTGGTCACCCCTTTGAATGGAACCATTTCGAACGTTTCATGTTTCTTGGAGAGACTGTCCCCACGTAAAGCAACGGGATCAGGACGGAATTTCGAATCGATTTGGTCAGACTTGCAGCTCCTTTTATTTCTGAGCCACTTTGCCATTTGATCAATCAGTTTGTGTTATTTAACGGAAGGTGCCTTCTCTTTTTAAGATATGTCCTGTTTCACCGATTCCGAAGACCGTCCCCGCTAAACTAAGTCAATTACGGCCCTTATTACGTTGTTGAAGTTATACCCAGCTAAATTGTTGGAGTTTCATGTCCAATGGGTAGTTAGTTTATGCGTTGATGTTTTGTCTAAACAGTATTTACCATCATATCAATTTGCCTATAGGCAAAAGTCCAGCACAAACTTGTGTGTCTTGTATCCATCCATGACTTTCTCACAAAAATGCTGGACAAACCCGACGTAGAATCTTGTTGTCATGATAAATTATGATTTTTTTCTCGTGCATTTGACACCATGGATTCACACTATTTTATTACAAAATTTTATTGAAACTGAATTTTCCGAAAGGTTTGTTCGACTGATGAAATCATATCTATCCTGACCGATTTCAATGTGTAAAAAATTCGGAGGAATCATCAGTTCGATTCTGAGTGTGACAAGTGGGTTTTTGCCCCACAGGGGTCTTTGCTGGGACCTCTATGTTATTTAGCTCTGTATTGTTACGATTTCTTACCTATTTTTTGATAATACTCCATATTGCTCAATATGCGGATGATATTTGGTGAAGTTTACCAGTTTAATGGGCAATTCTGAAATTTTCAAATTCTTCGATGCGTTTTATCTGAAATACGAGCATATGAAGTATTGGGGCGGACCAAAATAACTTTAGTATCAATGTTAGTAAAACATAAAGCCTTTGTGTTTTTCATAAGAAACGTCGAATTATTCAATTAGAAATTACCATTTTGAGCTTGTAGACCGAATTGAAACCTTTGGGTGTCATTTGGTCTAATACTTTTGAAAGTGGAAGTTCTCATTTTTCGTGAAATTGAATTTAAGTGTTCTAAAAGATTATATCTTTTAAGAGTGTTGAAAAATATTGTTACACAGAGATGAGCTTTGGATCATCCATTCAAAGCAAATATCGGTAATCTTATTTTTGATTGTACACTTTGTTTCTGCAATCTTCAATGTACTGTCAAAGTTATTGTATCAAGACTATTCAAACGTCTAAAAGAATCATTTGTGTGGTCCAGATTGTTCGTGTATCAACACCTGGGAAAACTTTAAAAGACGACGGTCCGAAAATACTTTTGTGGATTTTTATGAAAAATGCCAATGTCCTGGGTCACACCATTGCATTCAATTGTATTTCATCCAAATAGTCGTGGGCCGTGTACTCGTACCGACATTGCAAACACAGACAAGAAGACAAAACTCATTTGTTGTTATTCTCTTCTTCTCATTATAAATGACTTACGTGAACTTTACTTGCAACTCGATCTATTTGTATCTGTATAATGTTATTTTTGATTTTCATTTGTAAATATATAGCTAATTCTCTCATCCTCTATACTTTATTGAGAGCGTATTTTATGTTGAACCAACAATTCATTACGTTGTTTTAAAAAAAAATTTCATCAAGGTTTTCCACATGAAAAGGTTTTTTTTTTTCGCAGTAGATCTCCTGACGGAGAGCGGAACACTATTACAAGGGCACTGCACTGACATGGCATGAATTATATCATAAAAAAACTATATTGATTCTCATAAGAAGTCAACAGTGATTCTATAGAAAGTAAGCCAGTGGTTCTATAGAAAGTCAACAGCTGGTTTTCCATGCAAAACCCAATATTGGTTCCAAGATGGTCTTGCCTCTACCCCCAGAAAACCGATGATTTTGATTTTCCAGAAAAAAACAGGGGGGAGTTTCTTTTTGACCAATAATATGCGTTTTATACAACATAATTTATTTTTTGATAAAATAGACTTGGTTTGATGCAGCAACAAAAATTCGGGCATTAAGTAGGATTAAAGTTGAAAGGAAGTTCAAGTTATCCACAATTTAAATCCCAAAGTGGAATCTATTCTGAGACCCAATTCTTTTCATTCCATAGGCATTTGGAAACGCCATCAACCATGATATAACAGAAATAAGCAATATTGGTAAGAAAATTCACCTATTTCTATGGACGCTCGTAGAGATTGATTTTCTGAAATTTGTACTGTTTTGAAGGAAAGAACATGCGCACTGATTCCATGTCAAGCAAGCACATTTTGCGGTGTTAGTTTACAAATGATGGAGAGCAGGAATACAATATCGACGAAAACTAACGTCTGATGTGCGCAGATGATAAGACAATGATTATGGGTGACTCGTTGCGAGCTGTTCGAGGCAATAAAACAGGAATTAATACTTGAGTGACGTTGGGCAGCGAATGAAACAGCATGATGATTTGATTTGACACAATCTACTTGAAAACGTTCCAAGTCCACATACAGCGTCAGTATATCAAGCGATTTCAAACATTCGCATTCAAACACAGTCACTAATCAGCTGCTGCCAACGTTCGTAAGTTAACATTTTCGACTAATTCTGTCATATTGCTGTTTCAAATTTCATCTTCTTGCAAAACTTAGTGAAACACTGATTAATAATAAACTGTAGAAGGAAGTATTTTTGTTACTAACCTTCAAATGGATTTGCTTAATTGAATCATCATTTGAAATATTCCTTGAAAGAAAATTTTCAAATACAAGGATCACGAATACCCTTCCGAAATAGCCCTCACCCTCAATGAAACACCCTGGTCATGACACTTTAATCATATAGGCCCAGTATTTGTCAGTTAACTTGGAGAAACATTAAACAGATTTGAAGTAAGTGCCGATGTCATGGAGAAAAAGTTACATGATCAAAGAGATCAGTTTAATTATGCTGAAAATAATTAATTTTGCTTTGGAAATATACTCGTACAATGCAAGAGGGAGCGCTGTTACATGTGTTTTGTAGACCTTGATTGCTCTCACTGTGTATTTCATTCTATCGAATTCATCCTTGTAGGTTTATGAAAGAGCAGAGAGGGTATTTGAACAAAGAAAAACATCGGAATTCAAGACACATTGCTAATTTCACCATAACACGGTTTTTATTAATGAAATAGCGGCTATTAATGAATGGCCATGACACTATGCTATTTCAGCTATTATATGCCATAGAAATTAAACAGTACCATAGAACGCATACTATTATCTTACTTCTTCTGATTATATGCAATAGGTAGTAAGTGATAGAGATTGATATGGAGATAATTCGTCTCCCTTTGGCTTACGTGATTGGCCAAGCTCTCGCAATGCATGACAAAAGTCGAATTAGGGAACATACTGACTACAATTGTCACATTTAGTACAACATGATGCAGTATACTCGCGCGATTCATCTATAACATTTATACTTGTACCTTAGCATGGTATGACACTATGTTTGAGTGACTGTCATGTATCGCATTGACTCTTCTTTTGGTTAGTGTAATGTAATCTCCCTCTCTTACAGAGGCCTTGAGCATTGCGTGCTGTCGATAAAGATAGTAGAAAGCTTGCAGCCGAACAAAGATCTTTAAAGTTATCTAACATATAACTCAGTCAAGTGTGAGGTATCTTCGACTCTATCCTCCTTGTGATAAATCCATCAAATGGGATAATACTTGCTGCGTTCTCACTCATCTAAGTTTGCAGACTGGTTACGTTTAACCCTATTGCCTCGGACTTTTCTTATCGTAGAGAATTATGGGGGAGGGCATTATGCCCCTCAAATCTTATATAACACAACTTAATTGTGTGTAATCCTTCAGCGCATGCTCTCTCCGATGGTGGCATCGGTTTTGCATTTGAAGTTGATCTTGTTGCTCTAATAACATGCTGCACATCTGATTTCAATAACAGCCATTGATAGGACGGCGTTCTGCTGTCTGGCAAGCTGTGACTCACACTCCCCGCTCTATCTCGGCGTGCGTCTACTCTAGAGGTTATTGTTTTCGTCAGTATGTTAACATTCTAGTTTAACGTAGCCTCATAAAATTCTAGCTTGTGGCGCTTTAGGATGCCGGTTAGGAGGTGACAGATTGCAGTGTAGTGGAACACTTTTCTCTCGCTATATTCTACCGTACATACTTCATGCCCACTTTTTACTCATATAAGTAGCATGTGATTATCATTTTAATTGTATACAGACCTAAATGATTCGTTATTAGACTGTGTCAGACCTTAATGTTGCTATTAGATTTCTTTATTAATTCTTCCAGCATTATCAACTGTATTTACATTCCCTCTTATACCAATGGCCGCTATGATTTAAGCAGTATTTATGTGTTCCGACCCTCTAAAGAGCGCGGCCAAGGTACAAGAAAGTTGCTCTGGTGCTACAATTGAAAGAAAGTAGTCGAAAAATTTCACGACCGATTTCAGGCTTTATCGATCATCATCTGGTGCATGTAGATAGTCAGAGAAAGACCCACAGCTTCTCTAAGAATATTTACAGTCACTGTTGTATTCCATCTTGCGCTTTTCGCTTTGTTTGACACTGCTCACAATTTATAAATAATAAAGCCACAAAATTCATTTTGATAAAATCGAAAGCTATTATCTTGCACAATCAGTAAATTTTGAAAGACGGATGGCTAAGTCATCAAGAAAAAGTTACACGATCAAAGAGTTCTGTTTATTCTGGAAATAATTAATCTTGTTTTGGAAATATACTCGTACAATGCAAGAGGGTATCTATATATTGCACAATGCATTCCGTCCACTCTTGTTCAAGTGCGAACTTCAGACTGAATATAAATTCTACAGTATTTCTGCGAGTAACAAATCTATGAGCAAAACGTGAGAGCATGTAAAACCTATCACCTATCAGACTTAAGACATATGAACAATTGAGCAAATGATCCAGATAAAACCGAGACTAAAGCAACCATGGCAGGTAAAGGGTAGAAATAAAATCTTCTTGGGAACATAATTTATTTTATTCCCGACCTATGCTCGCTTTAGTAGCTTTGATATCTGCTTTGTTTCTTTTAATATCTCGGTTATTTACTAAATTGTTATTACACTGTATACCGTTGACTGACAATTGACAGACATTTATCCTACAAAATCCATTTTGTCGGTCATTGTTAGTTCTTGTAGGATGATTGCACTGAACACCTGCAAAATCTGACAAAAAGCAACAAAATGAATACAACGAATTATAGCTTAAATTTTATCAAAAATGTAGGCAATTAATCAAATTATGTCAAAATAAATCATGGATTTGTCACAGATTACAGTGTATGTTGATTACGCACTTGAAAATTTCAAGTACTCATAAAAATCCCTGTGGAATCCCTCCACTGGATTGAGCTGAGTGAGCGTGGTGCATTGAAAGAATCTTACATTTCAGAAGTTGCTAACAAACAGTCGTTGATAACGAAGCCTTTATTCGTCGTTCATTGCGATGATTTTATTGGTCGTTCATTGCGAAGCCTCTATTGGTTGAGGGGAATTCACACTGTGGAATTCGTGACTAACTATTCATGTTTCACCGATTTTCCGATCAGGATTTCAAAGACCAAGCATGCCGAACAGAAGAAACTCCCAAATAAGCAATGAAAAGCGTCTGTAAAAGCCATTATCGAGAAAGCAATTCGAGGAGAAGATTTTATTTCTTTGGCGGAAGACCTTGGAATCAAAAGAACAACAGCTTACATGATAATTAAGAGCAATCGAACTGAAAAGAACACTCAAGGAGGAAGACGGGAATCACTTACGAAACGCACCCCACAAATGGAAGAACTGATTATAAATTTCGTTGAGGAAAATCCTTTGATTACACTGCAGCAATTGAAAGAAAAAGTAAACAATATTGTATCAGAGCGTACAATCGTTCGTATTTTCGATGGATGCCTGTATTCACTTAAACTGGCAAGAAATGAACCTGTTGGCCGAAACACACAAGAAAACATTGAGAAACGACGACAATTTTGCTTGGACTATCAACAAGAACTCCGAAGAAAGGTTCATTTAGATGAATGTGGGTATAATTTATACACCAGAAAAACTCAAGGAAGGAGCCGAATTGGTTCCCGAGCAATGGCGAGGATTCGTAACTGTCGGGGAAAGAATATCACCATCATTTTAGCCGTTGATGACAGTGGTGCAATCATTCAGCACGAGGCCTATGTTGGTGGAGCGGCGGTTCACTTCGCGGAGTTCATGACAGAATTGTCTGCTTTAATTGGAGGTGAGGCTTGTGTCATTTATATGGACAATGCCCCAATACATATATATAGTCCAGCAGCAGCACGAGATTCGGAGATTCGATGCTCCTTACTCACCCCAGCTCAACCCAGTGGAGGGGTGCTTCAGTGTCCTCAAAGCCTGCATCAAACGTCAGCTGCGAGAATTTCAGCCAGAGTTGGATACTGAAAATGCACGTGAAGCTGGACAGTCTCTAGCTGCATATAGAGAAGGTCGTCTTTTGCAGTTGCTACCTCAGAGTTTCCAAGAACTAACAGTAGACCGTGTTGCAGCAAAGTGCGTGGCAAGAGAGCCTTTACAGTGACTTCCATAACCGTTTGTTACCCAACGTTGCAGAAGTAAAGTTTTTCAGAGTTGAAAGAATTTCTCCTCTCTTTAGAGTTAAAATACCATTGAAATTGAATTATAAAAAAAAGTGGGTCTGATGAGATGAAGCTGAAACTGTAATTAAGTATTAATTGCATATTTTGTTAATTTAGTGATTAGATATAATTGATTAATGAAAAATCAATATAGTTACTTCTCAAAGTTGATAAAAGTATAGACCGTGCCAAAAAATTTCTCAAAGTTGAATGCCGGTTTGTCAAAGTTGAATGCCGGTTTGTAAAGTTGAATGCCGGTTTATCAAAGTTGAATGCCGATTGGCGCCATTCCATCGATTGTCTTTTTGATTCCGGATCGTAGAGGCACGCCCACGTTTCGTCTTCTGTGACCAGATTCGAGAAGAGGTCATCACCATTTGCCTCATACGCCTCCAGCAACTCGGTACAAACATCCACGCGTCTGTCCTTCAGATCCGGTGTCAACCGTCTTGGAACCCATTTCGCACAAATCTTGCGGTAGTCCAATTCAGTAATCATTGACTGTATGGAGCCATATGACACTTTGAGAGCATCCTCTATTTCACCGATCGTAATACAGCGATTTCCTCAAATGGCGTCGTCAACGAGTTGTCGATTTTCATCGCTGACTGTAGTTGATGGTCGACCACTCCTCGACTTGTCCACAATTTCCGATTCTCCTTCACGAAACTTCTTCACCCAACGGCGAACGATCTCTATGACAGAGTCTCCATAGACATTTATCAGTCGTGTGTGGATTTCTACAGCTGAACAACCTTTCCTGGTCAAAAATTCGATCACAGCTCTGTGCTTTAGTTTCTCATCCATGCCTTCGAGTGTCAGAAGTATGCAGTTACACCACCGTCGCGACTGATAATATGACTAACTGACGCACCTGAGTATTGCTCATTAAAATGTGTTATGTGCTTCAAAATTACGTTGCAGCGATCGATTATGTGGCTGTGTAGAACCGATGAATACAAGTTTACCTTTCTTCAAAAGATCCTGTAGATATGAGCCTATTTTTCGATTTCACAAACAAACAGGCATTAGTTTTTGATCCACCCTAAGTATATATCAAATGAAAGCGCTTTCAACTAGACATTGTTGTTAATTCAATGTTGCATTTACATTGATTTGGGATTTTTCTTCAACTAGCCTTTGTCCTCCGAAAATTGTCTTCTGACCGATACCAATTTCTTGTTCTCTGACCGATGCACATTTCTCAACTCAGAAATGATGTTTTTACTTTCTTCATACGACGAAATACATCATCTGTGTGTCTAGTTCGAAAATTGTTAGTCAAAAGGAAAAAAATCATCATAATTGACAATTGTGAATCTAAAAATATGTCCTTCATTCTTTCGATCAAACTTTTTTTTGATTTTTCTCAAAATTTCAAGTTGATGCCGAAACAGCACTTTTTATCCGGATCTAATGAAAACTCACAGAATTATCAAGAACCAACCATAATGTATTGATGTATGAGAATTTTGTTTGATACGACAATGATCATCATTTTCAAAATTTCGCAAAACGGCCAAAATATCTGTTTGACTGAGAACACAAATCATCGGTCAGAAGGCACCTGGTACTATATAGGGAAAATACAAAACTTGTACAAATACTCATTTGGTGTGCTCGCTTCTATGATTTTCGACTTCAGGGTAATACCGGGTGATCATAAAGTCACGCAAGTGAAGAAAATGCTTTGTTTTGAGTTTAGTTGAGTTTAGATTGAATCGAATATCATTTGTCGTGATTATATACAATAGATGTGAACATAGATATGAGCATTTGAAGGACGGGTTGTCTCGTGACTACTTGATTGTGTCATGTGATCAACTTTTTACATAGATAGGAACATTTGAAATTTTAGGCTTAGCATATCTACATACGAATGCGTCAGACACATCATTCTTCTCTTCACTCACTATGGCTTACAACGTTGCTGAACGAGTGTGCTTGATTGAAAATTATCTTCGTTCTGGAAGCTATTCTATAGCAAAGAGTGCTCTCTTTCAACTCAATCCATCCGCTCCTGTTCCGCACGATTCAACAATTAAGAGATTGGTCGATAAATTTCGAGAAACGGGATCCGTGCATGACCGAAGACGCAGTGGAAGACCGTCCTTCGATGATGAAGATGTCGCAGCTGTTCAAGGTGCACTTATAAACAGTCCTCGAAAATCGCTCAAAGGTTTCCCAACAAATCGACATGTCCTACTCCAGTGTTCAGAAGATTTGTCGAAAAGTTTTGTATCTGTTTCCCTATAAGACCTGTGTGATGCACACACTGATGCAGAATGACTACGAGCAGCGATCGATATTTTGTGATTGGCTTATTGCCGTGACCAATGATGATCTTCAGTTTTTGGAAAAACATGCTTTTGGAGTGATGAAGCTTGGTTTCATCTCTCTGGATACATGAACTCACAAAATACGCGATGTTGGTTGTCGGAGAATCCACATCAGTACACTGTAAGCAGTAGACCGACAATTATCCTACAAAATTACTGACAAAATCAACCGACGATTGTCACCTCCAATATCCTGCGATATCCGACGAATTTGTAGGTTCTCCACCGACATCGAAACAGATGCTTTGTATGCAGATTAACAAAACAAAAACTGTTGAATATTGATTGATTTTTTCGATTAGTGATTGCTTGACTTTTGGGCAATCTGTATTATTGTGTGGCAAAACCATGATTTATTTTGACATAATTTAATCAATTACTTACATTTTTGATAAAATTTAAGCTATAATTCATTGCTATTCATTTTGTCGCTTTTTGTCAGATGTTGTAGGTGTTCAGTGGCAATCATCCTACAAGAACTAACAATGACCGACAAAATAGATTTTGTATGATAAATGTCTGTCAATTGTCAGTCAGCGGTTTACGGTGTATGTCGAAACCTCACTTCATCCTCAGAAAATCGGTGTCTGGGCTGCAATGTCTGGAGAAACGATTCATTTCTCTTTCTTTGAAGGTAGAGTGGACAGTGACAAGTATTGTTCATTCATCGATCAGTTCGCCGTGACCTTACTGAAAACGAAAGACATATTGCATGGGTTCCAGCAAGACAATGCAACGGTCCATACTTCTCGAAGAACTACGCAACATCTTACTCAGATATTCGGAAGGCGACTGATCGACAAGCAACTCTTTCCAGCGCGATCACCGGATCTCACACCAATGGATTTTTTCTTGTGGGGCTACGTGAAGGATAAGGTGTTTGTCAACAACCCCAAAAGTTTGAATGATTTGCAAAGTGCCATTACGTCCTGTATTAAGAGTGTTAACTCAGACATGCTAATGAATGTGTCATCCAATATCGTAAAGCGCGCCCATTACTGTAAATCTGAGAAAGGTGGGCATTTTCAACATCTTCTTTAACTTGTAATGTGTTCTTCTAAACCCCTCTAACTGAAAATTGAATATAAATGGGACCTTGTTTATCTAGAAAATTGTAGTTTTATCCACTTGCATCATTTTATGATCACCCTGTACTTGATCACATTTGCAAATTTCCAAAAAGGAAAACGAAGTTGCAAAGTTGAAAAGACAAAAATTGACCAAAATGTTGTTATATAAAATGAATTTACTCAGAAGCATTTTTTAGGATTTTCGTTGCTGCTCACAACATCAAAAGCAACTGTCAGCAATTTTGATATTCCTTTCCAGACTTTTTCTCAGTTTCATTCAATGATGTTGGGTCAGGTCATCGTGTAGATGGGTAGGAAAACCAACAAATGCAAATTTTATGGCTACGAAATCCTAGAAGGATTGAACAAATGTGCACCCTTGTATCAAAGATTCCTTGCACCTTGAATCAAAGAACCCTTTCTCCTATGAAGAAACCGAAAACCCCATTCATTACATAAAGCCCTTCTAAATTTCAAGAATCTTCTAATGTAAAATCAAGAACCCAAATTGATGACAAAATCCTTACAGGAATCGTTATTTTTAACAGAGTAAACACTGCTATAAACGGAGAACCGGCGTTCTACCTTTGGAACATCGTGGAATGACCTTGTCAAAAAAGGCGGGAACGAAGTTCAAAAAGTTCCGTAAAAAGTCATTGCGCCGAAACACCAATGCAAAACAGTTAATTGAATGAACCACTGCAAGTAATCAACAACAATGAAATTTAAATAAACGATAGATCAAATTGCCATGCAAAAGATGTGCGGCTGGTAGGATTCGAACCTACGACCAAGGTTAACTAGACCTGTGCTCTACCAACTGAGCTACGAGCCACTTATGTGACTGTGTCAATCAGGACATCTTGCGAAACAATTAATTAGCGAAAAATGCTTGGCGATGAACTTCTTTTTCAAATGATGTTTTTGTCTTTTTTGCAGATTGTTCTTTAAAGAGACATTCAATTTAGAAATGGCCACCGCTGGTGGTAAGTTATTCAATTTCCGTATGTCTTGTCTTTTGAGTAGGATTCTGTCTGTATGGCGAGTGAGAATTGATAGAATTAAAATGATGAGTATCGCGTCTCATATAATTAGTGAAGGACGTGTTCATTTTTGTTGAGATGAAATTTCATATACAGGAAAGTTAGACTGAAATGTTTACATGGACAAGATTTAGCCGATGTTTCTGCATTTGATTACTTACAAATCTGGTGCGACATCGACTAGAATAGTATTAAATTCTACACACATCGGATGCGGCGCATCCAACCAAAATGCCTGTTCTCATCGATCCGCGTGGTGAGGAGCGGGAGAGGGGAATGGAGCGGTGGGCAACTGCAGATACCATATCATTATGGACGCTTCATATCGCTAAATAATTGACATATTCCCATTCCTTGTGTTACATGCATTCGATTGAGTCCGTAGGAGACGCCAAATATGACATTTCCAGACATCAACTCAGTTTTCAGAATTTACATGAAATCAGATGCAACATTTCAGGCACAATAACTCGAAAATGATATCTAAACGACACATTGTCGAGGAAATACAAAGACGCCTTGCAATAGATGATCCCCAAACATGTACAACAGGGTTAGGACAGCATTGTACACTACGCGACCAAAAATCAATAAATACCAAAAACTCTTGAATCATTTTCGATCAAGTCTATTGTAAACACAGAGTTCGTATCTATGAAAGTGTGATGAACACAATCAACCCATCCGATATCTATGATTGTAAACTTCACTGTAGCTGTGCTTAACATGTGCTTACTTGATCATTTTAATCTGCATATAAATCTCATTTTGCTGATTTGTAACTTGATGCCCTGACGATGCATCAATCAACGACACGAAACCGATCGACGATGATTCAAGTGTTTTGATATTTATTCACTTTTGGTCGTACAGTCTACAATGCTGTCATTGGGTTCATTGTCTTATTGGGTGTCAAATGCCTTTCTCTAGTATTTTCGGTATTTTAACAAGAGGATTTTATCAAAGCATTCTTGCAGACAACTGAATCATCGCACGATACTTACCTTTGGTTGTTTTAGGATTTGACAAGTGGCGAATCTACTTTAATGTTTTTCAGTGTTCTAAAGGTCTAGCTGTTCGACGTACATATATCCGTTCCCACAGAGCACTGAAACGCTTCAACAACAAAGTTTTTATTTTGCAAATGAAATGCAATGCAGTTAGTTTGAAGAGTTGACCTATGAAAACAGAAATCTGTAGTATTTACAATCGATATCAAACAAATTACTGCTACATAAAAACTTAATTTGTCAAAAGTACAATATTCATTTCTTCTGACAACTTCGTTGAAGAGAATTAAAATTGAAATGAAAATGAGTAAAATGTGATAGAAACATTGCCTCATTGATTTTAACATTAGGACTGTTCATTAGCTATAATTCTACATGTATTTGAAGAATATTAAACTTATCAAATATTCTACCAGCAGAACTTTAGTTAATGAAAATCCCCAATGTGAAACATAGAAATTCCTGCCGATGCAAAGGAAAGACTGCAACACATACAATTCTACAATTTTGCTACATTGAATCGTTCTTACGTTCTTTAATTTTTGCAATTACTGAAATCATCAAATTAGATTTAATTACATCGTGGAATTAATTATTGAATATTTTCTATAATCACCGACTTTTATGTCAATTGGCAGCTACCAGTGACTACAAGTGTGCGCATTTATAGTCCAAAATAATTGATAATAAAATTTCGAAATTATTTACATTGGTTGAATTTTTCTTTGAGAACTTGTCGAGAAAATCTGTTGATTGTAGTTGCATACGTCTCACTGTAAGAAAATGTGAGAAAGTTGATTTACTAAAAAACGTCCAATAAATGCACCAATATGCCGCATTGAGCAACGGACACAGCTGTATTGATAAACAATATTGGATTTTAAAATCCATCTCGTAAAGTTGATTTACTAATATTCTGCAATTCATGTGAAAATAAGGTCAACTTTCAGTTGAATTTTCTTCCCTTCCATAATCTGTGGGCAACATTTACACCTTCTGTTGTTACACTTAGTGATGCCTGTAACTCTCTAACATTGTCCCATCTAAGTATTGACAGGAGTGCACGAGGTTGTTTGTGCGAAGGAAATTTCGAAATTTTTCAACTGGGATTAGTAACTTAACACTATTAAAAGTTGGTTTTGTTCTATTTCGATATATATCAGATTGTTGGGGCTGAATGTTGTCACAAAAGGAAGTTTATTTCTACTTTCTTCAATTTCCTTACCCTGCTCACTTTCCTTGCTCTTTTTATCTATTTTAAGTGCTTTTTCTATCGAACCATTTATTGATTCTTAGGGATAATTTAGTTTTCTCAAATTTGCTTTTGGTTCGTTCATTCTTGTCTTCAGATTATTCTTTTCTGAAGCTCTACGTTTTAATCTGAAAGCTTATCCCAGTTTAGGAATATCCCATTTATTCCGAATATTCCCTTTTGATAAAAGACTTTCTTTCATAACTAAAGTACTTTTAGTTTCACGGCGAAACGATTATCATACGACTTAAAAATGAAGGAATACAATTTTTAATTACATAGGTAAAACATGCGAGAAATGTATCTTGTTGAGAAAGTACAGCAGGCATTCCATGAGATTACACTACACTCGGATGTGTAACAATTGGTGTGCTACATGTCAATGTTTTAAGTTTTTTATGCATGAGATACAGATTGAATCAGATACAAGTTTTCTCTCGTTCTCTTGTTTTAAAGCGGAAAATAGTTTCAGCATTTGTTATCTGAATTAGTTTTGTTCGTTCATTAAATTAGCGTTATAGTCCGGGAGACCAGAGTGAGTTTCTGCAGGGAACCACAGGGAATCGGCAGACGTGCAGATTCGTATATAAGGTGTATATCATTTCTGTGAAAGTCTCGTTTTCCGGCCTCGTTCCCTGCAGAAAACTCATTCTGGCTGCGGGAATATTACTGTACTCCGAAGAATTTACTCTCAGAGAGTACGTCAGTACTATTCAAAATACTGATTTAACCATTAAATTGTCTGTTAATTGTCTGTGCACAGTCAGCCCCATGATATTTCAATTTTGCTTGTGAAATTTCTACGTCAGCATGCACTCTGTCCTCGTCAAATAGAAAGCTATTACGCACTTTATTTTCTTGATTGTAACCAATTGTAGCATTTGTAATGAGATGACTGCTCTATGTGTCATTGAAAACACGTGTGTGTGTTTACATTATAAATTGAAATTTACAAATCATGTGCTTATGAAGTTCAGTTCTCCAAGGTTTTGTGACATCACCGTTGAAGAAGTTCGTGCAGCTACAATATGTTTGGAGCCAACGAACTGCGCAAATCTTTACTAGTGGATTGGGCCTGAATGCCCACCTGGGCCTATCTCTCCGATTGAAAAAAGGTACTAAGAATGTTCTTGGTGAAAGACAGATGCACTGACTCGCTCCCATCTCGCCATCATGGATGTATTGAAGGCTCTCGCTGGAGAAGGGCGCATGCATTATCGAATTTGTGATTAGATTATCTTATTGTGTTTTATGAACAAAGGCATTCTTTGGTACAACAACTATGATTACATGATGATGTATTTCCCATTCGCTGTAGTTGTCTTCTGCCTAAAACTACATGGTCTCAATAATTTTGTGAATGCATATGCTACTGATCAATCACGGAACAGTTTGTATCATGATAGTAGTAGATACAAAAAGACTTGTATGATTGATTAGGTTTTGAATAACTTCATATTTGTTGACAGAATTGTTTTTGAACATCAGAAATTTATTATTATTCGCTTCAAATGAATGATGTAAATTTCTCAACATTCAACCATTTGTTGCAATAGATAGCGCGAACTCAATCTCTAAGCCCTACCTACGTGTATCATTGAGCTCATCTTTCTTTCGCAGATATATGTAAGGTGACTCATTTCGATCTCATGACGAAAAATTGGACAAGGAACTTCCCGATTTTCTCCTCGACACACCCCTGTATACTGTCGATGCACAGATGTGCAGAAGCACTTTGGTTGCCTTTGGCAATCACGTGTTCATGTCCGAATGACCAAACGTGTTCAATTTGATATGGATTTCACTCTCTCCGTGACATTGGGGAGTCTATAGAAGGCTCGAACATCGTGGTCCTCACTGTCTATTGTCAGACGAGCCGACTCCAATGTTGACAAGGAACGTCTTGATTGTCAAGGACCGGACGATGTAGAAAAATACTTTGTTAAGACCTTATTACAAAGATACGGGATCTAATTCCAAACAATCAAGGACTGTGCTTCTATCACAACGGAAAAATTGCTTTCAAGAAAGAAAACATTTCGACAACTCTTGGTATTCCGAATAACGGAGTCATCACGGTGAGTAAAGCAAGCGCTGTTTGAAGCTTCAACTGCGCTCACCAGAACAAGAATTCCGGGAGTACAAGAAGGTTCA
>CAJQUW010004207.1:0-352071 GCA_907163375.1 Prostheceraeus crozeri | reverse complement strand
GGGCTTACTACTTAGGTTAGGTATACCGTAAAATGGATACCGTGCCTGAAACAAGTGTCTTAAGTTCTGAGTGCTCTTGAACACTTTTATCGAATCAGTAAAATGATCAAATATCAAAAATTAATTTTATGAGATCAATTGGATCTTTCTATAATGCCTCACAATGAATGTTCTCATTTAATCGATCCGTTAGACCTACATAGGGATACCGGTAATTACAGTTTACTGAATAACATAAAAAACAATGATTATAAGCCGTACTCATACATTAATTATATCTAAAGTTATCTTAGATGATACCATGGTAGAATACTAGTTACACCGTACGATGTGTATGCGTGGACAATGAATATTTTGACTACGAAAATTGAATCTACTGATCCCGAAGCGAAGCTGAGGGATTCTTATGCGCACCCACGCATAGCCATTGTATAACAGTATATTATCTTATTCTATCTAGTGAGCGACGAGCCAGAGTCATAGAGCGGGCATACATACTTGCATTTTTTTATTATACGGCATATATTTTCCTTTTCTTACCGTATTTATATTGCTGTATAACGGTAATTTACGTAATACACATTGCTTTGATTATACTTACATGTACAGTCTGACATCAAAAAGTAAAATAACATAACTGATATTATTTGTAATTTACAGTTTTTGTACCTAACTTTCAGATAAAAAATTCATTTGTGCACCTGTATTCAATGCAACAAATGTACTCGTATATTTGAGTATCAGACATAAACAAAATTCAAAAAATGCAACACAAAAAGAAAAGATTGTTTCAAATGACAACCATCAAAATGTCAGTTATGTTATTTTATCTTTGGACGGCAGCAGTACTGTGCATTAAATTAGAAGCTTTTTAAATCGCTTTCATGGGAAGCTTTTTGGTTGTCATACATTAATTTATTCTTGCTGGTGTTTATACAATTTCACATTGCATTGATAGACCGATATGCATTCTACATTGTAGCATTCATTTTATCATACTAGGCCTACTTGTAAAATTCATCATTTCATTTTTTCCAAAATAGCCGGATGAAATTTTTGTACTACGTAATTAGCGATTTTCAACTTCACTGTGGTGCATGAACATGTACATACATGTAGTATAATCTGAAAATCCAATAGGCTCTATATCTGGAGAGGATTTTAGGTGATATGCGAAATCAACAACAATAACAGCTGTCTCAGCGAATCACTTGAATAAGACCGTTCACAGAAAATTACGATAATTATGTAGCTATGTCATGTAAATGTCATACCGTATACTATAGTGGATAGTCCATGTATTTCACTCAATCTCTCGTTTCATTATTTTCAGGTTTCGGTGCCGATCGGTATGGCAAAGTGAAAGCTGAAACAGAGTCAATTGTGCGCAAAAAGTTACATACTGAAGCGGAATTACTGAGAAAACAAAATTTGTCCTGAATACACATAATACATATCATGCGGAAATGTTGCACTTTTTCTTCAATTTAATTATCGTATAATTTTCGTGCTCGGGGAGTCTCAAATGTAACTACTTTTATCTAAGGAAATCGAAGGCTATTTTAATTTGCCTATGAAATTCCTACAACATAATTTTATGGGAATGCTATAAGGGATTTCTCCATGGGTTTGAAAGGGTTTTTTGCACTGAGAATGAAAGGGATTTCTATGGGATATCATATGGGAATCATAAGGGACTTTAAGGGGATCCCGTAGAAAACCCATAGAAAATCATATGGGATTCGTAGGGGAACCCCATAGAAATCCCCTTTCAGTCCCATTAAAAAGGGTCCAAAAATACCATAGAAAATTTTGTATGGGAATCCCATACAATAGAGTCACTCGGGATACCCTACCAACCAACTGTTACAAGCTTTGCATGCAGCAGTGTCTCTGTACTTTTGTTTGATGGAGAAAGTTGACATCAAGACAGTGACAGCTATGCACGAGAATTAATAATTTGCTTATATTATGTTTCTGGTATAGGCCGGCATCTGGAGTCCTATCATTTGATAGGACTCCGACTCCGCATCCCTGCCACATACTGCTTTTAAAAAGAAGAGGTCAGATTGACAATCACAGTGCAAGTAAGCCTACAGCATCACAGCTTTTGAATTCAAACAGTTCAATGATTTGTGACCAAGTGATGAATTAAGTGATAATTTAGTGTGCATTATGGCACATTCAATTGCTTCACTAAAGGACGTGACTGCATCTTCAGCTTTCAGCACTGCTAAACCGCTTTGATGGTGATATACGTAGAGCTTTGAGTACTTCATGAGTAGTACATGTATTTCGGAATACTTAATTAACCACAAATGGATGGTGTAAGCAGTAGAGCAGCAAGTCTTATGTAATTTTACTCATGAAATGTCATTTTACTGAAGTGCATTTTTTGAAGAATTTTCCTAACTGTCCATGAAAATCCTGTAATTTGATCGAAAAATCAAGTAGAAGTCGAATAATGCATCAGGCAATTTCAAATTCAAAGAACATCAATCCATTTTTCTTCAATCAAAATTTCCGGGGGTCCACGAAAACCCAATCGGTTCACTGTTTTTTTCACTGAGATTTTTCAAATTTCAGGATATTGTTTCATTGAAGTATAGAGCAAGTTATATTAGGTAGAGTATACTCAGCATTTATTAAATCCCCAATGTGCATACCATAGAGTTGGGATATGTAGGTAGAGTGTCGACTCAAAAAAGTATGTACATACATGAACATTTTTATATCGACAGATTCAGTTTTTTGCTCACAATACACGTGGTTCAAAAGCAATTATTGTGAGCAGTATTTGAAAATCGGTTCAAAATTCTCTTCCACAATTTACACACTACTGAGAATGTCTCCTCCTATGTAAGTATCGACTGGAAACTAAGTTGGAGGATATCAAAAGGAATTGAGTATTTGCTAAAAAAGCATACCCTAAGACGGAAATGCTAAGCTGATTATCAAGGGAATTTTCCATGCATCCGCTTTATAACGAAAGTTCTTCATGAAAATAGGTCGCGACTAATAGTTATTCGTGCTTTCTAAGTTGAGTGTCAGGAGAGAGTGAGAGCTGAAGATTTCGTTTTTAGATTCAATTTGCCATACGAGCATGATTTTATGATTCACTAAATTCATGTTTTATTTCTTGAATTTGAATAGTGATGTGGACCCGCACATCTTTCAAAGTTAATTGAAATCATTGTCTTTGATTATGTAAATTTGCTCTGCCAGTGACGGGTTGCATATGAACGCTTGAGAAAATACCAAAGATGTTTGCATTATAAAGGGCTAGATAGGAAATAGACGTGTTTTTACCTTGTGTGCACAAACGAAACCAAGACATCGTGATAAAATCAGCGTGTTCGCTTTGACATGACAACTTCTGAAAATATATTCCTTGCTATAAGCGCGAGGAACAAATATTCCTTTTCATTCTACCTTCCTTTAATAGTATGATAAATTACAGATACTCAAAAACTGTCATTTTTAATCATATACATCAAAGCGCGGACAATTATATTATATACAATCAAAACAACCAAACCTCAACATGGAATCACATGTCTGAGAAAACCATACGCGGTCCAAAATTGAAGTACCCAAATAATATGAGGTCTCTTACTACACACTTTTTCAGATGTCTTACAAAACCTAATTGTAAATAAGAGCACCTTGTTGATACAATTCTTTCAAGTAGACTTCACTGCATTATTTTATGTGAGTTGATTATTAAATCTGAAGAGTGCATGTTATATAGGAATAGCACAAATGAAAACCAATTGTTTCATTCTTAGATAAAAGCAGAGTGAAGTTCACTTATAATTCACCTAATGCATGACTAAATGACTTTTCTGAACAGGAAAATGAGACGCGTCTTTACTTTTGATCATGCAGATTGTTTCTTTTTGATAGGTACGAGGCCTGGCTATGGGTACATCGTTGCTGTGCCCACCGTTACCCGGCCACGCCAAACGCGATTGCCAAGCTTGGCAATAATCTAACGCGTAAATGTAATTTTGCGGTAAGAAATTACATGATACAACAGAAAAAATATATAAGAATTATCAGAAAATTTGATATAAAATTGGATTAAGCAATTAATTAAAGCAAACAACATATGTTACGCATGTTATACAATCCACATTGACAACATATTTGACGTTGTCAGACATCCGATGATCGATTCCTCTTGGACCTAGAATACCTCCTCTTAATTATTTGCAATACATGGATCTATGTTGTAGTTTCAGCCTGGTGAATAACTCGAAGAGCATTAATTGTTGACATGGTTGAGCCTTATTACCAATTGCTCAGTGCAATATTCGGATTCTCACTGAATTTGTTAATAGTCATGAATTCTACAGAGGGAGTTGTGTGTTTATCAATACTCATCAGTATTCATGTGAATACTTATTCTTCTAAATTGATAGTACTGCACTAAATTGCTGTATTTAAACGCAATCATCTTTAACATTTTTTCAGAGAAATTACTGAACGAATATTCTTGAAACTTATCATGTAGTATCAGTGAATTGTGCTTTACATCATGTACCATTTCCAAGGCTTTTTGTCGCATTGCACCTTTGCATTGCACACCGTACAGCCGACAAAACAGCAATTTCGCCCCATTGCCGTATTGCCACGATAAGGACCGTACTAAAATGGGTTCAAATTTAGGCATCTATTTCTCATCTAGCCCTTTTAAACAGTTAAATATCTTTGGAAAATAAACTTGAGGTTCAGTATGAAAGCATTGAATTTTTTATTTATCAAACATTTACTCTCCAAAGCTGTCATGACATTGAAAATCTGTAAAATACCATCATTCCTTCTGCATTACTATCATGATCACTCAATTCCGTGGCAATTTCTTCAAAACTGCAAAAAATCTCACTTTTGGTAACAACTCGTTTCCCCCACGAGTTCATTTAATAAAATCGAAAGTGAGGCTATACACATTGGGGATTCAATAAATGCAGAGTTACCACTCTATCTACTTACTCTATGGCTAGGATGATTATTAGCAAATATATTCCTTTTGATATCCAACTTGTTTCATACTACTCATAAAGGGTCGTCATTTCGGCAGTATATAAATTTGCAAAGCTAAAGCTTTTCAAAAAATTCTCAAATAATTTTTTGGAACAAAGGAACGTAATCTCCGCAAAAAACTGAATCTTTTCATACAAATATTTTCACTGTAGACAGACACTTTTTCGTGTCTCACTCTACCTATATATACCTACTCCATGGCTGAGCTTTTAGTAATGGTAACCCATCGAATTGCTAATTCAACAAACTATAATGGTTTCCAAATTGACATGACATGGAGGATTTGCGGAATACTATTCCTTATTCTGTATTGCTTTCATGATCAGTGAGATTCGCGTTGATTTCTCTAAAAGTGTAGAAATTTGCATCTCACAAGTAGTACTGGGTCTCGATTCATGTTCATTTACTGAAAGCGAAACTGTATTAACAACATTGGGGATTTACCATTCTAGCTAATATATCTACTGTATGGATTAACGGTTTCATTTACAAAGACAACTTAACTCTTTTCCTGTTTATAAAGAAATCGGCATTCGCCTCCCTGTGTTGAGAGACCAAAATTGCACCGGATGAGCCGGTGTGATGGCCACTGCTCATTTTTATGAATAGAAAAATTTATAGATGAAGAAGCAATGTGTTTGTCTATTTCAAATTCTTATCAAATCACTTGATTGATGAAACATTTACTATTTTTAGCTCATGTTGTCATAGTAATCATCAGCTGATATAAAGTGTTACTGATTGCACCATCCTTTCCTCGCTTGTGAAAGAACGCTGTCAGAATCTGACAGCATTGTACGACTCCAAACGTCGACGAGACCTGAGCCCCATTACCGTGGGACTCACCCCTAGCCAGTAAGTAAAGATGTGTTGGTATAACTTCTTATTGACCTAATTAACCGAATTGACGATTATTGCAGTGATTGGTAAAACACAATCAACGATATTAAGTGCAATTTGCCACGAAATCTGCAGTTCCGATGCTGTGGATGGTGCTTCTCTATTATTCTCTAGGTATGACCGCACCAAAACAATGGCATTGATCAGGAATTTTTTGCATTAATGTAGAATAAAACACTATTCGGTTTTTGTGGTATTTGTATATCTGTAGTCATAATCTGCTCATAGAAACTTGCATTCTCGTAAATCCAACACTGCCAAACGCTGAATTTCGGTTTTCTTTATTCTTTCAACATTGATCATCAAGTCTCAGGGCAACGGCTGTTACACCGGCTGAGCCGCAACAATATTCCTCCATGTCGACTATCACACCTCATGAATTGTAGTTAGAAGAGATTTGAGACCCCACATTACTCAATATAACAGAACGTATGCACCAGAATGTGTCTTGACTCACTGTTCTGTCTTGCTTAGTTTCTAAGTTTTTTATCAATTTATTGATTGCGAATACTCAACAAAAACACAATTCCTATCCATAAGTGACTCCACAACGCTCTACATAACAAAAAAATTCATTTTGGTGTTTGTTGACTGCAGATAATTTCGATCTGTTACTTATTTATGGAGCTATTAGCATTAGCTCAGCTGTTGAGCACTGCCAAGTTATGTTCGCAGCTTGGAACTGCGGTCTCAAGCATTTCTTGAATCCTACTGCTCATGCTACATATTTAATAAACTTAAGTTCTTCGACACGAAGTTGAGATGTATTGCAGGTTGTGCTGCTTTTTTGAATGTCTTCCGTTTCTGTTTTTAGGCCTAGAACGGTTTCTTAAACTGGCAATTGCCTAACATAACTTGAAAATCTCTGACTATAGACCACTTAAGCAATGAATCAATGGACAGAGATGCTTTGTAATGTTCTAATATGATTACACAGATTATAGGCCTAATACCAATCTGTTGCGCTTTCAGAGGATCAGCAAGATCTTGTGAAAAAAGTTCTCTGTCTAATCCTCAATCCAGCACCTGGACTACCATGAAAATTATTCTAGTGAATGATGAAATCATGCATCAATTAGTTAGATAGCCTTCGGATGAAAATCAAATACAAAATCCAGTAAGTCTATTGGATGAAGTCAGTCTGGCGACACCTCTTAACATTAAAAGTTTACCAAAATCCAATACGTACATAAATACTTAGCAATAATTGACGTAAACTGCATGCAATTATGCAGAATTTTCACTGCTAAAATATCGAAGTGTGTCTCGTACTTCTTTATATCTTAAGCATGCACAAATGCACGTTTGTAATAATAAACAATATTACTGTGAAGAAAATCCCATGGTATCCGCTTTTGAAAAACTGTTTGATATTTAATCATGCGCTCGAGCAAAAATTTATAATCATACCAAACACACTGAACACGTTTCTTAGAATATGTGTGCTAATAAACTTAAGAAATATGACATTGCCTTGCATTCCGATGTTTTCTGCTTATGATTTCAAATGCTCATCATTTATTTCAGATAAAAACCAAGCTGTTGGAAGACGATTCTTACTTTTTTGAAAGTAATTATCAGATATGTCAGCCGTCAATAGTAAATCGAACATGTATATTAACGCCCGAGGTCGAAGGATACCCACACCTGGATTGGCGAGAAGAGATGAGTTCCATAATTCATCTCGACTCTGCCAATCCACTTTCTGCGGACTTGGAATCTCGTGCTGTCTTTAATGGACGTAAGTAACAAAAAATATTTCGCAATGATTCTCAAATGTGTCTCTGAAGCTCCTAAAAATACATTCTATTGCTATTGTGTAGCCATTCCAGTTAATTCTAGATTAATTGTCATATGTAGTTATCAATAAAAGCTAATCTTAAAATCAAAAAATTTACATTCAGTGATTCAATGTTTTGAATATTTGTGTATAGTCTGCTATTTAATGATTTCAGAATCGTCAAAACTGACAACTGCATTATTTTGTTTCCATGTACTTCTTTGACAGTTTTTCGCGTACAAATCGGAAACATTGTAGCACCATAATTATATAGAAAGTTGCCTCGGTGTTTTGTCAATCTCTATCTTTGCCACTCTTATGCTTAATTTTCACTAAAATTATGTCTTTGAAATGAATTCAATTCTACTGCCCATATAAACCCACTCGTTTGCATCAATAATCATTAATCATAATTATCAATAAGTTTACAAGTATCATTTCTCAGGAATGTTGGCTCTTCAAAAATGATTTGAAATACATGTAGTTCATGAAGTGAAAAAGTGAAAATAGGCTGACTTAATTTGATAAAAAAGTGGCATTTTTGATGGAGTTTTGATACTGTGTTTTCTTTGGGGATCATTTTTGGATATATATATATATATATATATATATATATATATATATATACGATATATACATATATACGATTCGAATAGTTTCTAAAAACTCAAACACATAAATATGATGCTTAGACATTTATTTAAATATAGTCCTGGACTGTGGACTGTTTCAATGTTAATATTTATGCTTCTTTCAGAATGACCAGCTTTTTGAGATACAATATTGATTTCAGACGGCATGTCATAAGGAAGACCAATTCAAATAGGAAAGTTATGACAGCGAAGGCACATAATTCTATCACAATAAAATTCTTAAGTGTTTGCACAAAATTCAAATAGGCTACCAGCGAGCTTGATGAATTGTTATACATGAACTGCTTATAGTTTGGGGAATAATTCAACATGACTTTTGCTTTAAATTACAGATGACGAGATACATTTCGATGGAGAAATTGATGACGCTATTCGTGGAGAGTTGGATACACAAATGGTCGAATTGCTCGCTCCTGAAATCACGAGTTTTCCTGATGATCTATTGACAGACGCTACTTTCGTGCCTTTTGATATGGTTCCGCCGTCATGTGACAGTGATGTGGATAATTCTAGATTAAATGTCCCAATGTCGTCAGTTTCAGCATCCTCATCCTTGAAAAATGAGGATATTATGTTATCTCCTAATTGTGACTATCTTTCCATGCTATGTGATGAAGATGCGTCAATAGACAAAATTTTAGAAGAAGTAAGTTAATTTCGCTAAATCACGATTTCACCATAAAATCGCCTTGTCAGTTAAGATTAATGTTTATCGTAATACCGAAATCTCTGAAAGAGAATCGCTTTCAAGTTTGATTAGCTCAATTAATGTTGCCGTTTTCTTGGTAGCAGTATTCTACTTGATCAAGATGCCTAATTGTCGACTACTGCATAGCCCGTCATTCAAGAACGACTGAAAGCCAGTGTAACTGAATGATACGAATTGAACATCATAATGTAGAACATACACCAGATTTGCTAATCGATAGATTTTACGT
This sequence comes from Prostheceraeus crozeri, assembly GCA_907163375.1. Taxonomy (NCBI): domain Eukaryota; kingdom Metazoa; phylum Platyhelminthes; order Polycladida; family Euryleptidae; genus Prostheceraeus; species Prostheceraeus crozeri. Next base: position 342,754 of record CAJQUW010004207.1, on the reverse strand, counting down.
TGAAAGCTTGTCGGCATTTAGGCCTACACATAAATACAACCTCCATTTTTCATTTCGATGGGATTTAAAAAGTGTTGAATCAAAAAGTGAAATCTGATTATCGCGTATAAATACCCTCTTCATATGGTTATTATTCCTGTTTTTGCATTTGATCAATTGAAGTGGTATACATTTCCATGTGTAATACACATATCCTGTTAAAATGTGTTTATGTGTACTGCCTACTACATTTTACAGGTGGCTGCGTTTAAGCAGTCCCCGGAGGTGTATGCTAGATGTAACGTCAAAAATAACATTGGTTTTTTATGCCTATCGCTGTATAAGTGAACTATTTCATGTTTAGCATTAGTGTATTCATAATTCTTTATAGTTATGATTTATCAATTGAAGGAACTTATATGAAAGGCTATTCATCCGAGAATGTTCAGATGTTGACATATAACCTACATGTACATTAAAATGCAATATATATATGCTGAAAAAGTAACTGTATGTCATGTGATAGCTAAGACATTCATATTTTGATAATAAATACAATTGTTGCATTGTCATTTTCTAGATCGTCATCACAACTTTTTGCTCATGGCAATTAGCTTGACTTTGATGAGTATCGATTCAACTTTTCAAGTTAGGTTTAATGAAAATAGTCTTGCTTTAATAATTATGAGATCTTTCGTTTTTAGTGATAATTTTTGCTTCTTTTCTGTTAGTTATGGTTTAAATTGATCCTTTTGTTTTCCAGCTGGAGAATGAAGCGGTGGAAAGGAATAGGCAAATACTGAGTGTCGAATTAGATCACGACTACACCAAGAGCAAAACATGTGTACCAACGTTCAATGTACCGGTTTATTCATCTAGCTCATCTGTATATCTCCCATCTCACAAAGCAGCAGCTGATAGCAGTTCTTATAAAAAGAAGAGTAAAGACTCATTGCGAAGAATTCGAAATAACGAGGCTTCTCGTAAATCTCGAGCTTTGAAGAAAGATAAATTGAAGGTGATAGAGAATGATATTCAAAAACTATCAGCTGAAAACCAGAAGATGCGTGTGATACTGAATGACTTGGAATCGACAGCCAAGCGTTGCAAGGAACTGCTTGTGTCTTCTATTTCTTCAAAGTAGAATTAAGGAAATTAATTGGTTTAATTTCGTTTTGGTATAGTTTCTATGACGATAAAAATTGTATTTCGAAGTTATTTTTTATTGTTGTTTTTATTATTGATTTAAGTCGTCAGTGGAATGTTTTTCAATTGATTTGGTGGAGCCGCAATTATTGCTCGTGATTTCTTACTTGAATCAGGTGCAATTCAGATTATCACTTTCGCGATTAAGAGAGCAGATTCTCGTTCCGGGTCTAGCTGATGGAGATGTTTCACCTCTCTCCAACACTGAACGCTATACGAAGGCTCTACGAAAAATTGAATTGTAAATGTACAAAATGAACTATGTTTCAAGTGTCAGCATTTTACTTACTTAATTGACTGTAAAAAAATAAATGTTTTGTACGAAGTTTTCTCATTACGGCATTGACGGTAATATGCGCAAGAATGTGTGAAATACTAATGAGATCAAGTCACTACTGGTGATGAACTTAAACGAATTCTGCTCACAATTACTTATCGATGTTTTTGTAAGTCAGAAAACTTTTACTTTGAACTAAGGATTGATCGTCGTCCGATGCAGTCGACAAAATGACTGTATTTTTGGGATGGGTAAGATGTACTAATACATTGCAGCTAAGCGTGACAGTATGCACTGATGCTTAACTTCATAGTTTCAAAATGAGTTAAACCAAATAAATCGAATGAGCATATCTTCTACACTACATAAATATATATCACAAAAACAAATTCCAAAAGATTGCTGATAGCAGTCACCTAAATACTGCCGAGTCCGGCAAAGTTCATCTCAACTTTATTTAACGTTGTCAATAATGGCATGATATCCGATTTACTCAATACACGATTAAGTGTGCTCTTAAGTGGCATATATATAGCTGATTTTCAAGACTGAGGTTTGTGACTTCCCTCACTCAAATGATGAACGTTATGGATGCCATCTGTTCAGATTTAGTCTATGGCTTATGGAGCCGGAGTGCTCCTCCTCTAAAATATCTGTACCTGAAAAATGAAATTAATCAGTCGTCTGAGATAAGTTGCGCTAAATGATTTTAAGCACAAAATAAGACATTGTTGGTTTTCATGAACTGATATATGAATCATCCTAGGGTTCATAAACAGAAAAGTCTAAAGGAAATCCATGCAGTAGCTGTATGGCAAAACTAATTTAAAGACCATGTTGCATGGGATCGCAATTTTCCGGTTTTTTTGCGAAATTAATCTAATGTAAATATTTCAAATTTATGCATTCAACCCCTGGTTTTTCCCAATTTTCCGGGGTTTTTTTGGGTGAATTGCTATGTTGGCCGATAATATACCTTTCTCGTACTTACATATAACTTCTTATGCAGCTGACGACCGATTTAAATTTCATTTTCCAGATACAGATGATTCAGAAGACGAAGATTTCGACTGCAAAAGTCATAGACTAGGCCTACCTGTCAACAGGACATAATCTAGCTAGCGCACCAAAATTATTTCATCATCAAATGTTGACTAATTTCATTTCTTAATATATATATAAATCTGCTGACTAGGTAGATGTTTTTCACTTTGAGATTTGATCTATGGTCAAGAAGGAATCTTCCCTTGTCCCTGATGCATCTGTACCTAAAAATTGAAGTTATAGGATCAAAGTGCAAAATGCCTTGAGTGCGGCGTGTGGCTCGTGTGGGGATCGTGGGAGCGGAAGGAATCAGGTATGGAAGTATGCGAGGGCGGCGTTAAGCTTTTTAACTTTTGATGAGTTTCGTTAGAAAATGTGAGTAATTTCAAAAGAACAGATGGTATGCTGGTGTATAATACGATCTTTCCTCATGCCCTATAGATTGACGATTATTTTCTTTGCTTCTAGCGGTATGGCACACAGCCTGATACTTGGGCACACATCATGTAGTCACGTCCAGTCCCTGGACGAGCACATGACTAACGATACGAGAAGGCGAGAGTTACAATTTAGAAGGAGCTGTAGTAGGATATAGTGTCCTTTAATTAAGCGTGGTAGTGCTAGACAGATATGGCATCTCGGAGTCGGTGTGTCTTTATAAATCCTGACGTATACGGCAAACGTGGATTTCATCGACAAAAAGTTAATAGTTATAGTAGATCTACATGTACATAATTTATCATTATAAAGTAACAGAGAATTTCTATGAAGTCCATTTTTATATGAAGCATGTTTGCAATTTATTCATTATTATTACAAGACAATTCTTGAAGAATTTCCAGCAAGTCCATAACCCACGTCTCAACCATGGTGATGCCATAGTTTTGGTAAGATACTTGATCTTAATACACGAAAAAATTGCTATAGTACAAATCATATTTCAACTAATAATATAATAAACGATCAATAGCATGATTGATGAATTGTTGTGTAATATCATAGAAATGTACCTCTATGAATTCCGAGGCTACATACAGTTATAAAAGAACAAAAACTCAATCACATTCGATCATGTTATGCCGATGAAGTGCACCAGTCGATCAGAAGTGCTGTCGATGAAATACACTACATTCACGTGTAGTGTTGATCTCCTTCTTCTTCAAGAACTTCCATTTAAATTACTTAAAATACTTCGACAAGTTATTCTCGATTTGTATTGAAATAATGCTTCAATACAAATCGAGAATAACTTGTCGAAGTATTTTAAGTAATTTAAATTCACGTGTAGGCCTGAGTTCCTGACGAAAGACAGTCTAACTAGTCAGTCTTCTAGTCTCTATGATAATCTTATGAGCCAACTAATATATGGGGGTACTCGTACTTGCAATTCTGCTCAATGAGTTGCTCAATCGGACTCAATCAAAACACCGATCGAATCCGCACCCCTGGTTACAAAGAAGAGACATCTCGTAAATTTTTTACTATTTCCGTGTCTTTATATTACTTCGCTCTACTTCAATTTAGGTTTTAGTAGCATTGTGCCACGTGTTTAGCTATATGACATAAAAATATCTGAATTTCCTCAAAGAAAATACAAGGCCTAAATCGAGGGCAAGACAACGATAAAAATTGTTTTAACACAATTTAAAGTATGCTTGTAGTACATATGCATTTATATCTCTGCGATGTGAACGTATATGCGTGTACTGTTGATTTCTTTTAACTGGATTGATCTAGTTAATTTTACTTGCTTACTTGAAAATTGTGGCTGTACGGGCATTTCGGGCAATCATTCAGTGTATGAATAAGCTTGACATCGAAACGTTGCACGACGCAAGAAAATGGTATCCAAAAATGATGCACCTTCCCTACCGAGCGCACCGGGCATGTGGAAGCAAATATATAATTGCCTCTGCATTTAGCACTACCAAACGTAATGCATCTTTTCACGTCTGAGAACATCCTTCTATCATGCATATGCCCTGGCAAATTGCCACTCTACAATCTTTGTGATTAAATAGAAGGTCTACAGAGAAGCCTCTATGCATTATAATAGTAGGCCTATATGCATTATACGCTTTGAACTTTCCCATCTCCCCTGGGTACATGGAAGACGCCATCAATTAAGAACGGATGTTCAATTTATCACAAATATGTATTAAAATTCATTGAGTCTATGGCACATATCAATCAGTGAACCTAGATACAAAAGTAGATTCAAAATAAGAATGACATATGTAAATAAAAACGGAGGAGATGATTGAATCCATCTGGTTAATAGCAGTTGACAAGTAAACTGATGGTAAATCAAACGTAGAAATCACTTTAGAAATATATAGAACGTTTATTTACATGTTTTGTTCATACTTGATACCATGCTTGTAAAAAGTACAATAATACCGGTACAAGAAAAATTCACACCAAAAAGATCTTAACTCCTTCATACATGGATATACCTCTCACGCAAGTCACTCATAAGTAATTTTCTTCATACAGAAGTCATAAATCAATTTGCAATGAATATTGCGCAATGCTTCAAATAAATAAACACTTTTCCAGAGATGTGATTCTACAAGAGACTGATGACAAATCATGCAAAGACTGATGATGTACAGCATGTAATAGCTACAAATAGATAAGTATTACAGGTGTGTATGTCAAAAGAACACTAAATTCAAATACGAAACGGGAAAATGCTCAATTCAAGCACCGGGCTTGACAACGCAAACGATGAGCATCTTATAGGTCCTTCCTCCCTGTTGGTTTCATTTGTTTCCGATCAGGTTTAAAATCCCTACGACTGTTCACGCATCTCTATCATTAACCACTGAACTACGAATTCAATAATTCAACTCTTCTCAAGTTATCTTTCTATTTTTGAGCTTTTCTTTATCTCCAAAATCTGAATAAACTAGACATGCACAACATGCTAGTTCTTTTCGATAGTAGAATCGATTTAGCCGGATTTCATCACTTAACATAGAAAATTTCAATTGCATTTTAATTATTTTTTTCTGAAATTGCAATAATCATGCCAGTTGACAGAAGCTCATACGCTCGCATGAGCGAAAAGCTTAAAAATTGTCTTTCAAATTTGATAAAATTGCAAAATCATTAGCAAATTTAGCTAAGTATACTTAAACATGTATATTCAAAATTAGATTTCGATGATTTCAGAAACACCCTAAGGCGTGGAGTTGGACCAAGGGTAGCAACAAGGTAGCCTAATCCAGCACCAAACTAACAGCAGCCCTGCACCACCCTTGGAGGTCCTGATATGTTACAAAGGATGCAGGCATACAGGGATACTCCATCAAGCCAACAAGGGACGTATAACTGCTCTTATGGGAAGGTCCCTATCAAGCTCCTCTACCCCGATTCGTTTGCACCTGTGTTATGCTGACTTCCAACGAAAACAAGCCTGTCAGCAATCAACCATATTATCAGGATAGTCTCAGGCATCTGAGGCACACATTGTCAGTTACAGGGGTGCGCCCCCAGTCATAAGCAGTAGCTCGTGGGGGCTAGTAACCCAACAAGAACAAACCCTGACACCCAACAACCAGACCAAATTATCGCTACCCCAGACACAGCCATCAAGCAATCGCTCTCGTACTTACGTACTCCCAGAAGGAATCTCGTTGTGTGGTATTTGCTGGCTGTCAATGGAACTAATCTCCACGATCACTAGATCTATTCCCTGGAGTCACCAGATCTTCCTCTGGAGCCACAGTTACCTCAGTATCCGGTTTCAGAAACATCCTAAGGCGCGGAGTGGGACCCAGAGTAGCAACAATCTAGCCCAATCCACCCAGCACCAAACTAACAGCAGCCCTGCATTACCCTTGGAGGCCTTGATATGTTACAATGGATGCAGGCATACAGGGACACTCTATTATTCTATTGATTGCATGATCTGTGATGATTCTATTGATCTGCTACGCCAATTTTCCAAAACCATTGGGATACCCAGAAGGACAGCAAACTATATACATGAAAATTGAACAAAGCCATCAGCGACCCTAGCCTGAATGGGTGCTCTTCCTTTCAATCCGCAAAGTTACTAGACGCGGAAGGTCCTGTCCTATTTTTTGCTTACTTAGAGATGGTCAGCGTAGCGATTTATCGTTGCAAGTGACAACAAAGGACTCAAGACGGCGACATGATTGCCAATTTCTTTGATGATGCATCGGGTCCTAAGTGGCTATGAAAATTGCAGCTTTCGCTTTAAGACTAGCAGGAAACAGTTGGCCACAATTTCTGAATTTTTAGATTTCCACGTTTCGTTTAAGGCAAGGTCAGGAAAAATTGCCTTCAGAATGCATACTTGTAGCTACAACTATCAGAGTGTTATATGTATCGATACGTATTTGATGATCGGTCTCAGGAATGCCGATGTGAGCAAGAACCAAGCATTCGACACGGCGATACGTTTTCAGACATACCTGAGGTATTTTAATGCAAGCTTATTTGAAGATGGCTATAGGTACTGGCCATACCTTTGGCTAACATAAAAAATCAATTAACTTTGCGCATTTCTTGTAATTCTATGCTTGCTATAGAAGTATTCATATAATTACTACGACTTCTGCATTTTCAAATGTCACAGATGATACATTATATACTTACAAAATTTTGTGTCCAAAAGGATTTTTTCAAAGGATATGGAGTTCTGTTTGTACGTTATTTGTGCATTCGTAGAGTATACTTCGCGCTAATGTCATGACAGTGGTATTTAAGCAATTTAACACTACATCTGGAAAAACTTAGAGACTATTCATAAATCACGTGATGCTGTGCATAAAAAAAAGAACTTTGAAACTGATAATACAATCGAATTATACAACTTTGTGCAATTGTAATAGAAGAATCTTCACTTTTTGCTGATGCTGATGTTTTTCGAAGATTAAATTAAATAGGACGACCAAGCGTGCATAAAAGCAGCGATAGAAATCACATAAGAAGTGATCTCCTCTCTAGTGATGCTTGGCGATAGCTACTTTTATTCCAACCGCGACTTACTCGTTGCGTGATTCATCTATCGGGCATTCCCTACGAATACCGCCTCCGAATGCTAGGAATTCTAACCCTATAATTTTGACTTGCTTTGTTGCCTTATGCACTTATGGGAGCAATAAAATACTGAATAATTCCCTCTGTATTAATTCATCACATGATTTGTGAATGAAAGATTGTCATAAACTTCACTAATAAATCTCAGTCGATAGTTATGATATTTGACCATGACGGCATGCTCTACTTTATGCTTATGAAAAGATTGCATTTTATGTTTTATCGTTTATCATCACTTGTATAAGACTGCAAAAGACAGTTGACAATTTATATGACATCAAGATTTAAAAAACGATATTTTTTGTTTTTTCATTCCATTATTCTGCACTGCCGTCTTCTCCTGACCTGCATCTTAAATGAATCCACGACCTCAAAAATTTCCTTGATGTGTGAACCAGTGGACAAGTTTTTCTTAATAAAATAAATAAATAAATTAACGTTGTTTATACTCGGAAGCACATTAGGCACGGAGCCTTTCTTCCATGTGGCCGAGTTGTCATTTGATCTTTTGATGTCGCACGTAGGTCTATGTCATACTACTTCAATTTGTCGGCTGTACCTACTTTCTAGATAATAGCCCTATTCTAGCCCTTCATATCCGGAATCCGTAGACAGACAGCATGATTTAGTTCATTTGTGGCAAATCTGCTTTTGCATGGAATGACCACTTCTCGTGTCTATCAACAAGCTAGCATCCTGTTTATTGCCACTAGGATCTCATTTAAGCTTTAAAATGGATTGCAAAATCTCTGCTTAGAAATGCCGGTTTAAAGGCAATTTGAAAGCTGCTATAAATATAACAACACGGTTATTGAATTGATATAAGAAACCTTGTCCCATTTAGAAGTATACGACATGATGTAGGCCTAAAATGTTTGCGCTTACTATAAGGTCCGGGTCATGATCATCACTGTAAAAAATTAGTGACTTTATCAAAACACTGTCTATCTAATCACCAGCGAAGGACAGTGGTGCAATACGCGTAAGCTGGTAGCAGATTTCCACATTGCATGCTGTCCAAGCCAACTTTAACAAATTTGCATATCAAATTTAGCATGTCATTATTAAAAGACTAAAACCAAGAGAAACATGATTTTTTAACAAAGAAGACTTCTTTTAAAGCAACATTTCAAAACATTGCTTTAAAACCAACCATTTTGTATACATGTATTATTAAACACATAACATTCAGAAAGTGAAGATACAGAGATTTATGATGATTGTAGGTAATGCATTTCGAATCGAATGATGCGACATTTCAATAATTGTTCTAAAAAAAGCAGTGCATCCTTTGTAATTAGATATTTATCATATGGAGATTGGAGATGAATAACATTAAATGTTTCAGCATCATTGAGCATGCCTCAAAGGAGAGTTGAGGAGGTACATATTTCTTGACCGGTACAGGTTTTTGAAAGCTTCATTGATTAACAATATACTGAAATACACAATACACTTTTCTATTTGAAGATTACAATTTCCCATCATGATCGAAGTTACACGCACTTTTTAATCTTTTGACTATATATATTTGATTATTAATTAAATAAAAATTAATCAAAATTGTTATTAAATCTATTTCTAGAATCAATGAAATTTTTTATGGCCTACGTCAATACAAATAATAAGGTTCCAATCAAGTAGAACTACTAGTAGCGGAAATCTGTCGTGAAGTCCCGAACAGTTTGCCAAACCACTTTTATAATGCGTCCTAAATTTTTGTTTGCGGTAGACTCTTAATATTGATTCAAGTAATTACATAGGTATTATTCATCACTGATCAATACCATTTGATCAGAAGTTGTCCTCGTGATTGTCCTTACGCGACGGCGACACTGCCACTCAAAGCAAAAACTTCCTATCTGCTTGTACGTGTAAGGCCACACCTCGATCACAATCAGCGGCATATTCTAAGTTATTGCTAGCACCAGTATTTTTAATATTCAACCTTTTACTACGTTTTCAGGATGAAGCAGAACATCGAAGATACAGTGATCTCTTGAAAAGATAAAACAATCATTCTTTCAGCTACACCTCCCTCTATCTGCCTCCATGCCAACTAATGTATGTATTAGTTATAGGCTACACACCTCAATTGCATCTTATAATCGCATTCGTGAAAATACATGTGATCATGTTATGTACGTAGCCCACATGCCAATGCACGTGCCTGCTACACGCGGGAACGCAAGGTGCACTTTCATGAGTTGCGTACATTCAATGTCTTTCGCAGAAAATGTGTAATGTTTTCCTGTGTTAAAAAAGTAAGCATAACCAGTCAAACCGGCACAGAGGCCTGACCGATTCCAACTCTGCCTCACAAAAAGTAAGGATGTAAAAAATAGGAGGTTAAACTTAGTAGTATAAATCCTAAAATGCCCCTTGTATTTTTCTTCCTTTTTCTTAGAGAATTGAAATTGAATGAGTAGAGCTTCACTATAAAAATTCGTCAAATTTCAAAAAAGCAGTGCAATAAATTTCTTTGAAATTTCTGGGATTCGATTAATGGATGTCGTGTTTTGATATTCGATTTCAACCGATCGAGAAGAATCTATAAAAAGACATGTCTCTCTTCGATTACACTGGTAGGACTCCAGGTCCAGGTGATCACGTACATCGAAAGCACACGTGGCAGAAAAAAGTACAAGATCCACAGTCGTGTAGTAAAAAATTAATGTGAAAGCCGGAGACAATTTGAAGTGACAATAGCTATATCTTATATTAAAGGATATAGTAAATTGTTACTTCAAATTGTTTCTGGCTTTAACATTTCTCAATAGGTAACACTGCATTAAGATCTGCATGAACATTATGGCCGAAAAGTTAACATGACATATATTCAGTAATTCAATAAAACTTAAATTATCAATATGTGAGTACTGTTACTGTACATACACACAATAATTAATTGCAATAATTCAACAAAGACCAAACTGTGATGATCTTTTGCGTTCTGCATCGTAGGCATGAAACACTACACAAAATATGAAAAAATGAAATACTACACAAATGGTCGCAAACCATGATTATTGATTAGCAATTGTAATATTACCTGAGAAAGCAGCTTGCCCTGTGGCACGCTGCGCAAAAATTGAACGACTTGTGGAAGATTAATTTCAGAAGCAATTGCAATTCTAAGTATTGAATACACGTATATATAATTTCAATTAATTGGTTAATTGATAGAGCGATGATCAGTTGATTGTTCGGTAGCCTCACTTCTTTGCGATTGTAATTCAAATAGATCATCGTCAATCCATGAAAACTAGATCCATGTGTGACATCTGTTCCCCTCTCTCTCTCTCTCTCTCTTTCTGAATTCACACTCACATGTACAAATTCAGTCTAGTTAGAGGACAGTCATTATCTAATCCAAATTCCTGTGACTTTTCCGTTTGCGTAAATCTAATTCTCTCTCATTATATATGTGCTAGCTACGCTCACAGTCACTGTAGAATCCATTATTGATGATGAACCGTTACACAGATTATCTAGTTGCTTACGTCAAATCTCCTTATCAACAATGCCTCCAATTCAGTGAATAGAGTGAAACAAACACAGTGTCATTGACCTTGGTACTGTAAGAGAGAGAGAGAGAGAGAGAGAGAGAATGAGAAACAGACTTGACGGAAAATTCCCTAATGGCTAACTACTAAATATAGTTATGTCTCTGAAATTTACTAAATTTATCCTTCGCAATGATGACTATGTTGCCAATCATAGCGCTCGTCGCCATAGAGCTGAAAAGCAAATGGCGACGTATATAAAACGAAACGGCTATTGCGCAAGTCAATTCAACGCTATCGCCGCCTGCAAAACGCTCTAGCTTACTAGCTGGAGTCCTACGCCTCAGTACGCAAGCAAGAGCCCCATCATTTCGGGACTCTTGAAATCGCCTTCGGTAAGTTCAATTAGTTCAAACTAAATATGAATAGAAATTGTTCAAAAAGTTTCAAAATGCTTCTGTATCAAATCATGTTTAAATGATTTGATTACATTTCTGACGTTTCTACGAAAGTGGATAAAATTAATTATTTCCTTTTTTTGCACGAAGCTGACATTTCTCTTCGAAGCAACTAGAAATAGACATTTGCCACAACACTCACGTTCAATTTCTAAACAGAAACCAAACGTTCATTGAACTATAAAAATATATAAACTAAGAATAATTCTCAATTTCTTATCGACTAATGAAACTCAAATAGCCTAGATGTTGAAGATGTCTGGTGGCATGAACTTATTCTGTGATTTTTAAGACGCACAACTTCTGATATCTTTCGACAACATAGCCTATTAAATATTTTGTTCTTTAATGAAATAATAGAATGAGCACAATGAATTAATGAGAATTATTTACACCGACATGCATAAGCACATCTTCGCTATCATAGTTGTAAGTCCACTAAGTGAAATCGTTGTGTTTTACAAACAGATATTATTGAACATTGTGAGCCGAAGCCACCACACCATCCAATAAATTACAAATGCTACCTTATCTGGATTATCAAACAAGCTGAAAAATTGGCAATCTACACATAAAATTCATCGACATGCTTACATTAAAGAATTTATTCAATCATATGTAAACCTAGTGCTGAGAGAGTCGATGAAATTAAAAGTGTATTAAGGAAGTCAGGAACAAGTGTGCAAGGTGCATTACGACATCATCATAAAATGTAAGACTAGTATAACAGATGTAGACTTACTTGTTTACCACCTACAATAACGAATTGCGTAGATGCGATAACAGGGAAACTTGTTCACTTCGCTAGTCTGGGGTTTGATACTGTGTCTCAATGTTTTTTCTAGAAATATTAGGAAAAAACAATTGAATTCGTTGTTATGCTGATTTTCCAATTTCATTATCTATCATCGTAGAAGATGTTCATTGTATATATTCATTCTAATTTCTTTATTTAATATTACATTTCAGGTTAAACTCTCCAAGCTGTTGGTTGACGATTGCTATATAATTTCTGATTCTGAACCATGCCAGACTTTAAACAGTGTGATCCCAGTATGCAATTCAGCGATGGATTCGGGAATCCATTATTTTGCCCGGGAGGATCCGTCCTCCCAGACTCTTCCTCATTCCACAATCTATCAACTCCAAACGATGGATACGAAATTTGGAAGAGTAAATCATTCACTTTCTACGAACCCGAATTACAGTGGCCTCTTTAACACAGGTGAGACTTGAGCCCAATATGAAATCAACACGGTCTTAAATTAAACCAGTACCACAAGACGTAAAGTAGAATGCTATACTGATTTTATCGTATTACTATATTCTTGTCTGTTATTGTAGCTTTCATCAGAGCAATAATTTCTTCTTTCTAACGTAGCATCACTCCGCTGTAGAAAAATTTACCATGAATATATTTTTAATGTATGTCTCCTTATCTTTCAGATTATAACGTTGACCTGGATGATTTGGATTGTGAAACAATTGATCCTTTATCTCTTGAAGTAATTAATCCGCACATGGAAGAAACCCTTGCTTCTCAACTTACAAGTAGCAGTGAGAATTTTATGAACACTCCAGTTGTGTCATCATCTTTATTGCCCGAGACCGACAGCTATGATATATCCAGCCCTGAATCCAATGTCAACATGTCATCTTCATCTCTAAGGGACGATCACAGTGTTATTTCTCATGACTTTGACCTTTTCTCGATGTTGCTTGATGAGGACGCTCCGTTGGATCATATTTTGGAACAGGTAAGCATCGTCATTAAAGGATTGCTCATATGATGCATTCATCGATTTGAAAAAAACAGAATTATGCGATTCATACTTCGCGAAATTACGAAATTTTGCCACTGCAGATACGATCGAACTTACATCTACAATATGCTAGCTTAAAATAATACCGATCGTTTGTTTGATAGTACTATGACTCTCCCTAATTTACTTGCATTCAATTACTTCCTTTGATCATTATATAGGATTAATGTGATGATTAATATTTTAACAACTGGTTAATTGAATTTGAAATTTTACAGTGAATTCATTTAAACATAATTTTGAAAGACTGACAAAATCGTTGTGAAATGTAACCAGAACGGGAATATTGATTCCTTATAATTCGGTGAATTTTATGCCATGATCTTTCTCGTATAGTTTGCCTTAGTTTAAAGTACATGTATGACTTATTTCAACGAAACCAGTTTTAAAGCGTATGTTAGGTATATTCTTGTGCATAACTGATGCATGTATAAGGAAATACTAATTATGAAGAAATTGAATTATTACTTAATATTCTCCATTTTCAACTTTCAGATGGAAGAAGATGCCGTAGCTAAGAACCAACAGGCACAAACAGTGAAATTAGACCATGACTACGTTAGGAAGGACTCATCTGACGCGTCGCTAGTAAGTGCTGGACATCGTAGCTCTTGCGCCTCATCTTGTGTTCGTAAAGTGACTGCTGATAGTTCCTCGCGTGGAAAGAAGAAGGACGAGACTGATAATGCACGACGTATTCGGAATAACGAAGCATCAAGAAGATCTAGAGCTTTAAAGAAGCAGAAGTTTAAAGGAATGGAAAGCGATGTGCAACGACTTGCAGCAGAGAATCAGCGAATGCGTGTTCTCTTGAAAGACATGGACCTTACGGCAAAGCGCTGCAAGGAGCTCCTTGTGTCCTCTCTTTCTTCGAAGAAGTTGCCCTTCTCATAAACATTTCCTCATGTAATTGATATATCTCATCTAGAAATGTTTCAAGCTGTCAAATAGGTTTCGAAGTATAAAAGAGAACTTTATCTCACAAAAAAAAGATAATTGTATCTCTCAAAAGGTAAAACAAAAAAGGATGAAATTTCTTTGATATTAAACGCCAGTTTAATGCATTAGTCACCCTGACGGGTGCTTGTGAATGCTCTTTACTGACTGATCTTGTGGAGGATCACTTGAAGATTGTCTTCTCACTAGTACGGTATTGCAAATACGTACGTGGTATGACGAATGTTTTATAATAAAATATGATTCTTATGCATCTCTTTGTTTTGCTGTTCGACGTAGAATAAATATGCGCTAGAATGAAAGAAGAAATTTTAAAGTGTGCTGACATAACAACGTTCAGTGCTAGCTACTAAGTTATTACTTTCGGTATTTTTAAACACAGCTAACCACGCTTGATGCTGAAAACTTATTTCATTGCAAGAACACAGTGGATTACCTAGCAAAATGGAGATTACCAAAGACAAAGTGAAATTTAGATCAGAAAATATAACGAATAAAATTATTAGAAAACCCATCAAAAACTGCAAATTAAATAACATCTAAGAAAAACAGATAGTGAAAATTGCAGTTTTGCGTTACTTCATGATAAGCTTGTTGATATGAAAAATCATTGAGCACATAACATTATGTGATTCCACGCTCAAGAGGAGGCTTATGTGAGCACTTAACTGCAGAGATGGATATGTTACGACCACATGAACCACTTTTTAAGCAGCATTAATTGGGAACCGAACACTTTTGCACAGATAAACGTTGAATCGGATTGAACTTGCTTAATCATTCACATGACTACCACATGTTCATCGAATGCATGAATCAAAATAAAGTACGCATAGAAGCCTAAAATATTCATAAAATATATTCCTAAAAACTATCAAAATATGATCTATTTAATAATTCACTAAAACCATTTGACTGAAATTAACTTTGCGATTTCTGCATACATCAGGATGTAATGTGACATGACATGTGCCTACAAATTCAGGTGCATTACATGTTTGTGTGTTCGTACACGACTATGCGCATCATTTGCAATGTCTATGTAAAGCTAAAATATGGTGAATTATAAACACTGAAAATGATCACTATGCAAGAGCGGTTCGTTGACGAAGATTTAAGAAAACAAAGTCACATTTTATGATATCAACTTTCAATACGCCATCGTCTCCTGAGTTTCAACCTGAAAGTCTGTAATTCAGGATTTCTGATGCTGATTTTGTAACTTCAGCACCCGACCCCTTTACTAATCTTTGTAGTATTTTTCGACGAATCTCGAGACCAATCCATTTCAACCAAAAAAAAAAACTCGGACATCATCGTAATTGTTTAGATTTAATCTCTTGATTCAGAGAGATGAGTTGTGGAGAAATAAATCCCCTTTCAAAACATAAGACAGAAATTTGTAGAAGCATCTGGCTGCCTATAAAGTTGTATAGAACAACATGTGCTCAAACACTTCTTCATGTGGCAGCACAGAGCTGCAAGGGAAATCGACTGTACATGTTCTAAGCATATATCAACAACCCATTTTCAACGGAACTAACTAATGTTGTAATCAATAGAAATTTCGACTCAGAAATCTTAGATTTCAACCGAAGTTGTCTTCAACTACGAAAGAATAAAGACAATTGTTAGAAAATAGTCTCCTAAGGCCGGAGGCACACAAAATAAGCCATAAACCGCAAGCCATCTTTTGCAAGTTGCGTCACTGTCCAGGAAAAGCCATAAGTCATTTTGACAATATTTCCTTTCATGACAGGTAATACAAGCAGGCAGAAAAAGAAATTATATGATATTTTTCTAACCTTTGTAAGAGATAAAGCATCGTGAAGTTTAAGCATGAAGAATGACTATATAACACAACGTCGGTTCTATTGAAGATAATCGCACAAGAATTCTAAACCGGGTGACGGCATTGCTTGACTTACGGCTTACCTATTCTGTGTGCCAGCTCTCATTGAAACTTAAGTGGTGGAGTTCAATTTGTGGCTTATGGCTTATCGTGTGTGCCTTCAGCCTAAGAAATTTTCACCCAGCCGATATGCGCTGTAAGTTCTAAACATAATGTAGAGCAATTCCGCTAGCATAATATAAAAATAGGTGCTTTCTTCGTAACCATATACATTTTATTTTGATCTCTGTTAATAAATACAATCGATTGTGCTTATAACTCTCTTTCCAACGCAAATTGTATTAAACCCTTTTGGACAATTGCGCACGTTTCATATCCCACCTATTCTAATGATTTTATATGTTGATATAATTAGCCTTCACTTGACTGGTTTACTGATCATACATGCAGATGAAATAAAAGTTGAACTTCGTTTAATTTTTCAAAATTTCACAGAATAATCTCCTAATTAGTATTACGGATATCTTGACACTACAATCTAGAAATTTCGAATGCTGAAAATATCGAAGAATTCTGGAAATTGGAGTCCCTATCTGACATGTTTCACTTTTTGGTTACGTGTTGTCTCACACACTAGCAGATCATCAAAAGTAATCACAGAAAGCAAACAGATGCAGAATTGCAGACATGCGCACAACTCTATGTGTAGGTTTACAATAGTCGTGAGAACAGACATGCATCTTATGACATTTACGACAGAAAGGTCGCAATACGCTGTTGCGACAATACCGACTTTAACGATGTGTTCACAATGAAAATTAATGGCAATCACATACTTGCAATTAATGGACAATGGAAATGGACATATATTTAATCCAACATTGCAAACATATGGTATAAGGATACCATAAGATCAAGAAAGAATGATATTATGCTGGAGTTCGAAATCGAAGATTAAACGAAGAAGCCATGTTGTGAAAATGGCCAACGTTTTTGACATGAAAAATGCTTCAGAGGAATATTTCATGTCATTAAATGAATTGGGAATCTCCACAACAATCAAAGCAATTTCAAACTTAACCACTCGTCCAACATTCGAAACAATAAACAAGGAGGCTATGAACACATCTTTAAGAATCTAGCGAATTTATGCTCGCACATGGACAAGCTAACATTCGCGGATTATTCAGGGGACTGAAATTTTTGAAAAATTATGTTTTTTCCAAAATTCAACCAGCATTCCTGCTGTTTGAGTGTGAATTACATGAAGACTATATGAGTTTAATATAAACAGCAGATCGTGTTATTGAAGAAGCCACAAACTCAATTTTTCCAAAAAGGACGAATTTTCAAATCTTTCGAAGACTACGAAATTGATATTCATTTCACAGATTGACCAGAGAAAATCCCACTTTCAATATGAATTCTGTAAACCATTTTTCTATTTACGCACATATGAGATTGTTGTATTGAAGCAAAAATATTTTACTCACGTCTTGTGTTTATTTGCAAAATATAATGTGATTCTAATGCAATGCAATTTAAAATAGTAATACAACCATCATTTCAAAAGCTCGTAAATGTAGGTTACTGATAAATATTTTGTAATTCTATTTTCTCTGACTTGATGTGGTAAAGTCACCTATATTGCGCCGATAGAAAGCAGTGCACTCTCAAACTATTAATGTGAAAGGTGAATATCAATGCGCTTACAAACTATTGATGTGAAAGGCAGATGTTAATGCACTTTCCCATTGTGTTGAAATAGCAGTTAATATCAACAAGTTTAGAGTAAGTTTAAGTGAACAAAGTGATATTTGTGTATATGAACATTAATTAGTCATTTTTTCCAAGAGCTTGCACGCAGCTACATGTATACGGCAGCCTTTTCACAGAAACTAAAGACTTGATGGATGCAGTGATTAATGTGCAGAATAAGTATGATGAGGCTTCTATTTAACCGAACTATTGAAACTATGCATTACATCACCCATGGAAATTGTTTAGAGAAGATGCCAATATTTCTGAGGGATAGAGATTCTCAAGGTCAGAATAAGCACAAATAAGAGGCGTAGAAAAATAGGATGCCAGTAAGTTCCTCAACATCGGAAGATGACTTAATAAACGACTACTTTCGCGAATTAAACGACTACTCTGCACGAATCAGAGGCCGATGAAAAACAGGATGTAGGGGAGTTTAGATTATTTAGAGCAAATGGCACTGACATCATTAAACTTTATGTGTTGACAATTTCATATCCATGTAAGCAGTGCAGTCTATCATAATGTGTTTCAAAATTAAACATAATCAATGTCTTGCATTACTTGTACCTAATTGCCAAATCAAATGACTTGAAATGATATTGAAAAGTGAAGAATTTCAGTGGATCATAACACAACTTGAACTTATGGTTTTGTGACATCAGTCATCAGGGGCTTGAGCAGGCTTGTCTAATCGCTCAAATTTCATAATATACATGATGATATCAAATTATTCTATCCGGGATCGAGTCAATCCCGAGCTAAATCGCGCGATCACTAAAAGTTGAAGTAGATTGTTTAGAACTGCGCTTCAACGTTGATGATTTTTTGATGAAAGTATGCGGCGAACAGGATCAGGGATATGATTGAACGAATAAAAACATTAATAATAATAATATATGTTTATATTTTCCAAATTGAAATCAAAATTACAAGTCATATGTAGTGGGTCGGTACAAGTCATTAACGCACAACATCGTTATTATAAAAAGAAACACAATAAGCGACAAAAGCAGTTCTCCGATATGCACTTTTTGTGATGGGGAAGAGAAACCTATTTGTTCGTGTCGATCTCTGCGGCAAAAGTCGATGAAGGACGTGTTTGGGAGGAAGGGTTTTGCGAAAAAGCTTTAATGTCTGCTTATGTCGACGAAGGTCTAAAGAGGGCAGGCACACTGGTACAATCAGTCCCACATAACAATCGATGAAAACGATTTTGAACTTTGCATAACCGAGACTTGTCGTTGGCAGTAATGTTCGTGAACAAGGGGTTGGCGTATTCCAGCGAAATCCTTACAGTTGAATTGTGTAAGCGTATGAGATCACTCTTTGTCACAAAGCTTCTAAGCTTGCTCAATCCATACAGTTTCCTTGAAGCCGACAGTATCACATTATCAAAATGCAATTTCCATGATAGAGTAGAACTAAAAGTAACACCCAAAAGTTTGAGTGAGGAAACCTGCTGAACTCCGTTTAAAGCAATTGGATTAGAGGAACTTCTGCTACTCACACACATTGTCTTACATTTCGATAGGTTCAGAGTGAGGTCCATATCTTTACACCAGTTGATAAATCGGTGATGCTCTGATAACACATGCACATTGTCGCCATCCGCATATAATGGGAAACACCAAGTACAGTCATCAGCAAACTTAATTAGTAGATTGTCACTGCTATGTGATTCAAAGGATCTCATCACTAACGAAAATAGATATGGACCAATTATTGATCCTTGAGGGACTCCTGACGTAGCACAAGCCATGTCACTTAAGGCATTATCGATGCAAATTATACTGCCGTCTGTCTGATAAGTAGTTTTGCCACCCAAGCAATAAATTGACGTGGCACTTGAGTTTCCATGAGACGACTTATAATCAAGTCAGATCTTATTCTATCGAAGGCTTTTGACATATCGTACGTTACCAATTGCACTGCATTAACACTTGATTTCTCCAGATATTTGCTGATATGGCCATTTAGGGAAATCAGAGCACATGTTGTGGAAGAATTCGGACGGAACCCAAATTGATTTCTGCCATAGTGTTGAAGCAGCTCTTCTTTCATTTGACTCAAGCTTATGCGCTCCAATACTTTAGCTGGAGTTGTCAATAAGCTTATTGGTCTTATATCATCGAGACAAGGGCTTTTACATTTCGGGACAGGCATCACACAACCAATTTTCCAATTTCTCGGAACGATTCTCTGATCATAGAGAGATTGAATAAGTAGGCCAAAGGTTGACATAAGACATGAGCAGAATGCTTGTACAGCGATACCGGAATATCCGGCGAACTTTTAGTAGTGTCCAGTGAATTCAGGGATCGAAAAACCTCGTCAACATTGATAGTAATGTGCCAGTCGTCATTGCATGGAATATCAGGGAAAGGCCGAGTCTCTAGGAATACACTCTTTAAGGCATTGTTTATCGCATTTGCTGCTGTTTCGCTATCAGGATACTGATGAAGGATATATGACAAGGCATTTTTAGACTTTCCGTCTATTGTGGAGTGAACTACGTGCCATAAATCAGTTGAGGATGTCTTCACAATCCATCGCCGTTTTGCCTTTTGTATTTCGGCTTTTGTCTTTATCTTTAGGTGGTCGTAAAGAGGCAAGTTTCGATTGTGATAAGCATTCCATCGTCGATCTATTAAAGACTTGATCACCGGAGTCATCCAAGGTTTATCCTTGTTAGATTTTTGTACATAGATTACTGGAATCGTCAAATCAAAAACATAAGCTGAAATACAATGAAACATGTCACACTTTTCATCCAAGGACATATATGAACTATACATAGTATTCCAATTTACTTTCATCAGTTCATTTACAAAACTTTGTACATTAGAAAAGCGAAGATCAAATACTGGACATAAAGTTGCAGTGCCAGATTGTAATGAAGAATGTGTATTAGACTCAGCGAGAAGAGAAATATGAGGAACCTTAGAACGATCAAATGGTGGAGCTGCTGACACTTTGTAGTCAGATGCGATGTCACTAGAAATGAGAGGGAGGAGGGAGGATGTAATCCAACTGCGCATCTCCATATGTAGGTTTATCGTACAAGTTACATAAATCACAATTGTTGCAAATATCAGTCATATCTAACCGATTAAAATCTCCACATAAAATAACTTTATAATTAGAGTTCAAGCGCAAGAGCCGATCAACTTCATCGATGAGAAATTAGGAGATAACATTACTGTTTCGTCGCGATGGTATGGGAGGAACATAACAACAAATTAGAAATATCGAAGCACATGTCAATTCTATAATCAAGCATTCAATTCCATCAGGTTTCGTCGACATTTGAACTTGCTTTGGTCGGAGCCGAGTATTAATCCATGCGCATACTCCACCACCCATACGAAGTTTTCGATCATCACGAAAGATGGTATAGTCCGCACAACAGAGTAGATCGTCGGTTATCATATCATTAAGCCACGATTCTGTGGCGACAAAACAATTGATGTTTTTCTGCTGAATAGTACCATGTATTAAGTCCAATTTATTCATCACTGATCGGGGATTCGTACAAAGAAGTGGCGGTAGTCAAAACATCAGACCTAACGGTAGTCATTAGTCGATGAACTATTTTCCCGTTTCAAATTACTACGTTTTCACCCTTATCACGCCTTTGTTTGAGCTCAGATCGAAGAGCCTGATCAGCAAGAAGTTCGTCAGGCGTAAGATCGTGTTTAATGTAGACATGGCGGAATTCATGATTTCTGTCCAATTTAGAAAGTTTTACTGCTGAGCGAAGAACATCAGTTTTGGCATCAAAGGATGCAAATGTAATTTTGATTGGTCTTACTCTAGTCCCTTGAACACCAAGACGATGAAAACTTTTGTATTCGGAGCTACTTTGTCCAAGAGTAGTTAATAATTTTCCAATCATAAGCGTGTCCTGTTGCTTTCGCTCATCGGCCTGGTATGAGACAGATTCAGGCAATCCAAATATCATCAAATTGTCTTTCCTTTTATTCTTTTCATTAAGTTCATTCAAGATTTTGGCCTCAATGTCACTTTTGATTGAGTTGATATGATCTGACATGAAACTTATTTCAGATTTCAATTTCTTCTCAATGTTTTGAAAGAACATCATTTGCTCATTCATTAGATCATTTCTTACTTTAAGTAAAATTTGGCTGAACTACACCTTTGAACACATCATTATTTCGACAACCGTAAAGTGTAGACTGTAGAGTCTATTGATTAGAGTTTGCAATTTCCCGAACCCGACCTGTGTCGATTTGGATTTGAGATGGGTGAAATATATTCAAAATTACCACAACGATTATCACAATCGGGATCTCAGAATCAGGACTACGTTGTCAAATATTCGTTAATTCAAGCAGGCATGGAGTGCCTACTATGGCGTTGTATATAAATACTCGACAACGAGTTACAGAATTGTGATATTGAGAAACAGAGTAGAAGAGCCCAGGTTTCCTGTTCCGGGATTGTAGGGCTTATCACAGAACGCATTTACTGAACAATTTTATGTTGCACTCCAACTTCACAGATTTTCATCATTAATTGTCAATAAGATAAGCATGAATGACTACATATTGGTTGATGACGATGCACGGGAGGTGATAAATTATCTTCATATTTCGAGCATAAAGCGAAAGCACTCCCTCTTTTTTATAATCGTCTATTGATAAAAGTTAAAATAAAATATCGTTACAGTGCCCTGACGTTTCGTCCTGCAAGGACTTGTTCACAGGTTTGACAAAGCCATGTACGGGGTTTGAAATTGGCTTATAAATACGAATGACCACTCGTCAGTTCCTGTTTGCGATTAATGCAAGGTTGATGAATGCTAATAAGCTTAGCTTCAGCAATACGGGTAGAAACTGGATCATTAAGACATTGCATAATAATGATGTCAAAATCATCAATAGTTAAAATCGACCAATAATGGTCTTTCTTCGCATGTTCTGAGAGGGCACTCTTGCTGTCCTGATTATGCAAACTACGTTTGTGTTCCGAATATCTTGCACTTAAAGTGCGATTCGTAGAGCCAATGTAGTTTTTGCCGCAATGTTTGCAAATGAACTTATATACAACATATTTTAAGTTACATATGTTAGGTTTGCCAATTATACCACAGAGATTACAATTACAGTTGTGTAAATTATTGCGATAGTTGAAGCATGAGCTAATTTGTCTGCCAGGTTTACTGACAAGATTAATAGGCAAATCATATTTATCGGCTAATCTGTTTAGTTTACGATTGGTACTATCGTTAATGTAATCCAATTTCAAATTGACACTATTTTTATTCTTATTTTTGTTGCCTATTTTCGTAGTATTATCACTACTGGTATGCATCGAGTAACTTTGATTGACGAACGTCCTTGCAGGACGAAACGTCAGGGCACTGTAACGATATTTTATTTTAACTTTTATCAATAGACGATTATAAAAAAGAGGGAGTGCTTTCGCTTTATGCTCGAAATATGAAGACTACATATTTCTCAAACTTGATTTGGTATGACAAGTTTGAATGAAATTAGTCAAAACGGGACAACAATAACTCATTAAAAGTTTAGCTTTATTTGTTCAGATTGAATCCGGTGTAATTATATAAGGGAAGCATGGAATCAATGCCATGATTTGTGGCGACAACTGTGATATTACAATTTCGCCAGCACTCTTGGGTAACTTCATTTGACATCTGAATTGATAAAAGAAGTACGTTTTAGTTAAAACGAGACAAAAGAAGCTCAGCATCTGCAGCACTTTATAGAAAGCTGAGCTTCTTACGTTTTTGTAAAATACAAGAAGGAAACCTCGCGCGTCTCGGTGACTAAAGAGATCTTGTTTAATTCTTGCTACCCTCTCACGACTTTGAAACGCATTGCTATCCTTCGTCCGACAAGGGATCAGAAGTGATTCCTTTCAACACGTGATTATCTATCAAAATATGTGATATTATTTCTGAAATGTGGAAACACGGGGAAGTTTAGAGGAAAGTGTTATCAAAAGTTATTTTGATAATTTGTGTCCTAGTGGTTCTCAGGTTCCTGAGTTGCACGGCTTGCCTAGAACTCATAAAGATGATGTTCCGGTCAGTTCCATTCAGTCTATATCTGGATCTGTCAACCTGAATATGTCACAATCATTATGAAATTATGAAATCAAGAGAAAACCTTTCAATGACAGATGTGTGCAGGACTCTTTTGCGTTTGCTAATGATAACATGGATATTGGATACAGATATCAGTAATTTCATTTTCAAGTGATGTCATGCCATGTGAATTCTTTATTCGCTGGTATACCTGTTAATGAAACTATTAACAACAATGAAATTAAATAAACGATAGATCAAATTGCCATGCAAAAGATGTGCGGCTGGTAGGATTCGAACCTACGACCAAGGTTAACTAGACCTGTACTCTATCAACCGAGCTACGAGTCACTTATGCGACTGTGTCAATTGGCAGGATCAAACCTTCACCACCACTTGGCATATTGGCATAATTAGGGGTACTTCTATTATTTCCCACCCCACATTTTTAAGTTTTCCAAAATCATCAAATTTCGTCAAAGTTAGTCACACTGGGTATAGAATAGACTTCATCTGTCACTGATAGACACTACAACACGACTGAGAAGTCTTACTTCAACCCTGGGATGAAGGATTGGTCCCTTGGATACTCAGTTAGAATACAAGGTACAGCTGTGATCATGAATTTCGTGCGATTGTTGTCTACAGACAGATTACGAGCAGTTGTTTAATTTTGCGGTTGTAGATATTCTACAAGTCAGATAAGAGGAGTTTTGCACACTCAACACTATGCCACGTTAGTGAGAATGCCTGTAGGAGCAAGAGAAGATCGTTGATGCAACACTCACGGGTGTCAACAACAGAACTGTGGGGGGGGAGAAAGAATAGAAGTACCTAGTCAGGTATTATAATAATAATAATAATAATAATAAGCGTGCTATATTTAGAATGACTCAATACTGAAAATCGTGAGGCCAAAATTCAGGAAAAATTACACATATAAAATTCACAAGTCAATAACAAATACAAACTGTCAGATTAGAACAAACCACGATTATAGGCACGAATCATTGAAAGAAGGAATGATTTTTGCCTCATTATTATTGTGCACTGCGGCACACGAAGTGTTTGTGAGTAGGGATTCATTTCAGGAGCCAGGAGTAGTAACCCCATGGCAAAATCAAGCGCAAAATGTGAAATGCTGAGTCATCAGGCGGACGCAAGCGCAAAATGTGAAATGCTGAGTCATCAGGCGGACGCAAGCGCAAAATGTGAAATGCTGAGTCATCGGGCAGACGCAAGCGCAAAATGTGAAATGTGGAGTCATGAGGCTGGCAGGAAGGTGAGGGAGTTCGCCAAGGATGTAATGGGAGGAATGGGTCCGTGAGGAGAAAACCGCCCCCCCCCCCCAACGACTCAACTGACTAAATTGGTTGAAAAGACCAAAGTTGTTCAGAATCATGTGAAACAAACTTCTATCAAGGTTTCAGGTTGAAATTCGTCCAAAAAATTTTTTCGAAAATTTTCACTACGGTGGTCTCGACACTTAGGATTTTTTCGTGAAAAAAAAAATTTTTCAAAATGTTGGAATGGAGCTCCGAGACCCATCCCATCGTGTTTGTCGTCAAAAGTTGGGTCGGTGAAGTTTCGGTGAAAAAACCGCCCCCCCCCCCCCAACGACTCAACTGACTAAATTGGTTGAAAAGACCAAAGTTGTTCAGAATCATGTGAAACAAACTTCTATCAAGGTTTCAGGTTGAAATTCGTCCAAAAAATTTTTTCGAAAATTTTCACTACGGTGGTCTCGACATTTAGGATTTTTTCGTGAAAAAAAAAATTTTTTCAAAATGTTGGAATGGAGTTCCGAGACCCATCCCATCGTGTTTGTCGTCAAAAGTTGGGTCGGTGAAGTTTCGGTGAAAAAACCGCCCCCCCCCCCAACGACTCAACTGACTAAATTGGTTGAAAAGACCAAAGTTGTTCAGAATCATGTGAAACAAACTTCTATCAAGGTTTCAGGTTGAAATTCGTCCAAAAAATTTTTTCGAAAATTTTCACTACGGTGGTCTCGACATTTAGGAATTTTTCGTGAAAAAAAAATTTTTCAAAATGTTGGAATGGAGTTCCGAGACCCATCCCATCGTGTTTGTCGTCAAAAGTTGGGTCGGTGAAGTTTCGGTGAAAAAATCGCACCCCCCCCCCCAACGACTCAACTGACTAAATTGGTTGAAAAGACCAAAGTTGTTCAGAATCATGTGAAACAAACTTCTATCAAGGTTTCAGGTTGAAATTCGTCCAAAAAATTTTTTCGAAAATTTTCACTACGGTGGTCTCGACATTTAGGAATTTTTCGTGAAAAAAAATTTTTCAAAATGTTGGAATGGAGTCCCGAGACCCATCCCATCGTGTTTGTCGTCAAAAGTTGGGTCGGTGAAGTTTCGGTGAAAAAACCGCCCCCCCCCCCAACGACTCAACTGACTAAATTGGTTGAAAAGACCAAAGTTGTTCAGAATCATGTGAAACAAACTTCTATCAAGGTTTAAGGTTGAAATTCGTCTAAAAAATTTTTTCGAAAATTTTCACTACGGTGGTCTCGACATTTAGGAATTTTTCGTGAAAAAAAAAATTTTCAAAATGTTGGAATGGAGTTCCGAGACCCATCCCATCGTGTTTGTCGTCAAAAGTTGGGTCGGTGAAGTTTCGGTGAAAAAACCGCCCCCCCCCCCCAACGACTCAACTGACTAAATTGGTTGAAAAGACCAAAGTTGTTCAGAATCATGTGAAACAAACTTCTATCAAGGTTTCAGGTTGAAATTCGTCCAAAAAATTTTTTCGAAAATGTTTCACTACGGTGGTCTCGACACTTAGGATTTTTTCGTGAAAAAAAAAATTTTTCAAAATGTTGGAATGGAGTTCCGAGACCCATCCCATCGTGTTTGTCGTCAAAAGTTGGGTCGGTGAAGTTTCGGTGAAAAAACCGCCCCCCCCCCCCAACGACTCAACTGACTAAATTGGTTGAAAAGACCAAAGTTGTTCAGAATCATGTGAAACAAACTTCTATCAAGGTTTCAGGTTGAAATTCGTCCAAAAAATTTTTTCGAAAATTTTCACTACGGTGGTCTCGACACTTAGGATTTTTTCAAGTCCAAATGGTCCAAATTTTTTTGCCAACTTTGACGATGAATTGTGGAGGATTGGAAGTGAATGAAGAGCTAGGGTTTCTTTTAGCGGTAAGACCGCACTTTGTTCTCTAGGATCTCCACTTTTGAGATGCGTGACAGGCTCCGTTTCCAAATGAGAGCCTGTTAAAAATCGAGTTTTTGTGCATTTTCCAGGATTTTGGAACTTTTTGAAAAAACGACAGAGTTGACTTGATTCCGTTTGACTTGATTCAAAAAAGGTTCGGTTGCTATTGAGCTGCTCTAAGTGATAGACTACTTATAAAATGTCGTAAGTAGTGCTAAAAAGTTGAAAAATTTAAATTCACTAGTTTTGGAGGTTTTCTGGGGTTTTCGACCCTGCTGAATTCAACTAAGACATTTACAAAGTTGCCAGAGGCGAGCTTCGGCTCGAGACTTGTTTCCTGATGTAAATAACTCCACCGATTTTCATGTCAAAATCGGGGCCCGGATACCAACACAGTGACATGACGCACGCTCTGTCCGCTCGAGGTTGGATTTGTGGGTCGAGGTCTTGGAGTTGGGATAAGATCCCCTCTGAGAAATGCCTGTGACGGATTCATCAGCTTAACTTGTCTTTCCTCTAAGCGAAGTTGTCTTTGTGATAGCACTGGGCGACTATCGATTCTGTCTTTGTATAGCATGGGCCTTCACGACTGAAAGCCCAGTAACTGTCGATGTGTTGTCCAAATTTGGTAAAAGCGTTGTTTTCAAGTTAAAAGCACGACTAAATTTAGAAAGACCAAGGCAAGGCTTTGTGTCGGGAGGGTATATAAGTCACTGCTTCTCTCTAGGCTTCACTCCTGTTTCAAGTTGTAAGACGAACGGTGAGTGCTCTGTCGAAGTTTGCTATCAAACTTTGAAATATTTAGAACTTAGGATTATTCTGTCTTAATGCAGATACAGTAGTAGCTTCATATAAACGTTTTTATTAAGCTGTGACTTTAGATGAGATCCTTTAACGATCTCCTCTTATGAGCACTAAAATGTGTCTCAATTTAACACATTATTTCTTCTCTTTTCAGTTTGAAAATGACGAAGGAATATAACAAGAAATTACAAATTTTTAAGTGTAGTTGCGGCATGCCCTTCCGCGGTGACCGTTTCAGGCGCCACGTCTTGGCGAGAGTGACGAAGGGTGAGATGAAGCATGATGATGTGTTGATGGTGATGTATTGTGTGTGGTGTGATGTTCGTTGTAGTGCGTATGATGTCGAGTTTGTGAAGGCTCATGCCAATTGTCCTCTGCGTGTGATTGGGAAGGAAATGATGAGTCAAGTGTTGAGTGGTGAGCGGGGGAGCGCATTTGTTCAAGGCGAACCAGTACGTTCCCCAGTCGTGAATGTGGATTTGGATGATGATGAAGTGGTGAGTAAAGTAAAGAGGAAGTTGATTGTCGAGAGTGATGATGATGATGACGATGAGGCTATGGAGAGCGCTGTAACGAAGAAGGGGTGTGTTGAGAGGTTGAGTGATGATGTTGAGCTTGAGCGAGCTGTCGCGTCGATTGAGCCACTGGCAAAGCCACGGGCTCAATCGTCGCCGAGAGATGAGCGTGTGATGCCTAATTGTGTTGTGAGAGTGAGTCAGTCGAGTGTGCCGAGTAAAGTGGTGTTGACGAAGAATGATGCGCTGGCGTATGGGAATGTGAGGAATGAGTGTGACAGGTTGCAGGGAAAGTTGAATGCTGCAAAGTGTACGTTGAAAGAAGTGACTGTGGAAAGGGATCGTTTGAAGAGAGAGTCGGAGGACTTTGCGAGTGTGAAGAGAGAGTTGTTTGAGGCGAGGCAGAAGTTGGTGAATGAGAGAAAGTTGAGGGAGACGCTTGAGTCGAAGTTGGAGAGTTGTGAGAAGTCGGTCTGTCGAGAGCGTGAGTTGAAGGAAGAGGCGATGGAACGAGTGAGAGTGTTGGAGCGTCAGTTGAGTATGCAGTCGGATGTGTCGCCTGAAACGGTCACCGCCCTTCACATTCCTGTGGTGGGCTATGTCCCGGAGCGGCCATTAATTTATGGAGATGTGACTCCTGATACATCACAAGAATGTTTTAACTGCACGGATGTCCGATGTTATCACATCAAAATACATCACAAGGAGGACATCCGTGTAGATTATAGGAAGCCGCACAAATTTCGTAAGTATTATGACTGGAACATAACATTGTACCATCTTTCTCATTCTTACTTCTTTCATTGCAGGCAAACTGAAAAAGTCATAAGCCCACCACATCCCACGTCCCGAGAACGACCCATGGGCTCTCTTAAGGGCCAACCTTCTAATCCAGCTAAAGCGGTCCCAAGCCCGCCACATATCTACGGATATGGAATGCAGAGGGGAAGAAAAATGATGAATGGAATGAAATGGGAGGCCACCCTTGCACCACATGCAACACAACAGACTTTTCTCTTCGCTAGTGAACAAGCTCTTGTCAGTGTCATCAGAAACCAACATGTTGTACAAAGGTTTTACTGCAACACAGGTTGATGTATAGTTAGAAAAGTTTGATCATGATGTTTTATGAAACACACATGTCATGAAATGCAAGTGTTAGTGTAGTCAAATAAATTACCTCGACGCACGTTTGTGAAAATAAAGTTTGATCATTGACGTTGTATTCGTGAGTGTCATCAGAAAGTGTATCATGGTTTGAAAAAGCAAAGTTAGTGTAGTCAGAAACTTTATCATGTTGTATAAAGGTTTTACTGCAACACAGGTTGATGTATAGTTAGAAAATTTGATCATGGCGTTTTATGAAACACAAGTGTTATGAAATGTAAGCGTTAGTGTAGTCAAATAATATTACCGCGACACACGTTTGTGAAAATAATGTTTGATCATTGACGTTGTATGACTGACCGAACTCATCACAGCACTAGAAAGTTTTATCGAAAAGGTTTTACTGCACAGTGTAGATTGTCTTGTAACTTACTTTCACAGTGTTAGAAAGTTTTATTGGAGACAGTTGGCAAATGTTTCCCTATTAGAAAATTCAAACTCCATGACTGTTAGATTCGCTTCATCAGGTTTACTAAAAGCAGTTTTCTACTGCAATGAGAGTTTAGAATGTTATATGAAAACAGTGTTCACCACAGCACTAGAAAGTTTTTATCCTTAGTTGAGATCCGGACTGCAGTGTGTAAAATGTTTTATGTGACAGTCTTTTCACAAACGGTGAAGTGTAAATTCAGAGTGACTACATCTGTTAGGTAGTCATTAACTTTGGATGTGAAGTAAAGCGAATCTGTGTACAGAATGAATTGAATATTAGACAACGCATGCAAGTTTTTGACGACTTGAGTGGTTGAAATCAAATCTAAGTTTAACATGTTGGATATAAAAGTGAGATGGATAGGAATAAGTGTTGAATGTTTTATAAAACCAGATGTTGTCACACACGTTGAGTGTGATTCCATGACATTGAATCGCGTGGGTTGTAAAGTCCATTATCCAAGGCTAGGCTCCTCTACGGTTGGATTTAGGGTTTTATATTACATGCGTTAACCGTTCGTGTAGAATATGTGAAGCACATGTTCGCTTAAATGCAAATGTTGAAATGAGTTTTGTAAGAAGTCTTTGACAGGTTGTTGTGAAACTTAGCGAACGTTGAAAAAGTTTTATGAAATGTTTCTGCAGTCACACTCGTTAGCGTACCAGCTTTACTAAATGTGTTGTTTGCCTTTATCAAATTGAATGTGTGTGTTTTGTAAATAAAGACAGACAGCGTGTTTGCACTCTGCATCGACAGCATACAAGTATAGACATAACAACTTGTTGTTAGTCGAATGCATATGAGATAGGAAACATTATGTGTGAGATAAAAATCAACCTGCTAGATGAAGTGAAACACAAAAGTGTCACAACTAGTTTACGGGAAATAAAGGAGAACTGTGACAACGTTTACACTCATCATAGACAGATGAACATACAAATCTGACATTCAAATGAAAGTCGTAAACATGAACTGCGGTGTAAGAAACTTTATGTCAACAACTTTATGTTGGTAAAACTTTCATAGATTGCAGGCGTGTTGAAAGCTGATATAAAGACCTGTAGAAACGCATAAGTCTTAGTTCAACGACTCGACCCTTGAACTCACACAATGAATACGTCTGTGTAGAAAACTCATTGGTAGGAAACAGTATTTTCTGTGCGAATGCAGACGATGTAAACATGACATTTAACATGGCTTGCAATAGTCAACATGCTGCCATTCAAAATGTTTATCATAAAACCTATCAGTGAAAAAACCCCTCCTGTGCCCACAAAGAATCATAAGTGCTCTCTGACGCCTGTCTGTCTCGCTAGCCCCTCAGCAGATAGAGTAGAACACAAAGATGAATGACAGCGCAGCCGGTGGGCAATCGTCTGTCACATGAAACAGAGAGCTATCGCATCTGTCCCAGGATGCAGTAACGTATCGTAGCACCTTGCTGATTCCCACACAGCTCATTGCTATCGCACCGGAAGGGAGATTCACGCGATAAATGCATCTAAGTTTGTTGAGTGGTTGAGGATGGCAGTCAATGAAAATATGACTTCCCTTTTCGTCCACCAACCATAAGCCTAGAGCGAATTGATTGCGCGAACCAGACATTTGAAAGGCTGTATCATTCTCATATAAAGCAGAGTCTCGTGCATTTTACTATCATAATCATGTCCGAGAAGCCAACTGCTCAGGTTACCCCATATAGGATTACTTATATGGGTGAAACGTTTCTCTCCGATGAGAGTGAGGATATAGTATTTCATTTTATGAAATACTATTCCTTGTTCGATGAATCGAACGTCATACCTCCACCCGAATCCCCGATGATGGATCTGCAGGAATCTCCGAGTGAGAGCGAGACGGTGGGGAGCAAGGCCGAGATGGCAACCAGCGAGAGCGAGACGGTCGAAAGTGATAACATGGAAAGAGAGGAGATGATGTGGAGTGAGGACTCGGAAAGTGATAACATAGAAAGTGAGGAAGTGGAAGCGAGTGAAGATGTCATTGTGATATCGGATGATGAAGTAAGAGTTTTACACATGCATACGAATGGCTGTCATCTCAACTCGTTCATGTTTTCTTTCAGTGATGGAGTGAGTGATGGGCGTTCTTTAGTTCATAAAATCATCATGCACACATACAGCACATTGTTTCGCCACATTTCCTCGTGAATGCATCATGAGTTCTTATAAGAACTTCCTTCTAATGCAGCTAAAGCGGTCCCAAGCCCGCCACATATCTACGGATATGGAATGCAGAGGGGAAGGATATATGATGAATGGAATGAAATGGGAGGACACTCTTGCACCACATGCAGCCACAAACACATTTCTATCTTCATTAAGATGCATTCAATCACTTGAATTCTAATGTGACCTAATCCTTAGATCTCAGTACAGTCAACTCTCTAACGTACTTATTAAACCCATTATCTCTAACTTTACAAACACTGAAAGGATTCTATCATGATTTCAAACTTAACAAACATCAACTTTATTTCTAACGTTGCAAACAGTGAAATGCTTGTGACACTATTTTATACTGTACCTATCTTGCAAACACTGAAATGATTCTGATATTATTCCTAACTTTACATTAATCAACTTTATTTCTAACTTTACAAACGTCAACTTTATTTTTAACGTTGCAAACAGTGAAGTGATTATAACTTCATTTACATTTCACCTATCTTACAAACACTGAAAGGATTCTAACATGATTTCAAAGTTTACAAACATCAACTTTATTTTTAACGTTGCAAACAGTGAAGTGAATCTGACTTCATTTATATTTCACCTATCTTACAAACAGCGACATGGTGATAACTTTATTTCTAACTTTACAATCATCAACTTTATTTCTAACTTTACAAACAGTAAAATGGTTGTAACTTTATTACCAAGTCAATCCACTCTATTGAAACGACAAGAAAACAACACAGTATGAGCATGATATGTTATTGAAACCCACACAGCTTTTTTGTTATACTACCAATTTATTTCATGTCTTCTATCCTATACACTCAAAACCTGCAACAACATTTAATCTATTACACCTGAAATCTATTGACATGTGATACATTACATTAAATTTTCGATATCAAATACTATCATGAAACAACTAGCAGTACCTTTCTCTAAACATGCACTGATTCCCACATTTATGACATTAGTAATTTTTTCTATCATGTGTGACTACATGCTCATCAATATGAAAGCCTTGCAGTGACTTAACTCTTAATGTGTCCATGTCAAGCTTTTGGAAATAAATTTTCATGTACAGTTGACCTACAATCAATTTCAACGGATGCTCCAGTCATAGCATGTTATTCCTGCTTTCGCACTCATGGTGTCATGCTGCATCAACAAGTTGCTTCTATCTAACTTTTACATGAATAAACCAAATGCCCTGATGCTATATGATACTGTCTGGATATGCTATTGGTGTTTCTTTTAACTATGTCACTGATTCAAACAGTTAATTACACTACCTATTCATTAAACTTTGCAATCTCAATCTTTGCTTTCATCGAATATGAACCTCTAATTTACATACAACAACTATGATATGTGTTCTATCTTATACACTCAACCAGTAGAGACATTCATTCTGTTACATCCATGAACATGATGTGATAAAATTCACATCATCTCAAAACCCTTTAACAGCGCTTGTCTTCAAACATATGCTGAATCCCACACAGCTTGTTTGTTACACTACCAATTCATTTCAATGTGGGCTAATCTTGCATCACTCATTTCATGTAACACAACTCTTCACTTTAATTATTCCCAGAATGTTACTGCAGTGGTCTCACCACAATCCCTACCATGTATTCTAACACTTTCCTCATCAACTCTTTACACACTTATGATTCCAATCACTAAGTTACATACAACGCTTCTATTGAACATGTATCAATCACCTTTCAGCTGACCACATCAAATGTAAAGTGTATAACATAATGAGCATGCAACTATCTCTCATCAACGATATGAAATCTGTCTTTTCACCATGAGAATTAAGTCTTGCCTTCAAAGTCATTTTATAAAGCGAACATATGCATCACGTATTCTACACTTAAAGAGATCGTTCATTTGTGTTATCCAAAGCTCTAAGTCCCTAAACCCAACGGTAGGTAACCCTACCCCTTAGATGATGGACTTTAGCAATTTAGCTATGTCATTCACCAATGCCTTAGTAAATGCATGTATACACTCTACAACAACAGTTATCATTGATGTATGTTATATAAAACGCTAAATCTCTAAGTCCAACCGTGACTGTCATTGCCTGCATTACTATACAACATGTTGCTCTGATGATTCTTCCGCCACCCTTACTATTTCCATTTGAGGGGTAGTGAAGAAATAAATTCATGACTTCAGGTCAAAACCTCTCTCTACACACGTTTATACTTCACACCATGTAAAAGATCCTTGCTACTTATCATAGAGGCTTTAAAACTTTAAACATGATGATTTCATGGCAGTTAGACCTTTGAAGATGTGTGTTGGACACATTGTCATGAAGTTGCGTTCTCATCAGATGAATTTAATAAGAGCTTCTTCATTTTTTAAGAAAGATAGAGATCCTTGAATCTAGTGTTTGTGTGTGGCACAGTCTGTAACTTTTCTTTGTTAATAGGGTGGCCTCCAACGAATTGGTGACCGGGCCCTCTGAAGGACCGATGGAATACTTCGATTACTCGAAGTATTCCGGACGCTGAATTCTCAGCAACGCCAGATATTCTAGCGCCATATCCCTAAATAAAGGGTTCTCCACAAGCTCATGTGGAATAAGATGGACGGGGCAGCGAATTGCTTCGCCTTTCTCTGCCTGTAAAGCAGCTAGGAGAAAGACTTTCCCCATCTTCACCCTGCATCCACAGCGGAACTCAAGGGTTCGACTCATGTCAAAGAAAGCGATATCGAAAGACATTGCTTCAAACGACCTGTAATTGATGAATGAGTGTGAACGTCTCCCTTATATTTCTCACACATTTTTGTAACTGGCTAGCAAGACATTGAAGAATTAAACAAATCGGCAGTGTCCATGCTTTAACAGCAAATGGTTTCTTGCGCGCGCGCGGAGTGTACAATAACGAATTGTCAACGTGAGAATCCTTTCAGCCGCCCACGATAATCTCTCCGGTGCGATAGCAATGAGCTGTGTGAGAATCAGCTAGGTGGGATGTCTGAGATGACGATACGTTCCTGCATCCTTGCTCGTGGGACAGATGCGATAGATCTCTGTTTCATGTGACAGACGGGTGCCAGAGAGAGAGCATACATCTTTGTGTTCTACTCTATCTGCTGAGGGGCTAGCGCGACAGACGATCGCCCACCGGCTGCGCTGTCATTCATCTTTGTGTTCTACTCTATCTGCTGAGGGGCTAGCGCGACAGACGATTGCCCACCGGCTGCGCTGTCATTCATCTTTGTGTTCTACTCTATCTGCTGAGGGGCTAGCGCGACAGACAGGCGTCAGAGAGCACTTATGATTCTTTGTGGGCACAGGAGGGGTTTTTTCACTGATAGGTTTTATGATAAACATTTTGAATGGCAGCATGTTGACTATTGCAAGCCATGTTAAATGTCATGTTTACATCGTCTGCATTCGCACAGAAAATACTGTTTCCTACCAATGAGTTTTCTACACAGACGTATTCATTGTGTGAGTTCAAGGGTCGAGTCGTTGAACTAAGACTTATGCGTTTCTACAGGTCTTTATATCAGCTTTCAACACGCCTGCAATCTATGAAAGTTTTACCAACATAAAGTTGTTGACATAAAGTTTCTTACACCGCAGTTCATGTTTACGACTTTCATTTGAATGTCAGATTTGTATGTTCATCTGTCTATGATGAGTGTAAACGTTGTCACAGTTCTCCTTTATTTCCCGTAAACTAGTTGTGACACTTTTGTGTTTCACTTCATCTAGCAGGTTGATTTTTATCTCACACATAATGTTTCCTATCTCATATGCATTCGACTAACAACAAGTTGTTATGTCTATACTTGTATGCTGTCGATGCAGAGTGCAAACACGCTGTCTGTCTTTATTTACAAAACACACACATTCAATTTGATAAAGGCAAACAACACATTTAGTAAAGCTGGTACGCTAACGAGTGTGACTGCAGAAACATTTCATAAAACTTTTTCAACGTTCGCTAAGTTTCACAACAACCTGTCAAAGACTTCTTACAAAACTCATTTCAACATTTGCATTTAAGCGAACATGTGCTTCACATATTCTACACGAACGGTTAACGCATGTAATATAAAACCCTAAATCCAACCGTAGAGGAGCCTAGCCTTGGATAATGGACTTTACAACCCACGCGATTCAATGTCATGGAATCACACTCAACGTGTGTGACAACATCTGGTTTTATAAAACATTCAACACTTATTCCTATCCATCTCACTTTTATATCCAACATGTTAAACTTAGATTTGATTTCAACCACTCAAGTCGTCAAAAACTTGCATGCGTTGTCTAATATTCAATTCATTCTGTACACAGATTCGCTTTACTTCACATCCAAAGTTAATGACTACCTAACAGATGTAGTCACTCTGAATTTACACTTCACCGTTTGTGAAAAGACTGTCACATAAAACATTTTACACACTGCAGTCCGGATCTCAACTAAGGATAAAAACTTTCTAGTGCTGTGGTGAACACTGTTTTCATATAACATTCTAAACTCTCATTGCAGTAGAAAACTGCTTTTAGTAAACCTGATGAAGCGAATCTAACAGTCATGGAGTTTGAATTTTCTAATAGGGAAACATTTGCCAACTGTCTCCAATAAAACTTTCTAACACTGTGAAAGTAAGTTACAAGACAATCTACACTGTGCAGTAAAACCTTTTCGATAAAACTTTCTAGTGCTGTGATGAGTTCGGTCAGTCATACAACGTCAATGATCAAACATTATTTTCACAAACGTGTGTCGCGGTAATATTATTTGACTACACTAACGCTTACATTTCATAACACTTGTGTTTCATAAAACGCCATGATCAAATTTTCTAACTATACATCAACCTGTGTTGCAGTAAAACCTTTATACAACATGATAAAGTTTCTGACTACACTAACTTTGCTTTTTCAAACCATGATACACTTTCTGATGACACTCACGAATACAACGTCAATGATCAAACTTTATTTTCACAAACGTGCGTCGAGGTAATTTATTTGACTACACTAACACTTGCATTTCATGACATGTGTGTTTCATAAAACATCATGATCAAACTTTTCTAACTATACATCAACCTGTGTTGCAGTAAAACATTTGTACAACATGTTGGTTTCTGATGACACTGACAAGAGCTTGTTCACTAGCGAAGAGAGAAGTCTGTTGTGTTGCATGTGGTGCGAGGGTGGCCTCCCATTTCATTCCATTCATCATTTTTCTTCCCCTCTGCATTCCATATCCGTAGATATGTGGCGGGCTTGGGACCGCTTTAGCTGCATTAGAAGGTTGGCCCTTAAGAGAGCCCATGGGTCGTTCTCGGGACGTGGGATGTGGTGGGCTTATGACTTTTTCAGTTTGCCTGCAATGAAAGAAGTAAGAATGAGAAAGATGGTACAATGTTATGTTCCAGTCATAATACTTACGAAATTTGTGCGGCTTCCTATAATCTACACGGATGTCCTCCTTGTGATGTATTTTGATGTGATAACATCGGACATCCGTGCAGTTAAAACATTCTTGTGATGTATCAGGAGTCACATCTCCATAAATTAATGGCCGCTCCGGGACATAGCCCACCACAGGAATGTGAAGGGCGGTGACCGTTTCAGGCGACACATCCGACTGCATACTCAACTGACGCTCCAACACTCTCACTCGTTCCATCGCCTCTTCCTTCAACTCACGCTCTCGACAGACCGACTTCTCACAACTCTCCAACTTCGACTCAAGCGTCTCCCTCAACTTTCTCTCATTCACCAACTTCTGCCTCGCCTCAAACAACTCTCTCTTCACACTCGCAAAGTCCTCCGACTCTCTCTTCAAACGATCCCTTTCCACAGTCACTTCTTTCAACGTACACTTTGCAGCATTCAACTTTCCCTGCAACCTGTCACACTCATTCCTCACATTCCCATACGCCAGCGCATCATTCTTCGTCAACACCACTTTACTCGGCACACTCGACTGACTCACTCTCACAACACAATTAGGCATCACACGCTCATCTCTCGGCGACGATTGAGCCCGTGGCTTTGCCAGTGGCTCAATCGACGCGACAGCTCGCTCAAGCTCAACATCATCACTCAACCTCTCAACACACCCCTTCTTCGTTACAGCGCTCTCCATAGCCTCATCGTCATCATCATCATCACTCTCGACAATCAACTTCCTCTTTACTTTACTCACCACTTCATCATCATCCAAATCCACATTCACGACTGGGGAACGTACTGGTTCGCCTTGAACAAATGCGCTCCCCCGCTCACCACTCAACACTTGACTCATCATTTCCTTCCCAATCACACGCAGAGGACAATTGGCATGAGCCTTCACAAACTCGACATCATACGCACTACAACGAACATCACACCACACACAATACATCACCATCAACACATCATCATGCTTCATCTCACCCTTCGTCACTCTCGCCAAGACGTGGCGCCTGAAACGGTCACCGCGGAAGGGCATGCCGCAACTACACTTAAAAATTTGTAATTTCTTGTTATATTCCTTCGTCATTTTCAAACTGAAAAGAGAAGAAATAATGTGTTAAATTGAGACACATTTTAGTGCTCATAAGAGGAGATCGTTAAAGGATCTCATCTAAAGTCACAGCTTAATAAAAACGTTTATATGAAGCTACTACTGTATCTGCATTAAGACAGAATAATCCTAAGTTCTAAATATTTCAAAGTTTGATAGCAAACTTCGACAGAGCACTCACCGTTCGTCTTACAACTTGAAACAGGAGTGAAGCCTAGAGAGAAGCAGTGACTTATATACCCTCCCGACACAAAGCCTTGCCTTGGTCTTTCTAAATTTAGTCGTGCTTTTAACTTGACAACAACGCTTTTACCAAATTTGGACAACACATCGACAGTTACTGGGCTTTCAGTCGTGAAGGCCCATGCTATACAAAGACAGAATCGATAGTCGCCCAGTGCTATCACAAAGACAACTTCGCTTAGAGGAAAGACAAGTTAAGCTGATGAATCCGTCACAGGCATTTCTCAGAGGGGATCTTATCCCAACTCCAAGACCTCGACCCACAAATCCAACCTCGAGCGGACAGAGCGTGCGTCATGTCACTGTGTTGGTATCCGGGCCCCGATTTTGACATGAAAATCGGTGGAGTTATTTACATCAGGAAACAAGTCTCGAGCCGAAGCTCGCCTCTGGCAACTTTGTAAATGTCTTAGTTGAATTCAGCAGGGTCGAAAACCCCAGAAAACCTCCAAAACTAGTGAATTTAAATTTTTCAACTTTTTAGCACTACTTACGACATTTTATAAGTAGTCTATCACTTAGAGCAGGTCAATAGCAACCGAACCTTTTTTGAATCAAGTCAAACGGACTTGTAGAAGCAAAGTTACAAGCCTTTAAAGTTTTGGAGTCTTTTATGGCCTGGAGACGAAGACCATCTCCTGGCTAACCTCTAAGTCTGACGGCTTAGCTGAGTTCAGCAATGAAATTTTCTAAGTCGGTTTCTTGCAGAAACCCGGAATTTGGAATGTCCGAAGCTATCATCGGAGCTCAGAGAGACGACCTACCTCTGACAATCGCTCTCGTCTTAATGACAAGTCTCTCTCGGTTCCCAGCTTATATAGTGTGTGGCGATCAGCTGATGACGTAACACCCATCATCGAAAAACTTTAAACCCGTCTATCTCCGGTTCTAGTGCTCCGATTGACTCCAAATTTTGAGTGTCACGTTTTCTCGCTCTCCCCTTTCATTTAAGACATCCCTCGACCCTCTACGATGACCAGAAGCCGAGATGAAAAAACTCTGTCGTTTTTTCAAAAAGTTCCAAAATCCTGGAAAATGCACAAAAACTCGATTTTTAACAGGCTCTCATTTGGAAACGGAGCCTGTCACGCATCTCAAAAGAGGAGATCCTAGAGAACAAAGTGCGGTCTTGCCCCTAAAAGAAACCCGAGCTCTTCATTCACTTCCAATCCTCCACAATTCATCGTCAAAGTTGGCAAAAAAAAGCGACATTTCACATTTGGACTTGAAAAAATCCTAAGTGTCGAGACCACCGTAGTGAAAATTTTCGAAAAAATTTTTTGGACGAATTTCAACCTGAAACCTTGATAGAAGTTTGTTTCACATGATTCTGAACAACTTTGGTCTTTTCAACCAATTTAGTCAGTTGAGTCGTTGGGGGGGGGGGCGGTTTTTTCACCGAAACTTCACCGACCCAACTTTTGACGACAAACACGATGGGATGGGTCTCGGAACTCCATTCCAACATTTTGAAAAATTTTTTTTTCACGAAAAAATCCTAAGTGTCGAGACCACCGTAGTGAAACATTTTCGAAAAAATTTTTTGGACGAATTTCAACCTGAAACCTTGATAGAAGTTTGTTTCACATGATTCTGAACAACTTTGGTCTTTTCAACCAATTTAGTCAGTTGAGTCGTTGGGGGGGGGGGGCGGTTTTTTCACCGAAACTTCACCGACCCAACTTTTGACGACAAACACGATGGGATGGGTCTCGGAGCTCCATTCCAACATTTTGAAAATTTTTTTTTTCACGAAAAAATCCTAAGTGTCGAGACCACCGTAGTGAAAATTTTCGAAAAAATTTTTTGGACGAATTTCAACCTGAAACCTTGATAGAAGTTTGTTTCACATGATTCTGAACAACTTTGGTCTTTTCAACCAATTTAGTCAGTTGAGTCGTTGGGGGGGGGGCGGTTTTCTCCTCACGGACCCATTCCTCCCATTACATCCTTGGCGAACTCCCTCACCTTCCTGCCAGCCTCATGACTCCACATTTCACATTTTGCGCTTGCGTCTGCCCGATGACTCAGCATTTCACATTTTGCGCTTGCGTCCGCCTGATGACTCAGCATTTCACATTTTGCGCTTGCGTCCGCCTGATGACTTAGCATTTCACATTTTGCGCTTGATTTTGCCATGGGGTTACTACTGCCAGGTAATGGAGTGGATGATCTTCATCAAGCAATAAAGCTCTAAACAAGTTCATTGATGCACATAGACGGCGATATTCCAACGGCAGAAAGTTGCAGCATTGACACCTCGATGAACCGCAAATTATTCGATGGGCCCTATTTTGAACGCTTTCAAACCGCTTGGAAGATGAAACGCTGATATTAGCCAGCACAGGTGAAGCATACTCAATAATACTTCTGATAGAAGCATTATATACCAAAACTAGATCAGTTTTTGAAAGAAAAGGCTTCAGCCTCCGCAAAACTGACAAACGAGAGGAAGCCTTCTTCGTTGTGCTGAAAACGTGCGTGTCCCACTTGAGAAATTCATCAAAAATAACTCCAAGGAATTTCATGGTGGATACTACATGAATACCAGAGAGACTGTATAGAGATAAATCATGCTGTCGGCTTTTTGAAATAAACATTTGTTTTGCACTTTTCTTCTTTGATGGTCATAAAGTTGTCCTCCGTCCATCTCAACACATCATGATATCCATTAAGTATGGAACTCTCAGAATCGCATTTTTGAATTTTTCCTACAAGCAGTATGTCATCAGCATATTTAGTTAGCAATGTGTCATTAGTGTTAGAAATCAATAAGTCGGAGACAAAGAAACCAAAGGCCAAAGGACCGACCGAAGATCCCTGTGGTATGCCGCTGTGAACTGATTCTGCGTTGCTGCGAGAGTTTTTCCACCGTGTACACTGAGTTCGACAAGAAAGGTAGTTAGACATGAAGGCGATGAGAAAATTATCAAAATTTGCATTTAACATCTTTCGTATCAACAGATTATGGGAGATCCTATCAAACCCCTTTGTCAAGTCAATTGAAAGAATATGACATCCGATGACGTCTTTCTCCTGGAGTGCCTTCGTGATAAAGTCTTCCACACTCACCAATGCGCATGCAGTTGAGCTCTTTTTTCTGAAGCCAAATTGTCTAGAGTCGTACCGAGATGTAAACTGGTAACCGAGTCGTTGCACAAGGATTTTCTCAAATAATCTTTCAGGTACAGGAAGCAAGGAAATGGGACGTACATTATTCAGGTTTGGAGGATTTGCTTTCGGAAGTGGCACTATGTCTGCTCGTTTCCACAGTAGTGGCAGGTCTGCGATCTCCATACATTTGTTGAATATGATGGTCGAAGGAGTGGATAATACACTTGATAATTTCGACCAAGCAATAGTCGGGATCAAATCAGATCCTGGGGACGATTTCGGTTTGACGCGACTGAAGTGCATTTCTACTTCAAGTTCCGAAAAATGAAATGGTTGTGCAAAGGTAGGGAGTGAGACATCTACAGGATCGTGGATAAATTCCATTGAAAGCCGATGATTAAGATCATTCAAAATTTCAGAAATGTGTCGTTGAGTATCGCATTGAGGTAGCCAATCACGACTCTGATTATTATAGTTATTCATCACAATCTTATGAATATCTCAAATCGAGTTGGAACGTAGATAAGAGTCGCTCCACGACCTCTGGGCATTTGATATCATTAACTTTACTTTTTCACGGTAATGGTGATAAAGACTCCAGTTTTTTTCACGGTAGGCCCTGTATCGTTTGTTGATTGCTACTTTCATGACGTTCGTAATCCATGGTTTATCGGTTGACTTTCTGATTATATTGTCTGTTGGAAGCAGTGCGATCGCATCTCGGAGAAGTTTGTAAAAAATTTCACAAGACGAATTTACGTCAGAAGTATGAAGCAGCTCATCCCATTTGACTTGAGCAAGAGATTTGCAAGCACGATTCAAAAATGATTCACGAAAGTCGATAACTTGTATAAATGTAGCTTGAGGATGGAAAGTCATCACTGGCCGCAAAAGTATGACGTTGTGATCGCTGTGCCCCAATGGTGGCAGGATTGAAGCCTTCGAATACATATCACAATATTGGTCTGGCAACAATATCAAGTCTAAGGTACTCAGATTTCGTGTAGGCTGGAGTATTACATTTATGACGTTAAGACAAGATTCGAAGATATACGGATCAACTCTGTTAAAGTCACCTGCTACAAATACTGGACGTTGAGGATATCGGATGAGTATATCATCAATAGTAGTCACAACGTAGTCACACAGAGCAACTTTTGTACTGGTATTCAAAGCTCCACCATGAGGAAAATAAACAATGGCAAATATGCACTGAAAGCTTTCATAAGAAATATGTAAGATCATTGCTAAGGTATTAAAGGAAAACCCATTGTGGTGAAGAATTGTTGAATATTTATGCACTCAATGACTCAATGTCCAGCTGTTATTGAAAGGAACGTTCTTCAGGCTGTGTGATGTTTGCGTCATGGGTAGAGTTCTAGACAACTTTCTGTTTGAAACAGGAACTTGATTCTTTAACGGCTCAATATTTTTGCTTCATATAGACCTTGCACTTTTCATCTTGTTGAGGGTATTGCGGATGCTGAAAGCATTTT
The DNA here is from genome assembly GCA_907163375.1 of Prostheceraeus crozeri. NCBI lineage: Eukaryota > Metazoa > Platyhelminthes > Polycladida > Euryleptidae > Prostheceraeus > Prostheceraeus crozeri. The sequence continues at coordinate 299,026 of CAJQUW010004207.1, read as the reverse complement.
CTCTCGTATTAAACTCATTTCATTCACAACTGTTATTTAAGTTATGAACATTTTTAAAAACACTGGTCGATGATCTGATTTATGCTCCATAAGAATTTAGGTTTGGTTTAGGTAATAAAATTTATATAAGAATTTAGGCAAGTTTGGTTGATGCAGGCGCGAAGAACAGATTCTGACCCATTAATCTCTGGTTAGGCAGCATTATTAGTTTTCCTCGACACTAATTGTCGATATGATGACAGGTTGCGCACTATCCTCTCGGCCACTTTCATTTAATGAGAGAACATGATTCCCGTGATTCAAATAGACTGATCGACAACGAGTGGCATGTTATATTCCGATGTTAATTCGGAAAGATTCATCATTGAATGAGAGACGACAGATGAGAGTATGCTAGATTGAAATTCGAATTGATGATGCTTGCCTTTATGTTCCATAAAAAAACTCATTTAACCTTAAACTTATCCTTATTGGCTCGGGAGACCAATAAAGATATGTTCGTAGCTTCATTTCTGTAGCCAAACGTTCAACATCTACAACAATTTTTGTTATTATAAAGATAGCTCAAATACAAGGACTAACTCGAGTAATAACAGGCGTTTTTCTATGTTTCTCTGATGAATTGAGAAACTCTTGGTCTAGAGCTGAAGGTTTCGTCGTGGAACATCACAGATAATATCCAACATTGCGAATGTATGTGTCTATTTATCATTTTAACAGGTACTTCTGATCACTGATATTCGCTAAAAAGCTGCTAAATGTGGCTAAAAATTATCGAAATATTATGTTTGCCGAAATTCAGATGCTTGCTAAGTCCGAAAGTGTTTTATTTCATAATTTTAATTTTAGATTATATTGACCACTGATAGCCCCATTACTTCGACAATTAAAACCCTCGACGACACCAAGTGATGACGTTGACATGCACTATTGCGTTAGCTCCCCCGTCATTCATTATACGCATTTGCTTTCTTCATGACATCATTGCATTTCATAGACAAAGATACATGAACACATGTGATCATGACCTAAAGATATTCCAACTCCAAAATTATGGCTTCAGACTTAGTACTTCTCACTTTATAGCAGAAAGAACAGAGAAATGCCATTTTCACCGAAAACTTCAATCAGCTTCCCATTCAACTTACAACGTGTTGTCTTTGATACTGTCGGATAAGCAGAGGAACCGAGTGGAGCTCGGCAGGCGCGCGGCAGTCATAAGGCGTGCATCATCCTGTGAAAGTCTCAATTTCGGTCTCGTTCCGAGCATAATTGCTTTCTAGCGGCGAACTGTGTAAAGCGACGCAAGAGAACACTAAACATGAAGAAACGATAAACGGTGAGCAATAGCGCAGGCTATTGAAGTAGGCCTACACTTACCTTGTGTAGCCAATCTCGCTGATGATCCACTTCAACTGTATTCTACGATCTTCGCCATCTCGAGTCTCACTCATGAAGTCTTCAAGGTATTTACATGGAATGTTTCTTGAGCAATTCTCGCATAGAAATCTTCAGAACCTCCTTCCATCACTGACGGACTAGTACCTAAAATGTTGAATTATGTATCAGTTTCTATACTACAATACCATGATCCAAAATACTATTTCAGCTACATATGGCTTATTTTAGTTTGGCATAAAAACTACATGGTTTAAGTATTACAATGTTAAGTACAGCAACTACAAAATACTTGGAATACATATTCAGGTGCTCGCATAATAGCTGCAAGAAGAAAATCGATGCACCGAAGTCTGTAATTATGTGCGTACACCTTCCCCAGATATTAGCTGCATCTAAAGGCTTAGGCCAGCTCTGCCTCTAATGCTCTCGGATTTAAGGACAAATAGTAGTCGCGGTGTAAGCTATTGAGTGATTAACAATTTCTTATTGCAATCTTTTGACCACTGATAGCCGCATTACTTAGACGATTGAAACCCTCGACGACACCAAGTGATGACGTTAACCTGCAACGTTGCGTCAGTTCGTCATTCAATCAACGCATTTGCTTTCTCCATGACATCATTGCATTTTATAGGTTGTTGGCCTTCGTAAAATCAGATCAGAGATGCTCATATTTACGAATGGAGAGAACTGAAATGTGCCGGATAAATATGGAAACTAGCTGTTCAAACAATGAGTACTTCGTTTATGGCGTCATAAATACGACATAAAATTTCTAAGCATGCATCACACAGCGGTTGAAGCTCGAATAGAGGAGACGTCAGCAATTGAAAAACTTCGTCCATCCCAACGACATGAACTGACTTTTTATAACAACAGGCCTATATAATGTGCCACTCAGTATTGTAATTTGGCATTTTTGTGTACTTCACCGTGAACAAGCTGCTGTGTAGCGAAATTTTGGTGGTCGCATTACTTTTATATTTTCATTTACTGCGTCAAAAATAAAATTGGAAGCGGAAATTTTTCTTTTGCTTTCTATGGTTTCAAATTTGATTCATATTTATCAATGTTTGGCTAAACTTGGGCCTCCTGATTTATTACCTAGCATCCATCAGACTCCTAATTATAGTTAACGATCATTTCCAAAAGATCCAAAAAACCAACTAATAGAGCGGATCACCCAAAAAACAAATTTCAAGTTCATCACATCATTCTGTAACTGTGTGCTATCAGTTTCAACTTTCATGACCATAACTATCGAAGCCATTTCTCCACACCAATTCAAATCCACAAATGCAATCCACAATTCTTCAGAAAAATCCAAAAGGACCGAACTTTTCTGAGCTGTTGTGCCGATCATCCATAAAAGTCTAACGCAAGCTCATCATATCATTATTATTAATGAAACTGATATGCTGATAGTAGAGTTCTAGAACGATGTGATGAACATGTGTTTGACTTTGATGGGCGATCAGTACAATAGCGCAAAACTTTTTGGATTTTTTCGAAGTATTGTTTTTGTGGATTTAAACTACTGTGGAATAGTTTTGACATCTATGGTAATGGAACTCAAAGTATAGCTATACAATTATGTGGTGAGCTTGTGTTTGGCTTTTTCAGTGACCATGTGTCCTTTTTTGGCTCTGCTGTAATTTTGGCGTTTGTGGATCATTCTTAGCCCTTTGGAAATGATCATTAACCACAATCATACTTCGGAGAAGTGTGGATCCAAGGTGTCGTATTCGATCCAGCTACTTAGGGGCCGCGCAGCGATCACGTAATACCCCAACGTGAGCTTATTATTTTTATTTATTTATTGAAGCATTCACGACAATCATTAAAAATTAAGGGTGCGCCTTTAACGATTTTGTCGCTTGCTCTTTAGATAACTTTGAGGTACTCTCAATCTTTATATGCCTTATACATTGCGTTGATGCATAATTCGAGTTTAATTTGCTTGGTTTACGCACACAATCATGTCTATCACGACGAACGGTGATAATTATCAGACGTTAGTGGTTTGGAAATAAGCTTCCGCAACAAACAAGCATAATATTCTCGCTAAGAATGATTCTATTAATAGATTTAGCGCAGAACACGAAGACTGTATAGAACATGTAATGAAAAGCGATTTCTGCGAGCTTCAAGATTTGTGATTTGATGGCCCATCGAGCCAAAGAGGCCCAAAGAGCCAACGAATCTATGACAAAGCTTCTTCGAGATACCAGTACTCACTTCGCTATAACTTTTCTAGCAAGATCAAAACTCTGACGAACCGTTTCCAATTATCATTCATAAGTCAGCTTATGTTCGCATGTGTTTTATTCTTTCTGTCACTCTCTTTCTTATATACTCGCCACTTCTGAATCTTGTGTGAAGAACAATAAAGCCATTAAATATTATTATACACTTTGGTCTACTGCATCCAGAAAAAGTTGATTTAGTTGCTGGTTGTGTACTCGTATATTGGCCAATGAGTACTCATGTGCCTTTACTCTGCACAAAAAACATCTTGAATGAATCTTGAAGTTTGATAATTGATTATTCAAGCAAAATTTACCAACATATTCAAATGGTCACCAATTTGAAATAAGATGTTTGAATAATATTGGCCTGTGCCAGGCTTAGTGACTGAAACTCATGGGTCGGGGCCGGGTTAAAAAATGGAAGATGAAACGGGACCGAAAACCCCGCGCTCGACCGGTCCGGAAGCTCCGGCCAGGTTCCCACTCTGGGAGATTTCCTCCAAACAAGCGTAGCGAAAAACTATTCATCCCAATAAGTGAAAATAACTATTTTACTAGTCTCTTTTATCCGTTAGTTTATATGAAAATTGAGGATTCAAAATTTGGTTGCTTTCAATCATAGTAATGATAAAAAGAAGTTTAAACTTAGACCAGTAGTCCAGTATACAGTGTAAACGTAAATGATCTAAAATTTTTCATCTAAAAAATTGAAATTTTGCTTTCACATCTTTTCATTCACTTTTTATTGAATATTAGTAAAAATTTCCGAAAGTTCACTAAACGGCAAATAATCGGCCATTTACCAAGCAATCGGCCGATTGCCGAATATCGCTCTAGAGCGTCAATAATTCGCCGATTAATCGGTAGAGCCATATTAAAAAGTAAGCCATCCTCGACACCGATATTTCTGGAATTATCAATTACGATGGATTGATACCCAAAGTTTTGTCCAAGAGAATAGGCTCTCATTTCTCAACAACCAGGAATTCTGACATTCGAACGATTCGTCGATATCGTCATTTATTTCAGTGGAGTCTTAAATACAGTCAGCATCAACGATTGTCCTAGGCACGTGGTGTCGCCTTGACCGATCAAAAGCAAAGCAATACGTTCACCGATGACATGTGGTGCAAAAAACTGCAAACGTACTCACCGCCACACTAAATTATTTCCACTTCCATGTTGAAAATTCAATTTCTTTCTTATTTACATGGGCTTAATCAGGGTGCAGTGCCAATACTAAGCCGAGGTTATAAATCCGGACCAAGCATGGGCGGTCACAGCAGGGGTTTTGCCCCTTGTCAATTGACTTAAAGTAACACACTTCAGGATTAGAACCAGACGTGGCTTTGCCGTCAGGTACTGCAGCGGCTGGTACTTTCACAAACTGGCCGAACTTCGGCCAATGTGCCGGATTAAAGTTACTTCCCATGTACTTTGGCCTTGGCTACAGTTACTCCTCCAAGGAAAAAGTCACTCCCTCTATAACTTAGGCCTCTAAAGTTAGACTACTTTTAGCTATACTGATGAGAAACTATCTTGACTAATATTGCGAGTGAAAAGCTTGCATTGTCTGCTGAAATTTATCTTTGGGTGAAATGTTCCCGCTTGCTACCGCTAACTTCGCAATTTGACTTGCTACACATTTTGTATTCGCATTCCAACTCAACGACTGCATGTGCATATTTCTGAAATCTGATTGCAGATTCGCACTTGGCAAACTTAGACTGACAAAGTAGCACTGATATAGATTGTAGGCAACCCTGAAAGAAGCAAGAAAATAGCACAATAAAAGGGAAGTAACTTGACGGTTACACCAGGTTTTGTGGAAGTTGTTGTTTAGTTCTTTTAAATAAGAGATAGGCAAACGAACTGACTGCGTCCCAGTAAAAGCTCACTGATGCTTTTTTCAGTTTCTGACGGTAAGTAGAACCGACAGTCAAAAAATAACACATTGCTTCAGTTTTCTGCGTTGTATTTCCCGAAGTCACAAAGCTCAGTTTTACTCATGTTTGGAAACTGGGATGGATAAAGTTGAGCATTTCACCTTGCACATAAGTTTTACTTAAGTTCTACTGTCACAGAAACTTAAGTGTATTTTGGTGCGTATCACTTTAATTTTAATTCAGTAATACTTGGTATTCCTGGAATCGGGCAACCTCTGTCAAGTCATTTTTAAGTTTCACTCACGGGTCACTCTCACTATTCGGCACACGACATTGAATTCACTTGTTTATGATTTCCTAAAGGAAAATTTCTACTTTGAGTTTTTGGAAGAGCATGACACGGTTCACCGGAAGTTGAATCTAAACATAAAAAATACGACCACAAAACGAAGTTCATTTTTGAACTGCACTATATACATAGATACTCATGTGATATGTCGTTCAAATCCTGAATGAGCTTCTTGCGAAAAAATCATAGATATCGGATTGTGCCCAAATCCTCAATTTTTTACTACTAACTTTTTTAGTCCGGGAGCCAGCGCGAACTTGTGGAGGGAACGAGGTAGTACACAAAACTCTCTCATGGCATAGTACACCTCTAACCTACTGCAAAACTTCGCGTCTGCCGGATCAGATCATTTGCTTTTAAGAAATAGAGAGGATAACAAAATCCTATGTATTTCCAGTGGTAAAATTGTGACATTTAAGGTGTTGACTCCATTTTTTCGAGTTTTTGTTCATAAAAGTTACACAAATTGGTATTTTGTTGAACTGGTTATTATAGAGATCATCTACAGATCATGATCTTTCAAATGAGTTATCATTCAGTGACAGAGGATGATGTAAAGTGTACAAACAGACACTTTTCGTTGGTGTAACTGCAAATTTTGACATAGAAATTTCAGGTAAATTGTTGATATACTTTAACGAAAAGTGTCTTTTTGTACACTTACATCATCCCCTGACACTGAATGATAACTCATTTGAAAGAACATGATCTGTAGATGATTTCTATAATAACCAGTTCAACAAAATACCAATTTGTGTAACTTTTATGAACAAAAACTCGAAAAAATGGAGTCAACACCTTAAATGTCACAATTTTACCACTGGAAATACTTAGGATTTTGTTATCCTCTCTATTTCTTAAAAGCAAATGATCTTATCCGGCAGACGCGAAGTTTTGCAGTAGGTTAGAGGTGTACTATGCCATGAGAGAGTTTTGTGTACTACATCGTTCCCTGCACAACTTCACGCTAGTTCCCGGACTATTTGGACTAATTTCTTCAAACTTGATGCTATTGTAAATCTGACCTTATTAGATATCGGGAATAATATTCCACTAGAATTGACAACTTGCATGAAGCTTTGTTTGCTATTTTACATAGATATCTGGCCTGCTTCAAGGTTTATTAATAATGATAATAACACAATATTTGATAGTGATAGATTCTAATGTTTTAATACCATATGAATCCGTAAAAAACTTGTTTAATTTTAGATATCGAAAAGTCTTTTGTGATTAAATTAAATTCTATGTATTACAACATCTTATAAACGAGGTTTGATGTGCATGAAGTTTACAAATGGCGAGAGTTGTATCGAATTACGCAGTGAAGAAGATGCGTTCCATAATTTTCATTATTCTGACTTACTTTTCCTCCTGATTTCCACATAGTGTCAAAACCCGAGTGAACAGCTTCTGATGCCTGCTCACTAAAACGTGATAGTCCGCATTTTTTAAGCTTACAAAATTGAACTTAATGCACCATTACAATATGAGCTGCAGTTGTCACAGTCATCCCCGTTTGGAGATATAAGTTTTCAGAGGTTTTAACAGAGTTTTCAAAGACAGGACAAAGTTGTTTTCCGAAAGAATGACCGACAACGTTGTCAAATGCGACTAATGTTGATCCAAATAGATTTATTAACGATGCTTGATTCGATCTATTACCAATTTCAATTAGAACATGAGCACTTTTCAATAACTTTCAGCACATATTTCCGGTAAATTCCCACCGTGATGTTTGGGCTGAACTATTCCAAGCTTGTTTAGCCATTCCTCAGCAATATTGGGAACGGCCGTTTGTAATTCCTTGAATATTTTGTTTACTACACGAAGAAGTAAATGAAGTTCTGGTGGGGGAATCAGTTATATAAGCATTTCACTATCACTACCTTGGATCATCGGATGATTTACACAACTCCTGAACTCTTTAGCAGATGCCTTCTCGTTGTACATACGTCGTACATTCATGTAGTCATCAGCATATTTCTTTATCTCACCGATAGTCCTCATTGGATGCGATCTGAATTTTTCCTTGTCGGAGAATTCCATCTTCGGACAGTTGCAATATACACAGGGAAAACTGCTTGGGTGTGATTGCAGTCCACATAAAATGTTCGCCATTTTCAGGTCGACTGCAGAAACATATTCAAAGTCAATCTCATCGATCTTCAACAGGTTAAGGATTAGCCGTACATTAAAATATGTTTCTTTCACATCGTAACTTATAGCAACAATGAGAAGCCTCTTCACACTTGTGTCGAGCATTGTCCTATTGATCAGTTTCTTTGAATCGTTATTGGTATCAGAATTGGACATTATATTCAAGCAAAACTTAAGACAGCCACCGCCACTATCAATTCCCATTTTAAAGGTGACGGATGCTTTTTCATAGTTGCGCTTTTCACAAACGAAATTAACAAAATCTGTGATATTTGCACAGTATACAAGATCTTTGGAAACGGTTGAGGTTCCATCCTCGGTGGCACTACACTCGAATTCACATGTTGTACAACTGAAGAAGTCCAGACAGTTATTATCTCTGTCACGAAGTTTCGATCCAATATCCGATTCAACTGATGCTTTTCCGAGAACACTTCTGACAAATGGAACAAATTTTCGACGAATTTCGTTGTTAGATGACGAGGTAGCATTTTGAAATTTCATAATATCATCGATGTTGAATTGAGATGAATCTTTCGTATTATTTGAGAGGACTTTCACTTTTAATGGATGTGAACCACGGAGTAGAGACTGCTGATATTGTCAATCGAGGATTTCCTGATAATCGATGATGCGACAGCCTGTTGTGTATTGTCATCACTTGAGTTTATCATTCTCAACATATTATCACGTAGATTTCTTTGCGTACACTTATGATTGATACCTTTTCCGTATTCTGATTTACAGAAGCTGCATAGCACAATCGGCATACTGGTAGGTCTTTCAATGCTTCTTGGGCGATCCTTACTCCGATGAGTTATACAGCCTGATTTATAGGATACATTGCATATTTCACAGTCACATAATGGGACAGGATTAGATCTCGTCGTGGTAGTGATGGGCGAAATGTGTATATAATCATAAAGTTCAGGTAGAATTTCGATCTTCTTGCCGGCACTTATATCAATCAAATCGGTCAAATCGGATCTGCACTTGCTACATATGCCACATGGAAATCGATTGTCAGATAGATCATAGTTTTTTCGAAAATATCGTTGTATTCGCTCAAGAACAATTGCAGTCAGATTGTATTTAGTTTTACCAAAGCAAAAAGCGCAAACTTTACACCGATTTTCCTCATGTGTTAACGCACGCTTCATGTGTGCCATCGTGAAGTAAGTGAAGAACGTTGACTTGCTTTGTACGTACATTTGAACTAAATTTAGATTTGAAATTCAATTATGTCGCAACCTGTGTCTCAAATTACGACTATGTTATTGTCATTATTATAAAACAGTGAAACAGGCCAAATATCTATGTAACAAACAATGATATCTAGATAGCATATACTTTTCGATATCTAAAAAATTAAACAAGTTTTTAAGGATTCATATGGTATTAAAACATTAGAATCTATCACTGTCAAATATTGTGTTATTATCATTATTAATAAACCTTGAAGCAGGCCAGATATCTATGTAAAATAGCAAACAAAGCTTCATGCAAGTTGTCAATTCTAGTGGAATATTATTCCCGATATCTAATAAGGTCAGATTTACAATAGCATTAAGTTTGAAGAAATTAGTCCAAAAAGTTAGTAGCAAAAAATTGAGGATTTGGACACAATCCGATATCTATGATTTTCTCGCAAGAAGCTCATTCAGGATTTGAACGACATATCACATGAGTATCTATGTATATAGTGCAGTTCAAAAATGAACTTCGTTTTGTGGTCGTATTTTTTATGTTTAGATTCAACTTCCGGTGAACCGTGATGAGTGCATGTACAATCACATGTATTTCAAATGCAAGATTGTTTGCGAACGATCTATTTAAAAAAGCACTGATGTGACAACACAATATTTCACAGTCTCTCCAGACAGCGTCCTCAGGCGAGAATGACAGCAAACGAATTCAGCGTAGCAAGACCTAAATTTCATTTTTTTGCGCAGCACAAAAAGTACACATTTCCCTACATCATTGATATTATCCCTTTTTCTGCTTCAGAATTTACTTCAATTTTAAGGAGGCTTCATTTGCCAGGTCATGTTTGTATTACTTTCATCGCCATCATTTATTTTTCAGTAATCTATCTATTTTAATCAAATTTTTATAAGTTAGCATATTTATGCAGTTTCACTCTGACAGCGCTATTCATTATTTAGTGCAAGAATATTCTGGAAAATAAAACAAAATTGCAGACTGAATACTTTCACTGAAAACGATGTATCTGTTGTAAAATTGGGAAAAGCTCATATCGCAAAAATTTGTAGTCAAACGTGAACAATATACACAATACAAAACAGGACCAGACTGTACTGATAAATTTACACAAATAATTTTATCTAGTTGGTCAAAAAAAGATAAGAAAACTTTCATCTATTGGTCCTGCAAATTATAGACACACTGGCGAAAAATTATAAATGGTTCATAATAAAGGGACTATAACAATAAACAAAGTGCAAAATGCGAGATAAAATTATAAAACTAGATAAATCTCATAGAAAGGCTAATCAATTAAAAAATCCACCTAGTTTGGCTGACTTTGTTTAAAATGGCTTTCAAAAATTCATAATTGTTGTTTGAATAATTCAGCGAAATCAAAGCAAAATGTAATAATCAATCCCGTAATAACACAAAGTGCAGAGAGCACAACAATTTCTAGTGAGCTTAATAGGCCTACCGTAAAATGAAGTCACACAAAATAAGTTCATAAGGACACCAATTCCCTTTATTATTCCCGATTACAACTGGTGTAACTTGGATTCGAGTCTTAAATAAATTGTCTCGGCTATTTGTCATGTTTTGAATTGAATTGGAAAGAGCCAATGTTGAAAGATGTTGAGTTTAATTTAGTTTTCGTTATTCTTTATAATTAATTTCAGTTGACATCCGTTAACTATCTTCAGGAAGAAAAGTTAAACTTTTACATCTTTTTTTCATGATTGTCAATTGCAGTCATGCTCATATCTATTTAGAACCATATTTACATATTTACAGCCATAAGGATGTCCATTTAAAAGAAAAACAACATTATTTTTCTTTAAAATTGTGATCTTTATGGTCGTTAGAAAACTGCATATAGATTATTCAGTATTTCTGTTAAGCACTGTATATAGCTAGAATTTGATTTTAAAGTTTAAGCCTACATGTTCATAAGCTTACTGCTGATGGTCACATCGACTGAAACATGTTTGGTAACTCAATAAAGAACACAGTTAAATGAAATCTCTTCGGCCATTATCTTTAAAAGCTAAAATCAACATCTTTCAATATTGGGTTCGAGTTTCGAACACAAGTTAGCTAGAAAGCCAAGCAAGTACTCTTTTCACAGTAGTGTCTCTGTTGCGCAAGTTGCTTTAATTCAATCCATTTTGGCACGCAAATATTATAAAGTTGCTCACAATTGTTCATCGGAAAAACAGATGTTAATATCAAATAACAGCTCTTGCTTCTTTCTAGCTGACTTGCGCTCGAATCCTTGTCGGACGAATTGCGGTAGGAAAGGTAAGGTACGCAGTATCATCATCCATAAACACAAAACAACTGTTTGCTGAAGCAAACCGATGTATTTCTGTGCGTGTAGCAGGCAGTCCGGCACTTCAATTGAATATTTCATCTCAGCTGACGTTGTAACCGGCTATAAAATAATTCTACATGAAGAAATTAACCAAACTCATTCCCATGTATAAACCGGATAATGCAGGGATCTATCATGCCAGATAACAAAATATTGATTTGACCAGAAATGTCTTATCTTGATTTTTCGTCAGCTGACTGTCACATTAACTCAGTCAGTAGAAATGACATAATACATGTAAATGCCCAGTCTTTAGAATTTTTACCATCTAATGTCTAGGATTACATTATTTTACTCTGATGTTAATGGTTACCCTTTAAACTAAGACACAATCCACATTTGAATAACTTCACTCAATTATTGGTCTTTTAGGAATCACTTAAGTCTTCGATGCTTGCACGTAGTGTTCGCTTAACCACATCGTCCACGATTCTTTGTCTTTTTTCTTTTTGACCGCGAACTTTGTAAAGTTCCGCATCGATCGGAATCTTCTGTCACGGAAGATTCTGATATAATGTCTTAATCTTGTTTCATGTATTTTTCAGCTCGCTGTCTTCTTGCATCCCGGGCATTTTCTCGGTAAGTAGCTTCTCTCTCTTTGACAAAAGCTTTTGAAGATCACGACTAGTCTTTTCCTCCAACGAGATTTCAGCTCACAATCTTTCTTCGGCTTAATTCTCTTTTTTTGTTTCTTCAACTGCATCTTTTTCCTTACATCTAATTTCACACATTTAGTCCGGGAGCCAGCGTGAAGTTGTGCAGGGAACGAGGTAGTACATAAAACTTTCACATAGCATAGTACACCTCTAACCTACTGCAAAACTTCGCGTCTGCCGGATCAGATCATTTGCTTTTAAGAAATAGAGAGGATAACAAAATCCTATGTATTTTCAATGGCAGAATTGTGACATCTAAGGTGTTGACTACATTTTTTCGAGTTTTTGTTCATAAAAGTTACACAAATTGGTATTTTGTTGAACTGGTTATTATAGAAATCATCTACAGATCATGATCTTTCAAATGAGCTATCATTCAGTGACAGAGGATGAATTAGAGTGTACAAACAGACACTTTTCGTTAAAGTATATCAACAATTTTCCTGAAATTTCTATGTTAAAATTTGCAGTTACACCAACGAAAAGTGTCTGTTTGTATACTTTACTTCATCCTCTGTCAATGAATGATAACTCATTTGAAAGATCATGATCTGTAGATGATTTCTATAATAACCAGTTCAACAAAATACCAATTTGTGTAACTTTTATGAGCAAAAATTCGAAAAAATGGAGTCAACACCTTAAATGTCACAATTTTACCACTGGAAATACATAGGATTTTGTTATCCTCTCTATTTCTGAAAAGCAAATGATCTGATCCGGCAGACGCGAAGTTTTGCAGTAGGTTAGAGGTGTACTATGCTATGTGAAAGTTTTATGTACTACCTCGTTCCCTGCACAACTTCACGCTAGCTCCCGGACTAATTGCTGTATGAGCTCCTTTTAACAGGGATATCAATCATGGGGTGACAAAAATTTGATGCGACTTCATATCCTTAGACGATAGATGGTCTTTCGCAAAAACGACTTGAGCAAGTGACTGAATAGATAACTAATTCAATAAGTTTATTGCGCTGAGAGCGGCGCAAAAAAATTGCGTAGGAAGGGGTGTGGAATCATTTTTATTGCGCAATTGCGGAGCTGCGCAAAATTGCGCAGATCTGGCAACACTGCTGAGACGATATATTGAGTGCGGTATGTAAAATTAATAACGCTGGCAAGAAGATGGCTGGTGATGTCGATTCATGTGGCCTGTACAATGTTCCGAGGCTGATTCGCTCATGATTGAAGAATCTCCATAATTAAAACAATCAATGAATTTTAAAAACACAGCGAAGGAATATGTACACACAAAAAGACAAAAAAGCAGTAAGACATCGCGATATATGCATGGTAGAGCAGCTTACAACGATTGAGAAAAGGTGGTTGTTTTGAGTGTCAAGCCTCTAACAGCAAACGTCTCCTGTTATTGGCTTCTAGGCAGATGACCTGTAGATGCGGTGGTCCTCTTTGAAGGCATACTCTGATATGCCGTTGTGTCCGACTGGATCAAGCAAAACTGTTTTATCAAAATTGCCAGTCTGACCTGCGTACATTATATCACAATCACCACAAGGAATTTCATGTGTTGCATTTCTTGCACATATTAGGCTATATCGACTTCGTCCTTCGCGAGCTTTGAAATGTCTCTCATTTTACGAGCAGGTTTGTGAAAACAGAAACTTTATAACGAAAAGGAAAACGAGTTATACTCTCAGATACAGTTAAAATGCAAGGTAGGACAATTTTACAATCAAGCGAATCCTTATCACGTCTTGGATGTCAGAAAACAAACTGTTGTTCTAAACAAATTTTCTGGAGTAGCCATTGAGTGTCAATACATTATTATTATTGTTAATAATTAAGACAATTATCACAAAATTTATTATTGTCAATATTTTTGTTCCTCAATCTGAAGCGAATCTGTAATTGAACTTTGTGCAGGCCATATGAGCCGATATCGTTAGCCATCCACTTGTCAGCGTTATTGATTTTACAAACTGCACTTCATGCATTGTGTGCTGTCTTTCTCGCCCAAGGACGCAGTCTGGATAGACCGTGAAATGTGTGTTGTCACACCAGTTTTACTTCAACATAGATCATGCGCAAGCAATCTTACACTTGAAATTCTGCTGCATTGGACGAACCATGTTTTCAACATGAGCATGCAATAGTCAATTTCCCTACATAAATACAACATAATAAAATGTTTATTTTAGAAGTACTCATTAGTCTTCACCTTCAGGCATAAGTAACCTTTTCACTTTGCCTATGCCCTGGCAATCGCTATGCTATCATGAGATAGAGAAAGGGCAGACCACCCCAAACTGAAAAGAAATTTTTTTGCATGTCAGTCGTATTGAACGATTGTGAAGGAATTTCCCTACCTTAGCGAAAAGGTTCATTTTCGAACTAGGAGGCTTGTTGCTACCATTTTCGAAGACGTTTGCTATAGACGCACAGCCTACTCCTGAGACTTGAATGAAGCAGATAGTCTACATTGACAGTCGTACGCATTATCATTCAGCATAAAGAGTCAACAGAATCCAGTTACTTCAAAGTTGATCGAATGTCGATTTCCGCTGCTCTCGAAATGCCTGTAGAGTCCATGGATAGGTCTGCGGTAGAGTCTTAGACTACTGAGGACACTTGATTTTGTCCATATTTACAATGCAATCAATACTAAATGACAGTTAGAGAATGTTTTCAACTATCGATGTGTGAGAGAGAAAATTATCGGAAGGCTGCTGACCACCGCAAGCACACAGGTGAATCAAGATTTCTTCCTCTAAATGTTTATTGAATGACTTTCACTGCATGGCTTTAACACATTGGATTTCAATTTCGTGCAATCAGCATCTCGTGAGCTATTTTTGAAGCGGGATTCTACAATCTATGTAAATCGCCGCTAGTTGGGCATTTTGAAGTGTAGGGACTACCGTCAAAGGACCTGACATCATTTGGTCCTCGAGTCACAGGCAGCCCATGACTGACATAAAAGGGTTTATTTTGTTCAAATAAGCATTTTGAGCAAACCGATGACAATCTATTTTCTTGACTGTGATTGAAAATATCAAATCGATAAAAATTGACTTTACATTTCCGGCCTTTACTCAGCTGCACTAGTCAGCAAACAGACATTTCACTGCGTTCCATCTCTAACACAGCAAGTTAACGCGAAGGTCATGTAAAAGCAACCATTTCAGTTCCTTGATGCTTCAATATGAAAATACATGCATCAAAATCAAATATACATATAAGATTCAGAATAGGAATAACAATAAAATTATGTATTTACTCCATAAAATGTACAATTGAGAATGAAAGTGCAAATGACAAGAGGTCTATCGGTTAATATGACGACTGATAATCAGGTTTAGGCCTACATACGCTATCAACTAATTCATTTTTGAATCACATTTTCTGGAATCTTTCAAAAAATCACAAAGGAAATGACTTAGAGTGATGTGACTATTAGAAATTGATTTCATTCCCTGAGTACAATCATGTTCTTGAGATTATCCTCTCGAAATACCCGAGATCCTTAACTACTATTAAACAAAAGTTTATTTAATGGGAATTTTGAGACCCAAGGTTAACAGATTTTTTTTTATGAAATCAGGGTCACCCTACACAAAAGAAAAATTCACAATTGACATTTTTTACAAACTTAACATCTTCCTTTTGCGCTTCGCATCGTTTTGTTTTCCAACTTCGTATATGATTCTGATACGTGTTTGATTTTAATATCTAAGTGACTTTTTACTAATTTTTTGTGTTGTGCCATTTTCAGTATTTTCTTTCAATATGTATTATATTTGTTGTTTTCCTCCTTTCTTTTTGCGCATACACAATAGCGGCTTCACATTCATCCGAATAGCATATTTCATGTAGGGCATATACATGTATGTGCAACTTTGGTACTTATGGGTTATCTCCCCCACGTTTTCAAATTTGTCTAAAATCCGTATAAATGAATCAATCGGCACAAAACTTTAGAGACATGTATTCAAGTATGCAAGTATTCAAGTATTCAATTTATGAGATCGGACAAGTACTTTTTGAATTAGGGACGATAACTTGAAGTGCAGCGATGTCTGCAGCTTGATTTGACTTCGTCTGAGCAGAAAGCACTTGAGGTCAACAAAGTCATTTCCCGACAACTCGTGAAGTGATAATGACCAGGCCACATTCCTTTTACTGCCATTTCTAGCTTAAGAAAGATGTGGCAAGGTAGTGGTCGTGGGAAGATTTCAAATAGCAGTAGATGAGATGAAGAGGGAGAGAGAACAAAGCACACACGAATGACAATAATGCGTCGAGCAGACAAAGTCAAATCAAGCTGTTGATATCGCTACACTTCACGTTGTCGTCTCTAATGTCAAAAGTACTAGTCCAATCTGCATAATTTTTTGTATTTGGGTAGAAAGCATGCATAAGTATGTCTACTTGAAGTTCGGTGACGATTGATTCATTTTTGCAGTTTTTAGACAAATTTGAAAACGTGGGGGAGGGAGATAACCCATAAGTACCGCAACTTTTCCCTATAACTTGCTGTGTAATCACTAATCATCCCTACTCTATGAATCATCCATTTCACATGCATTTCATAATTTGGTTATTGTTACTCACTGAGGTACATAACAATTGAATTTTGATATTTTTCGGTGATTTCTTTAATTTTGTATTTTTAATTTTCATTGACAGAACAAGTGTGTTTCCGAATTCATAAACATTTACCAAACTAAACTGTAATTTTCCGACAATAACATTTACCTTACGGAGAGATTGCTATACATACACCTAACTCTTAACTAAATTTTATTGAAAAAA
Organism: Prostheceraeus crozeri; assembly: GCA_907163375.1. NCBI lineage: Eukaryota > Metazoa > Platyhelminthes > Polycladida > Euryleptidae > Prostheceraeus > Prostheceraeus crozeri. Next base: position 281,972 of record CAJQUW010004207.1, on the reverse strand, counting down.
ACTGACACTGCATTGTAACGATGAGATATTGCAAGAACGGTGCATGGATCTGTCCTGAACGACACTTTGGGACACCAGAATAAATGCGCCCAAACCGTGACGTCGAGCCACACTGCTCTAACCGCAAGTTAGCTAGAAAGCTAAAATAATTTAACGATGGCTGACATCAGCCTCTACACGGTGTAATATTATTATTATGTCAATTTCTAATTTCAGTCTCTGATTCTTTCGCGGCGATGTCGTTTGTTACTATTTTTAGTGATCGTTGCCATAGTGGTGAAAGGCAAATGGCGAAGTATTTAGAGACACGATGAATTGCGCAAGTCATTCTAAGCGCTATCGCTCGTCCAGCTCTCTGCATCTACATTCTTGTATCTCTGACTGATCGCAAAAAGGGCCCATCATTCCGGAACTCTGGCAATCAGTAAGTTGAACTCATTTGCATTATGAAACTACTTTAAGCCTACACTCTCACATGAATTTGTCTAACACGAAGAATCCAACTATAAATTACTTTCCACTTTTTCCATGGGTTGTTGCTTATAAAATCTCAATCTGGCGTTGACGCATTGGCCTTGTGGTGAAGTGGTGACTCCATGGTGCTAGCAAAACTTTCGGAAGACAACTGTTTAAAACTTGGTGGGGATAAAAGAAAATTGTTCTTGATTTTTAGAAAGGTTAAACGTTGCAATTTTATTTTAAGACAACTACAGCATACAGCAACATGAGTGTGATCTTCGGTCATCTAAAATTTCATATTCCGCACTTCAATGTGGTCGGAAATAATTGCGTGTGGAAGAATTTGAGTTGATCTATTATCATTGCGCATTCTTCCACATGCAATTGTTGTTACAAGTGAGCGAACATTTGTTTGCACTTTTAGCAGATTTGCCGATTTGGATGCCGAGCAAACCCGCGGGTTTACTGTCCGATGAAAAGTATTGCACATCGACAGACTAGAAAATTCATTTGTTCGTGCTTGTTATTTGCAAACGTGGAGTAAATTACTTCATTGATAGTTGAGAGATTGATAATCTTCGTTTTTCAGGCAGGGTTCTCAGTGTGTTATTATCAATTACTGATATAATACACACACGATCTTTGCACGCTACAGTAGATATCTTGTAGTAATCCAGCAAAAAATGGAACAAAATCCAGCACAGAAGACGATGATAAGAACTTAACGACAAACAAATGAACTAAAGTCTACATAAGCTAATGGCTAATTACAGTGATTTCCAAGGACATGTGCCAATTTCTAAGAATCGAAGATCATAGATCAATTCACAGAACTCAAAGATCTATGAAAGAGCTATATATCGTCGATTGAATAAAATCAGTCACATGCCATCCTGTCTACGAAGCATCAGTATTATGTTACAATTATTACAGACTTAATTGATGCCAATAAAACATCGACGATTTTCGATTAAATGGCAAAAGAGTGTGCGTTACATCATTAGCATTGTGAACCACAGAGTATTGTGACGTGCTTAAAAAATTTAACTGAGTAGATGAAAAAAATTATATTAACAGATTATTGCATTTATAGACAGATATTTTTGATATTAACTTTATAAGAAATTATTCTAATCTACTTTTAAAACAAAGAGCATCTGAAACGTTGACTAAACGCAAGCTAAACAGAATAAAAATGTTTTCTATTTACATTTCAGATCAAACTCTCCAAGCTGTTGGCTGACGATTGCTACACAACTTCTGATTCCGAACAATGCCAAAAGTTTTTAAACTGTGTGACCCCAGCATGCAACTCAATGATGAATTCGAATGTTCAATATTTTGTTCGGGGGAATCTTTCCTCCCAGATTCCTCCTCACTCCACAACTTATCAAATCCTAACGACGGATACGAAATTTGGAAGAGTAAATCATTCAATATCTACGAAACGCAGTTACAGTGGCCTCTTTGACACAGGTGAGAATTGAATTCTGGGTTGCTGCGGTCGTTTCCAAATGACGATGTCTGTAAACAACAGGTACACTAGACATAAAATACTGGGTAATCTAATAGAATTCAATATTTCACGACACGTAGAGTGAATGTGACTTAACTTACACAAACAAACACATATGAGAATTACATAAACACAAATAGCATGAAAGAAGGTTATTAAAAGATCATCGTCAAAATGCTTTGAAGATAGGCCAAAATGTAAAGATCATTTGACATTTGCTAATTTTGCGCTGTTTCGAGTAGAGGAAGAAAATGAACAAATGAAAAAGTAGCTGACAACTGCGACTCGCGACGCACTTGCAATTTTCTTTACTCCTGATATATAACAAGCTTGCAGACTACAGAATTAACTTCAACTTTGTCTCCTTATTTTTCAGATTATAACGTTGACCTGGATGATTTGGATTGTGAAACACTTGATCCTTTATCTCTTGAAGAAATTGATCCGCACATGGAAGAAACCTTTGTTTCGCAACTTGCAAGTACCAGTGAGAATTTTATGAGCACTCCAGTTGTGTCATCATCTTTATTACCAGAGACTGATATTTTTGATACATCCAGCCCTGAATCCAACTTCAACATGTCATCTTCATCTCTAAGGGACGATCACACTGCTATTTCTCATGACTTTGACCTTTTCTCGATGTTGCTTGATGAGGATGCTCCGTTGGATCAAATTTTGGAACAGGTAAATATCGCTGCTTTCGATTTTGTCTGGTCAAGTTCACTTAACAAAGCAACTACTGATATTATTTAAAAATTCTGAACAAATAGGATGGGTGACCTAATAAAGGCATAAGCATGGAACACAGAAATGATGAAAGATTACGCCGGGTCACCGTATACCAGTGGCAAGATGAAAGCTTGAATCGTTAGGAAAACTCGATTTTGCGTCTAAGTTAAAAAAACTGAAATTTTAAACAGTTGTGCACTAAACATTAACCATAATCAAACATTAAACATTAAACATTGTATTGTACCATTAACAATACCTTAACATGTCAAAGAAAAACATAAAGTGTGCATCCATGTGTATTTTGTCAGCAAGTCTACATATGAGGAGCATCATTAGATCTTTGCACATCTACTGTAGATGACATAATCAGTTGTAGGAGCCTGGGTAAACCAGATTAATGGTTTTAATGTGGAAACATTTCACTTCGGAATATCCAATGCATTTCACATGTCACCGGCATGTATGATTGCGTTGCAATATCTTATCACATTACATTCATGGAACACTAATCGATCGCTAATGCATCTGCCATTATTCTAATCTAAGGTTGATTTTGCAAAAGTGCTCCAAAACAGCTAATTTTATTTCAACAGAAGAGGGTCTGACATTTGGTATCCAAGTTGAGGAAAGTCTGAAAACGAGAGAAATATCGATTACTAATTTAATTTCGTCCAAGCGAGGCATTTCAGTCACTACAGGAGGCTATCTTCAAATGACTGAGATAGCACCTTTCGTTTTCGGTACTTCCTCATCTTGGATTACGCAAAAGCGATTATGTAGACTACTTCGTAGGCAACGGGAGCTGATCCACTCACTCAATCTGAGCAACGACTGTATTAGCAAAGAGGCATGTCACACATGTTTGCATGTCATCGGTGTATGGCATACTATTGTTCAATGATAATTCATTTTTTCATAGTTTGTCTTAATGTAATTGTTTCCGTCGTGTCAGCATGCAGTTGCATTGCGTTTTGTCTACAATAGCGGCTGGCTTCTAACTTTTTCACCGTTCGATACTAACCAAACAATGGAAAATATAAAGCATAGTCTACAGGGCCGTAAACACTTATATGTTGATTGTGTGGCCGTTATAACATCATCTCTACATCAGCAGAGAAGAAAAGTTGTGATAACTGAAATGTTCTCTACATCATAGATAGTTGTGTGCACCAATGAGTAGAAAAGCATCATTACATACAATTGCATCATCAGTTTTGAGCAGAATGCATCATGCATGTTGTAAGCGAACGACGTAAATGCATGTTTCAATGGAAGACGCCTTTATCAAGCTTCGATTGCGAATGGAAACACATACCTCTATTAGTGCATCGTAGCCACAAATTTGGGAAATGGGTGAATTAAATTGACATTTCAATTAATTTAATTTGTATAGTAAAAATTCAATTATGAAATGACTAAATATTGTTCCTTTTCCATTTTCAGATGGAAGATGATGCCATAGCTAAGAACCAACAGGCACAAACAGTGAAATTAGACCATGACTACGTTAAGAAGGACTCATCTGACGCGTCGCCAGTAAGAGCTTTACATTGCAGTTCTTGCGCTCCTTCCTTTGTTCGCAAAGTGAATGCTGGTAGCTCCTCGCGTAGAAAGAAGGACAAGCATGACGTTGATCGACGTGCTCGAAATAACGAAGCATCACGGAGATCTAGGGCTTTAAAGAAACAGAAAGTCAAAGGAATGGAAAGCGATGTGCAACGACTCGCAGCAGAGAATCAGCGAATACGTGTTCTCTTGAAAGATATGAACCTCACGGCTAAACGCTGCAAGGAGCTTCTTGTGTCCTCTCTTTCTTCGAAGCAGCTGCCCTTCACATAAACATATCCTCATGTAATTTCTGCATCTTATCTAGAAATGTTTCAAGCTGTTAAACAGATTCTGATACATGAAAGGGAAAATGGGATAGCAAAAAAGGAAATTTTGAAGCTGCATTTCGATATTGAAAGCCAGTAAATTGCATTAATCACCTCGATAGGTGGATTGGATGGAACGTGTATTTTTGATCATTGATCTTGTGAAAGATCATTTATGAGAAGACTTTTTGATACTCTGTACATAGCAAAATGTAAATATATATTTAAATACATGACTTCTTCTAAGCATTTTTGTGTTCGTCGTTTACGTGTTCAGAAATAATTTACCATTCGTGCAACCTGATGCGTGATCCTTCGAATAATGAAATAAGTACCAAATCCAATTTAAAGCTAAATGAAATCTTTCTCAATTATAATGCTTATTATTCAAACAATGTTCAGAGAATGGTGGGTGTTTGTCACTTAGAAGTTGATCTCAAAATTGATCGTGAAATTTTAAAAAAAGTCGTCCGCAACATAAAGTAAACATCTGAAGAGTAGCAAAACCACACCTAGTACAATAAAGTCGTTCTAAAGATGTTATAACTCGAATGATGGTAATGCTGATGACATCTGCAAGAATTAATGACCATCACTGCACTAGTGAAGCATAAAAAACTTAAAACATTTGAATCACACATTTACAACTTTTCTCAAGTATCGGTGTCCGCGCACGTATTCGACCGAAATTACCTTCGCGCCTAGTCCTTCGATCGCTACCAAATTAAATCAAGCTTTGAGATTTCATAAAACCTTAGGAAAAAATTTGTAATTTTTATTTAATATACCGTACCCGAAGAAGAAGGTATTCTTTCATATTTTCATTCATAAAACCCTATGTAATAATCTTTGTCAACTAAGTTGAAAGAACCACATGTTTTTCAAGAACGTTAATATGCGACCATGATGATAGGCACAGTATGCTAGACAATAGACAATAGCTTGTGAAGATTTAGTTGTCTAATACAAAACCAAAACAGCAGCGACATTCAAAACATTCTGATACGAAGTTAGAAGAGATGTAGTGCTATCCAAACAACTTGTTTTTTCTACTTATTTAGAGTCTTCTACAGCCAAGCATGCACATGGAGTTCTTTCTGTAGAACAGTCATGATCATGTATTCCGCGAGAACCGAAGAATCATACACATTTTATATATTATTACATTGTTTACATATTTTGTGGATTTGAATATCACAGTCAATATTCAAATCCGAAGTCTCGACCCGTAAGTTTTCTTGTAACTTTATGATATTTAGAATTATGACCTTATCTTATCTTATGAGCTTGGTTATTCAAACCAAAAGTAGTTTATCCGCTGTTATAGTATGACCTTTGAAATGTTTGAGTTGATGTGATTCTTTCGGTGACAAATTCCTCGAAATAACCACGTTTACCAAAATAAAATCAGATCATAAAATCACTTAATTTGGATTTTAGATACCGTATGTTGGACTATTTTTATGATGACATCAATGAGTGCTCGTTTAATACTAGACTGTAAATTGGAGATTATGTGAGTCAAGCCATATATTATAAGTCAAGCCATCATATAATCATAAATGCGTCCTTAGAAACCAGATAGGACTGCAGTAGTTGCACAATTTCTATAAGATCTGCATCTTACAAGCCTACATCCAGATTTCAGGTAGTGGTGCTGATCTTTCTCCTGGGGACCTGCGAATCGGCAAAATTTGAATCGAATATAATCCGGGCTTGATTCGCGAATCGAATTGAATCATTGAAAATTTGCAAAGAGAGATGCTAAAGATCTTGTAGAACTTTAACATGAGCAACTCACTTCTTCCAAATTGCAAACAACGATAGGCAGTTGTTAATTCATATCAAAAGACGCTAGAAAATTTTCGGGCTTGTCATGAGAAAAATATGATGGAAAAACGATAAACGATCTATAAGTAAAGAAAAGCTACCATTTGTGAGTACGATATCAAAAAAGTGCGATCTATCACCCATTAATATTATCCAAAGCAACTAAATGCGGACGCATGGAGATAAGCAGAGAAAGCTGGACTCATCATGAACCTCACTTTCTATTAGATGGGCCAAAAGGTAGCCAATTATGCTGTTAACCACTACGAAAGCATATTGACTCGAAGTGAACCGATTCGAAATTTTCTCAAATCAAAATTTTGAATCGAATCTCGAAGCTTCGCAGGTCCCTACCATCAACACATACTTTGCTTTCAACTGTTACAATTTCATTTCGATTCTTCAGAAGCTTTAGTGAATAGGCCATAGTTGCCAAAAAGCCTATCATACATTGTGAACCCGTATTCCTACCTAATGTACAGTCGCATAGCTTATGATGCGCACAAGTAATGCATATTTCAAAAGCAAAAAAGCTCGAAATGTGTCTTAATCAAGATTTGGTATATTCGATATTTCTAGGAATACAACTCTCTTGAAATTAATATAATTGCAAATACTGGCAAATAATCTAATCCTATCATAAGGAAAGAATGAGCACTGTCATATAAATTAAAGCATTCTGAATGCTTTGTGAACATTAAACATTAAAAATATTGACTGCGAGAAGTAAATTGCAACAGACTGCACTTCTGCCACATGTAGGGTTTTTAATGCTGCTCTTTAGGCGGCGGTCTCAGATCTTTAAGCGGCACTATCGGAGCTCGAGTTCGTCGGATGCGGAATCGAAGACGTAGTTGACTGGATTTGAGAAGTGTCGCATTTCGAGTTCGTCGGATGCGGAATCGAAGACGCAGTTGACTGGATTTGAGAAGTGTCGCATTTCGAGTTCGTCGGATGTGGAATCGAAGACGCAGTTGACTGGATTTGAGAAGTGTCGCAGTTCGAGTTCGTCGGATGCGGAATCGAAGACGTAGTTGACTGGATTTTAGAAGTATCGCATTTCGAGTTCGTTGGATGTGGAATCGAAGACGTAGTTGACTGGATTTGAGAAGTAACGCAGTTCGAGTTCGTCGGATATGGAATCGAAGACGTAGTTGACTGGATTTGAGAAGTGTCGCAGTTCGAGTTCGTCGGATATGGAATGGGAATTGCAGTTGACTGCTTCGCTCGTCTCACAATTAAGCCATCGAGCATTAGAGCTTCTCGCTTAGACATCGTTGATAACTCGATTTAATTGTCGTTTCACGAGTACATTTGAATACTTTATGGTTCGAGTTAAAGCTTGAAAAGATCCGGAATTTTGGTCAAAAGTTATCATTTTGATTTCATTGAACAATGAATCATCCAATTTGTTGTGGTTGGTCGAATTATTGACTATCGCTGAGTGAAGACATCCTACATGAAAGGCTTTCGGGCGATTGAACGCGGAAAAGCTAAAACTAGGTCAACAGCAATATTCTACATGATTCCTCTTGTACATTCAAAGAATGCGAATGCCTATAATTCTCTTTCAATGGTCTGATCGGCTTACTACAACGATAAGCTTAATATGGGAATGCCAAAAGGATTGTTGTAAAATAATGTATCAAATTGATCAGATAAACAAAATGAATACCTAGAAATTTCAAAAAACATCATTTTAAAGTAGAACTAAATAAACAATCAATGCATTTACAATTAGTTTCGATAACCTTTCTTCACATTCACCCATTGAGTCAACTTTCATGAACGTTCAATATAATCGACGAGATTACATAATTGATAGTGACTGAAGGAGGATGACTTTGACCTTGAATAATGAAACATTAGCAGCACAGATAGCAGACAAAAATAAGTAGTACCCCTATTTCCAACTCAACTATTACACAAAAAGTAGCTGTGCGAGTCTGTTTAGGTATATGTGTCTTAAACGCTTTTACATGGGCAACCAACATGAAAAAATGAGAATGAACAGATTGACATTTGATTGATGACTACATTAACACTGAAATCTATTCATTAGTCATACCACGGATGAGAACGAAAGCAGACGAGTCAAATTAATCAATTTTATACTTGAATCTGAACTTCTTTTGCTAGGACCTTCGCTTCAAAGTAAGAAAATCAATAAAACCAAAACTTATATTTAGACTAAAATATCGACATCGTTTTGTCAAACTATCCTATCTCAATTTTTTTGAAACTCCTTGTTTCAACTCAGCAGCACAGTATTACTGAATAGGAAACGGTTATTCGGAATGCTACAAGGAAGGTGAGAGTCTGTGAGCCAATCAAAACGTCGCCGAAGGTCAGCAGCTGCGTATCAAAACCAATCAATGTGAGTTAATCAAAACGTCAACCGAAGTTTTGTTTAATACAAGTTGGACTGCTTGTTTGTATCTGCATCACCTTCGACAAGGAACACCTGTTGCAGCTCGCTGTATGCTGGAAGCTTTCACTCAGTAAGTTAACGAATCATGCTGATTGTACCAAGTGGAATGATGGATTTAATTATAAAGTGGGCTTATGATGCAACAATGCACCCATTAGAGAACAAAAGAACTGCTTGCAAAATAAAATTTAGGCTTATGTCTATACGTACAAGCTAAGAGGGCTATGCGAATTATATCAAAGAAAGTGATAACATGTACAAATTGTACATGTACATGCATATCGTAGTAAATGACATGCAGTAGAAGCAAGTATAGTGTAAATTACATCTATTTGTACTGTTTCGCAATTAGTAGACTTCAACACTAGCTACTGCAGCTACATACAGTAAATTACAGTAACAGCAATTCATAAAAACCAAATTTGATTTTCACAACAATACAAACGCCTCCTAACAAATCGCCAAATATCGCCAATAACCCTTCGCAATTTTTTTTCGAATTTAGACACTTAGAAAAATTCAGCATACGGCCAAATGAGAAAAAAAGTGGTTAGAAATAGCCTATAACCAACGTACTTATTCACTTTGAGTCATGCATCGAGCATGTACAGACTGCATCACACGCATGTGAACAAATATTTCTAAATCTTCAGTGTCCTTAGTGTACATGATGTATTGTTCTGATTAGTGCTGTTGACTGCACACTGAGTCTATACATGTACTGTATACTGTACATGCATACCAGTACTGAGTCTATATACCGTACATACTGCATACTGAGTCTACATGCTGCATACTACTACAGTCTACATACTGAAGATTCACCCACTTCATATTTATAGTACCGATATCCTTATTATTGCTTAATATTTAGATTTTTTATTTCCTTTTCAGATGCCAAAGCGAAGGAGAACCCGATTAGGTCTAACTGCTCAGCAAGTACTAGACAGGATTGTGTCCGACAGTGACGTCGACGCTGCTGAAGATGATCTGCCAGCAATTTCTTCAACCTCAATGGTGTCCATGGATGAGTTGCCGGAGTCAGGAGCAGCACGTGCTATTGGAAAAGCCTAAGCCTGCTCCTTCACGACGAGTTCAACATCGCGACTCGATCCGAGACGGAACCCTTACTCAGCGGAAATCAAACAGTGATGATACTATGAACTGTCGATGTACCAAAGAAAGATGTTGTCACGAATTACCAAAGCCATTCAGAGCTCGATGGAATTTTGAGTGTTACCGAGTGTCTGATGTCGACAGAGAAAGAATTTTTCAATCGTTCTGGAATATGCATGATATAACTCAAAAGCGTGAATTCCTGTTACGTCACAGTACCAAAATTGATAATAGTTGCAATGAAAAGACAAGGTCTTCCTTCCACTTCTCTTTAAGCGTTGATGAAAATGTCCAGATACATGTATGCAGATCATTTTTTCTAGCCACATTGGACATTAGTGAGCAGATGGTGAAGACAGCATGGAAAAAGCTGGAGAAAAATGGTAGTAGTAAGCCCGTGCCAAATTCAATTCCAAAATGTGAAATGCTGAGTCATCAGGCTGACTCAGCCCCCCCCCCCTCTGGAAGGAAGGTGAGGGAGGTGGTCAAGGATGTGCTGGGAGGAATGGATCCGAGAGGAGGAAACTGATCACCCCCTCTGGAAGGAAGGAAGGAGTGTTCGGGTAAGGGATGGGAAGGAAGATGATAGGAATGTGGGAGGAATAGAGTGTGGAAAGGGTGGATGTTGGTGGTTTTGGGATGAGAAAGGCTGGAATTCGGCATGAAGGAGGCCTCGGATGGGAAAACGGAGTGCAGATTCGGACTCTAAGTGAAATTCTACATCTGTGGTGTGATTTCCAGCTCAATCGGAGAGAAAAAATTTCGAGGACGTCCCCCCCCCTCCTACCAAACTTCCAACTTTGGTTGTAGACATCGTAGAAAGTCGTGCAATAGCTCATTTGAAAGCTAAAAGTGAGAAAAATGCAGTGGAAAGCTCAGTTTGGACTAATTTTCTTGGGTTTAGGGAGGAAAATGGCAAGAAACCGTCAGACTTGGAAAAGACAGGTTTTGGAGGTTTTGGGATGAGAAAAGTCGTTTTTCGGGCAGAAGGAGGCCTCGGACGGGAAAAACAGAGACCAGATTTGGAATCAGCGTCACATTCTGCTTCGACATGGTAAATTTGAAAGCCATCGGAGAGAAAAAATTTTTCATCATTTTTTCCGAAAAACGACTAAGCTAGAATTTTTGCGATGGCTGTGGGCTGTAGAGCCAAAACGAAGCATCGGATGGGAAAATGGAGGTCAGATTCGGATTCAGCGTCAAATTCTGCATGGAAATGGTGTATTTCCAGCTCCATCGGAGCACTAGAACCGGAAATAGACGGGTTTTTAGTGTTTGGATGATGGGTATTACGTCATCAGCTGATCGCCACACACTATATAAGTGGAAACTCGGCTTGTGGAAATCAGTTCTCCTCCCGACTGGGTTGGGGTAGGTGAACTCTGGAGCTCCTATGATAGCTTCGGACATTCCAAATTCCGGGTTTCTGAGAGAAACCGACTTAGAAAATTTCATTGCTGAAGTCAGCTAAGGCGTCAGACTTAGAGGTTCGCCAGGAGATGGCCTTCGTCTCCAGGCCATAAAAGACTCCAAAACTATAAAGGCTTGTAACTTTGCTTCTACAAGTCCGCTTGACTTGATTCAAAAAAGGTTCGGTTGCTATTGACCTGCCCTAAGTGATAGACTACTTATAAAATTTCATAAGTAGTGCTAAAAAGTTGAAAATTTAAATTCACTAGTTTTAGAGGTTTTCTGGGGTTTTCGACCCTGCTGAAGTCAATGAAAGGATTTTTAGTGAGCCAGTCTTCTCATGGTATAAGCAGCTTTTTACTGTTGATGTATAGTTAGAAAAGTTTGATCATCAACGTTGTATTCGTAAGTCTAGTCAGAAACTTTATCATGTTGTACAAAGGTTTTACTGCATCACAGGTTGATTTATAGTTAGAAAAGTTTGATCATGATGTTTTATGAAACACATGTCATCAATGTTAGCGTTAGTGTAGTCAACTAGTTTTACTACGACACATGTTTGTAAAAGTAAAGGTCAGAAAGTGTATCATGGTTTGCAAAAGTTTTATTGCAACACAGGTTGATGTATAGTTAGAAAGTTTGATCATGGCGTTTATTCGTGAGTGTCATCAGAAAGTGTATCATGGTTTGTAAAAGCAAAGTTTAGTATAGTCAAATATTTTTACTGTAACACAGGTTGATGTATAGTTAGAAAGTTTGATCATGACGCTTATTCATAAGTCTAGTCAGAAACTTTATCATGTTGTACAAAGGTTTTATGGCAACACAGGTTGATGTATAGTTAGAAAATTTGATCATGATGTTTTATGAAACACAAATGTCATGAAATGCAAGTGTTAGTGTAGTCAAATAATTTACCGCGACGCACGTTTGTGAAAATAAAGTTTGATCATTGACGTTGTATGACTGACCGAACTCATCACAGCACTAGAAAGTTTTAGAAGGTTTTACTGCACAGTGTAGATTGTCTTGTAACTTACTTTCACAGTGTTAGAAAGTTTTATTGGAGACAGTTGCCAAATGTTTCCCTATTAGAAAATTCAAATTTCATGACTGTTAGATTAGCTTCATCAGGTTTACTAAAAGCAGTTTTCTACTGCAATGAGAGTTTAGAATGTTATATGAAAACAGTGTTCGCCACAGCACTAGAAAGTTTTTATCCTTAGTTGAGATCCGGACTGCAGTGTGTAAAATGTTTTATGTGACAGTCTTTTCACAAACGGTGAAGTGTAAATTCAGAGTGAATACATCTGTTAGGTAGTCATTAACTTTGGATGTGAAGTAAAGCGAATCTGTGTACAGAATGAATTGAATATAAGACAACGCATGCAAGTTTTTGACGACTTGAGTGGTTGAAATCAAGTCTAAGTTTAACATGTTGGATATAAAAGTGAGATGGATAGGAATAAGTGTTGAATGTTTTATAAACCCAGATGTTGTTACAAACGTTGAGTGTGCATTCCATGACATTGAATCGCGTGGGTCGTAAAGTTCATCATCCAAGGCTAGGCTCCTCTACGGTTGGATTTAGGGTTTTATATCACATGTGTTAACCGTTCGTGTAGAATACGTGAAGCACATGTTCGCTTAAACGCAAATGTTGAAATAAGTTTTGTAAGAAGTCTTTGACAGGTTGTTGTGAAACTTAGCGAACGTTGAAAAAAGTTTTATAAAATGTTTCTGCAGTCACACTCGTTAGCGTACCAGCTTTACTAAATGTGTTGTTTGCCTTTATCAAATTGAATGTGTGTGTTTTGTAAATAAAGACAGACAGCGTGTTTGCACTCTGCATCGACAGCATACAAGTATAGACATAACAACCTGTAACGTTGTTAGTCGAATGCATATGAGATAGGAAACATTATGTGTGAGATAAAAATCAACCTGCTAGATGAAGTGAAACACAAAAGTGTCACAACTAGTTTACGGGAAATAAAGGAGAACTGTGACAACGTTTACACTCATCATAGACAGATGAACATACAGTCTGACATTCAAATGAAAGTCGTAAACATGAACTGCGGTGTAAGAAACTTTATGTCAACAACTTTATGTTGGTAAAGCTTTCATAGATTGCAGGCGTGTTGAAAGCTGATATAAAACCTGTAGAAACGCATAAGTCTTAGTTCAACGACTCGACCCTTGAACTCACACAATGAATACGTCTGTGTAGAAAACTCATTTGTAATAAGCAGCATTTTCTGTGCGAATGCAGACGATGTAAACATGACATTTAACATGGCTTGCAATAGTCAACATGCTGCCATTCAAAATGTTTATCATAAAACCTATCAGTGAAAAAACCCCTCCTGTGCCCACAAAGAATCATAAGTGCTCTCTGACGCCTGTCTGTCGCACTGCCCCTCAGCAGATAGAGTAGAACACAAAGATGAATGACAGCGCAGCCGGTGGGCAATCGTCTGTCGCGCTAGCCCCTCAGCAGATGGAGTAGAACACAAAGATGTACGCGCTCTCTCTCTCTCTCTCTCTCTCTCTCTCTCTCTCTGGCGCCCGTCTGTCACATGAAACAGAGAGCTATCGCATCTGTCTCAGGATGCAGGAACGTATCGTAGCACCTGGCTGATTCACACACAGCTCATTGCTATCGTACCGGAAGGGAGATTCATGCGATAAATGCATCTAAGTTTGTTGAGTGGTTGAGGGTAGCAGTCAATGAAAATTTGTCTTCCCCTTTCTTCCTCCAACCATAAGTTTAGAGCAATATGATTGCACGAATCAGACATTTGAAAGGCTGTATCATTCTCATATAAAGCAGAGTCTCTTGCATTTTACTATCATAATCATGTCTCAGAAGCCAACAGCGTGCGTGATACCTTTTCGTATCATACACCTCGGTGAAGACTTCCACAGTGATATCTATGGTGAGGATATCACTGTGGAATTCGTGAAGTACTATTCTTACTTCACCCTACAGGAAGATTTGAGTCGACGAGTGCGAGAAGAGGCTGAGATGGAGGCAAGTGAGGCCGAGACGGTGGCAAGTGATGCCGAGACGGTGGGGAGCGAGGCAAAGATGGCAACCAGCGAGAGCGAGACGGTCGAAAGTGATAACATGGAAAGTGTGGGTGTCATTGTGATATCGGATGATGAAGTAAGAGTTTTACACATGCATACGAATGGCTGTCATCTCAACTCGTTCATGTTTTCTTTCAGTGATGGAGTGAGTGATGGGCGTTCTTTAGTTCATAAAATCATCATGCACACATACAGCACACTGTTTCACCACATTTCCTCGTGAATGCATCATGAGTTCTTATAAGAACTTCCTTCTAATGCAGCTAAAGCGATCCCAAGCCCGCCACATATCTTCGGATATGGAATGCAGAGGGGAAGGATATATGATGAATGGAATGAAATGGGAGGACACTCCTGCAGCACATGCAGCCACAAACACATTTCTATCTTCATTAAGATGACATTCAATCACTTGAATTCTAATGTGACCTAATCCTTAGATCTCAGTACAGTCAACTCTCTAACGTACTTATTAAACCTATTATCTCTAACTTTACAAACACTGAAAGGATTCTAACATGATTTCAAACTTTACAAACATCAACTATATTTCTAACGTTACAAACAGTGAAATGCTTGTGACACTATTTTATACTTTACCTATCTTGCAAACACTGAAATGATTCTGATATTATTCCTAACTTTACAAACAGTGACATGGTCTTGACTTTATTTTATACTTCGCCTATCTTACAAACACTGAAAGGATTGTAACATGATTTCAAACTTTACAAACATCAATTTTATTTTTAACGTTGCAAACAGTGAAGTGAATCTGACTTCATTTATATTTCACCTATCTTACAAACATCGACATGGTTATAACTTTATTTCTAACTTTACAAACGTCAACTATATTTCTAACGTTACAAACAGTGAAGTGAATCTGACTTCATTTATATTTCACCTATCTTACAAACAGCGACATGGTGAAAACTTTATTTCTAACTTCGCAATCATCAACTTTATTTCTAACTTTACAAGCAGTAAAATGGTTGTAACTTTATTACTAAGTCAATCCACTCTATTGAAACGACACAGTATGACCATGATATGTTATTGAAACCCACACAGCTTTTTTGTTATACTACCAATTCATTTCATGTCTTCTATCCTATACAATCAAAACCTGCAACGACATTTATTCTATTACACCTTAAATGTATTGACATGTGATACATTACATTAAATCTTCGATATCAAATACTATCATGAAACAACTAGCAGTACCTGACTCTAAACATGCACTGATTCCCACATTTATGACATTAGTAATTTTTTCTATCAAGTGTGACTACATGCTCATCAATATGAAAGGCTTGCAGTGACTTAACTCTTAATGTGTCCATGTCAAGCTTTTGGAAATAACTTTTCATGCACAGTTGACATACAATCAATTTCAACGGATGCTCCAGTCATAGCATGTTATTCCTGCTTTCGCACTCATGGTGTCATGCTGCATCAACAAGTTGCTTCTATCTAACTTTTACATGAATAAACCAAACGCCCTGATGCTATATGATACTGTCTCGATATGCTATTGTTGTTTCTTTTAACTATGTCACTGATTCAAACAGTTAATTACACTACCTATTCATTAAACTTTGCAATCTCAATCTTTGCTTTCATCGAATATGAACCTCTAATTTACATACAACAACTATGATATGTGTTCTATCTTATACACTCAACCAGTAGAGACATTCATTCTGTTACATCCATGAACATGATGTGATAAAATTCACATCATCTCAAAACCCTTTAACAGCGCTTGTCTTCAAACATATGCTGAATCACACACACACACAGCTTGTTTGTTACACTACCAATTCATTTGAATGTGGGCTAATCTTGCATCACTCATTTCATGTAACACAACTTTTCACTTTAATTATTCCCAGAATGTCACTGCAGTGGTCTCAACACAATGCCTACCATGTATTCTAACACTCTAATCCCTGTGCAATGACTGTTGTGAATTGTATCGCATTCACGTGCATGACCCAGACTTGTAAATTCCTGTTACTCAAGTGTGAGAAGGTTATGAGAACCTAAGATGCTTCAGCGGTTCATTTCAATTTACACGAGTAACATTTGATGCTTTCATGTCTAGTAACATGTATGAGTTACTTCATCACTCTAGTTTAATGGAGACTTTGATTATTAATTCTTAGCTTGCTGAAGATGAGTGTTTGTATCACACTGTGAAGAGAGATTGCAAACTAATGAAGATAGAAATTTGATATCTGTATACGTTTGGCGTGTGAGTAGCCATCCTTTCATCCCTTTCATCAATTTTCAACCCATCCTCAGTTCAACGGGCTTGGAACCGTCAGAAAGTGAAAACACTTTCTGGCCTCATTATGGGTAGCCTCATGAAGCCTGTTTTGGACATTCACTAGCCTCATGAAGGCTGTTTGTGGCATTCTCCGACTCCTCTCTACTGTTGCTCGAAGATCTCTGTAAGAAAGAAAATAGTGTTAGAGTTGATTGAGAGGCAATGACGTTCGAGTAACTTACTAGGAATTTTCCTCTTCACTTTTCTCACTGAAAAATCACACAGTCGACCGTCTACCTCCACACTGATATGAATGCAGGTGACCCCACCTCCCTCATAGCACTCCTGTGTGGTGTTTAAATCATCTGTAACAGTAGGCACGTCACATACTTGGTTTCTGTAGATTGGCAGGTGTACCTCTACGTGTCTTCTCTTCATTTCCTTGTTGATGTCTTCAGCCTGACTAAGTCTCCTCTTCAGCTCATGATTTTCTTCTCTCATCCCTAGACAGTTCCTCTCTATTACACCAAGTCTGGTAACCTCCTGCCTCTGATGATTCAACTCGGATACTACCTCCTCATAAGCCATCTCCTTCTCCTTCCATTCCCGCCTCTCTTTCATTAATGTTTCCTCTCTCTTCTGCAGCTGTAATACTTCCTCCTGTAAAACTTTCACCGTTCCCACTTTAATTTCTAGTTTGGCTATGTCCTGCACCATCTCTTTATTTTGTCTATTCATGGCCTCATAGCGATCTTTGAGCAGCATGTAATGGGCTTGCTGTGATGCTTTCGCCTTCAACTCATCTCTATCTAGAGCTCTTGTTTACTCGCGTATACCGCCTTTCTTTGGCGTAGAAGTGTTAAGTGGCTCCTCTACACGTTCAGATGCGCGCTCAGATACATGTTCAGATTCCTGTTTACCACTCATGAAAACGGCTCTCACCTCCTGTACTTCCCCTTCCTCCTCACTGCTGCTTGTATCGCTGAGGAAATGATCGCTCCCATCATCATCCAAGTCGACAATGTGTCTTACAGCCGCCCTCTCCTCCTGCCTTCGTCTATACAAGTCATCAAACCACTTTTTGAAGTGTCAGTTAGAAATAGACGCACTAGGACACTGGTCATGTATTTTCCTAAATTCGACAAAGTCAGAGTCTGCTTCCACAGCATGATAAACACAGGTCTTTATTTCAAAGACCTTCTTATGCTCCCCAATGTGTTCCACCTGTCTCAAGTGCTTTTTGGATTCGGTCCGTCTGTATACCTTATCGCATGAACATCTTGTGACGCTGTAGCGCGAAGACTTTGATAAAACCATGTTCAAACTGCAAGATAAAAGTTAGTTATTTACTACAGTTCTCACAAGAAAGCACTGTTTATCAGAAACATGTTTGTAATAAATGGCATAGGACAGTGAATGATGGCCCTAACCTTAAGACCCTAATGTTAGAAAGTGTATCAGTGATGTCTGTAAGATCTGACTTTAAATCTCTAACTTAGAACGTCTGATAGCAAACGTCAGACGACTCACCGTTGAAAGGAGGAAACAGGAGTGACATTGGGTAGGGAGAAGCGCCTTACATACTTCTCTCTCACAAAGACAGAATATGCCAATTTCCAAATTTGGTCATGTCTCCTTCAAACGATTTCATCTCACCATATTTGGAATCTCAACCGCTAATTTTCCTGACTGACGCAGGGAGTCAAGATTGCCATAAATGGACATTCTCGCTTCGTTGTGATGGAAGGGGAATGACGCTCGGCTCACGCTTTGTGATAGCGATCTCTTTATCCTGAGTGGCAAGTTTGTATGACCCTCAAGTGAACTGAATGTATCCGAAGATGAAAAGATTGAATAGTTCCTAGTGTGTGATAAAATACATGGAATGATAAACGTACAGATGCTCACAATGATACTTAGGGGCTTCACACCATTTGAATGTTTTCTTATATCATGCTCACTTTCGAAGGATGCTTGTAAAGTTCAATACTGCATTCCCATGACATTTCAATTTTATGTGTTTGTACAAGTGTACAAGCTTTCACTGGACTCGCATCGTCTTATAAAGTGTTCGTTTACGCAGCGCATGAAGCTATATCTCAATGACGTTGAACTCAATCTCTCACACACACGCACGCACACACATTGTCACTTAAACCATGACTGGAATACAGTTCTCACACATCAACTTTATTTCTAACGTTACAAATGCTGAAAGGATTCTAACATTATTTTATACGTCCCCTATCTTACAAACACAGAAAGGATTCTAACATGATTTCAAACTTTACAAACATCAACTTTATTTCTAACGTTACAAACAGTGAAATGCTTGTGACACTATTTTATACTTTACCTATCTTGCAAACACTGAAATGATTCTGATATTATTCCAAACTTTACAAACAGTAAAATGGTTGTAACTTTATTACTAAGCCAATCCACTCTGTTTGAAGCCCAACTTTATGTGAAAAGAAAACGACACAGTATGACCATGATATGTTATTGAAACCCATACAGCTTTTTGTTACACTAACAATTCAATTCAATGTGAGCTAATCTTGTATCACTCATTTCATACGACATAACTTTCACTTAACTTATTCCTACAATGTTACTACTATGTGTTCTAAACTTTATGAGTTCGCTTTCACTTCTATCTCACATTTTCTTCATCATCTAACCAAGTGAATGACATTGATGATACATTATCTGACTAAACGCATTGAGTCACATTCTACACAAACTACACAAACCGATATTACTAACATGGATCATATAAAACGCCAAGTCTTGTCATAGGCTTGACTATGCTATGGACTTAGTGATTTATCTATGTAACTTACACTTTTAAAACGCTAAATCCTTAGATCTCAACACAGGGATACCTATCCTATGGATTTAGGAGTTTCGCTGTATAATTTAGTAAACTTATGTCTCTGTCAGCATACGACTTTTGAAATACAACACTGACTGATGAATGATGTTCATATATTCCTAGATTGGATAACAAGAAACTTTTCTGCGTTGACTATTATATATTTTCCTCATCAACTCTTTACACACTTATGATTCCAATCACTAAGTTACATAAAACGCTTCTATTGAACATGTATCAATCACCTTTCAGCTGACCACATGAAATGTAAAGTGTATAACATAATGAGCATGCAACTATCTCTCATCAACGATATGAAATCTGTCTTTTCACCATGAGAATTAAGTCTTGCCTTCAAAGTCATTTTATAAAGCGAACATATGCATCACGTATTCTACACCAAAAGAGACCGTTCATTTGTGTTATCCAAAGCCCTAAGTCCCTAAACCCAACGGTAGGTAACCCTACCCCTTAGATGATGGACTTTAGCAATTTAGCTATGTCATTCACCAATGGCTAAGTTAGTAAATGCATGTATACACTCTACAACAACAGTTATCATTGATGTATGTTATATAAAACGCTAAATCTCTAAGTCCAACCGTGACTCTCATTGCCTGCATTACTATACAACATGTTGCTCTGATGATTCTTCCACCACCCTTACTATTTCCATTTGAGGGGTAGTGAAGAAATAAATTCATGACTTCAGGTCAAAACGTCTCTCTACACACGTTTATATTTCACACCATGTAAAAGATCCTTGCTACTTATCATAGAGGCTTTAAAACTTTAAACATGATGATTTCATGGCAGTTAGACCTTTGAAGATGTGTGTTGGACAACACTTGTCATGAAGTTGCGTTCTCATCAGATGAAATTAATAAGAGCTTCTTCATTTTCTAAGAAAGATAGAGATCCTTGAATCTAGTGTTTTTGTGTGGCACAGTCTGTAACTTTTCTTTGTTAATAGGGTGGCCTCCAACGAATTGGGGATCGGGCCCTCGGAAGGACCGATGGAATACTTCGATTACTCGAAGTATTCTGGACGCTAAATTCTCAGCAACGCCAGATATTCTAGCGCCATATCCCTAAATAAAGGGTTCTCCACAAGCTCATGTGGAATAAGATGGAAGGGGCAGCGAATTGCTTCGCCTTTCTCCGCCTGCAAAGCAGCCAGGAGAAAGACTTTCCCCATCTTCACCCTGCATCCACAGCGGAGCTCAAGGGTTCGACTCATGTCAAAGAAAGCGATATCGAAAGACATTGCTTCAAACGACTTGTAATTGATGAATGAGTGTGAACGTCTCCCTTATATTTCTCACACATTTTTGTAACTGGCTAGCAAGACATTGAAGAATTGAACAAATCGGCAGTGTCCATGCTTTAACAGCAAATGGTGACTTGCGCGCGCGCGGAGTGTACAGTAACGAATTGTCAACGTGAGAATCCTTTCAGCCACCCACGATAATCTCTTCGACGCGATAGCAATGAGCTGTGTGGGAATCAGCCAGGTGCTACGATACGTTCCTACATCCTGGGACAGATGTGATAGCTCTCTGTTTCATGTGACAGACGGGCGCCAGAGAGAGAGAGAGCGCGCGTACATCTTTATGTTCTACTCCATCTGCTGAGGGGCTAGCGCGACAGACGATTGCCCACCGGCTGCGCTGTCATTCATCTTTGTGTTCTACTTTATCTGCTGAGGGGCAGTGCGACAGACAGGCGTCAGAGAGCACTTATGATTCTTTGTGGGCACAGGAGGGGTTTTTCACTGATAGGTTTTATGATAAACATTTTGAATGGCAGCATGTTGACTATTGCAAGCCATGTTAAATGTCATGTTTACATCGTCTGCATTCGCACAGAAAATGCTGCTTATTACAAATGAGTTTTCTACACAGACGTATTCATTGTGTGAGTTCAAGGGTCGAGTCGTTGAACTAAGACTTATGCGTTTCTACAGGTTTTATATCAGCTTTCAACACGCCTGCAATCTATGAAAGTTTTACCAACATAAAGTTGTTGACATAAAGTTTCTTACACCGCAGTTCATGTTTACGACTTTCATTTGAATGTCAGACTATATGTTCATCTGTCTATGATGAGTGTAAACGTTGTCACAGTTCTCCTTTATTTCCCGTAAACTAGTTGTGACACTTTTGTGTTTCACTTCATCTAGCAGGTTGATTTTTATCTCACACATAATGTTTCCTATCTCATATGCATTCGACTAACAACGTTACAGGTTGTTATGTCTATACTTGTATGCTGTCGATGCAGAGTGCAAACACGCTGTCTGTCTTTATTTACAAAACACACACATTCAATTTGATAAAGGCAAACAACACATTTAGTAAAGCTGGTACGCTAACGAGTGTGACTGCAGAAAAACATTTTATAAAACTTTTTTCAACGTTCGCTAAGTTTCACAACAACCTGTCAAAGACTTCTTACAAAACTTATTTCAACATTTGCGTTTAAGCGAACATGTGCTTCACGTATTCTACACGAACGGTTAACACATGTGATATAAAACCCTAAATCCAACCGTAGAGGAGCCTAGCCTTGGATGATGAACTTTACGACCCACGCGATTCAATGTCATGGAATACACACTCAACGTTTGTAACAACATCTGGTTTTATAAAACATTCAACACTTATTCCTATCCATCTCACTTTTATATCCAACATGTTAAACTTAGACTTGATTTCAACCACTCAAGTCGTCAAAAACTTGCATGCGTTGTCTTATATTCAATTCATTCTGTACACAGATTCGCTTTACTTCACATCCAAAGTTAATGACTACCTAACAGATGTATTCACTCTGAATTTACACTTCACCGTTTGTGAAAAGACTGTCACATAAAACATTTTACACACTGCAGTCCGGATCTCAACTAAGGATAAAAACTTTCTAGTGCTGTGGCGAACACTGTTTTCATATAACATTCTAAACTCTCATTGCAGTAGAAAACTGCTTTTAGTAAACCTGATGAAGCTAATCTAACAGTCATGAAGTTTGAATTTTCTAATAGGGAAACATTTGGCAACTGTCTCCAATAAAACTTTCTAACACTGTGAAAGTAAGTTACAAGACAATCTACACTGTGCAGTAAAACCTTCTAAAACTTTCTAGTGCTGTGATGAGTTCGGTCAGTCATACAACGTCAATGATCAAACTTCATTTTCACAAACGTGCGTCGCGGTGAATTATTTGACTACACTAACACTTGCATTTCATGACATTTGTGTTTCATAAAACATCATGATCAAACTTGACTAACTATACATCATCAACCTGTGTTACAGTAAAAATATTTGACTATACTAGACTTTGCTTTTGCAAACCATGATACACTTTCTGACGACACTCACGAATAAACGTCAATGATCAAACTTTATTTTCTCAAACGGGTGTCGCGGTAAATTATTTGACTACACTAACACTTGCATTTCATGACATTTGTGTTTCATAAAACATCATGATCAAATTTTCTAACTATACATCAACCTGTGTTGCAATAAAACCTTTGTACAACATGATAAAGTTTCTGACTAGACTTATGAATAAACGTCATGATCAAACTTTCTAACTATACATCAACCTGTGTTACAGTAAAAATATTTGACTATACTAAACTTTGCTTTTACAAACCATGATACACTTTCTGATGACACTCACGAATAAACGTCATGATCAAACTTTCTAACTATACATCAACCTGTGTTGCAATAAAACTTTTGCAAACCATGATACACTTTCTGACCTTTACTTTTACAAACATGTGTCGTAGTAAAACTAGTTGACTACACTAACGCTAACATTTATGACATGTGTTTCATAAAACATCATAATCAAACTTTTCTAACTATAAATCAACCTGTGATGCAGTAAAACCTTTGTACAATATGATAAAGTTTCTGACTAGACTTATGAATACAACGTTGATGATCAAACTTTTCTAACTATACATCAACCTGTGCTGCAGTAAAACTTTTGTACGACACTGACAAGAGCTTGTTCACTAGCGAAGAGAGAAGTCTGTGATGTGTTGCGTGTGGCGCATGAATGTCCTCCATTCATTCCTTCATCATTTCGTCATCGTGATAGAGACAAGAAGAACTGATGGTTCATTCTCGCATGCTTGACCAACTGTCGGGAGACAAGTGCAATGGAGATTTTATGAGGTAAACTGTGGCAGATAGCTAAATGTCGCCCTGGCGGTCAGAGTACAACGTTGAGACGAAAAATTGCACACATGACGCAGAGAGGTTTCACAAGGATTACCATTGCCCACGTCCCGTGCAGTACTCCCCGGACTTCACCGCTGTCTCGAAATCACCCAGAGGAAGTATCACACCGAAAATCTCCGTGACTTCCACCGTCCATGACTTGATCGCCAGACATGAAAACCGGTGGAGTTGGTAAGAGGTTGGCTGACTTTGATCAGCTTGATAGCAAGCCGTAGAGAGCTTGATTCACCAGCGTTTTGCAATGGAGATGTTTAGAGGCCACCCATGACAAGATAGCTAGGACTCAACCGATTGGCGTTCAAAGTGCTACGTTGAGAACTGTGTCAAATGCCCAACATGAGACGAGTTGCCCCAGCGGTTTCGGTCTAAACTATGACACACTCCCTTGCCACACTTATCACTACGGCATCGTCCGCCGTCCCGAAGGAACACCCTGTCAGTGGAATATTACAGCAAAACTCTCCATGTCTTGCTCGCTTTCAGTGAAAAGCTGCTTATACTATGAGAAGACTGGCTCACTAAAAATCCTTTCATTGACTTCAGCAGGGTCGAAAACCCCAGAAAACCTCCAAAACTAGTGAATTTAAAATTTTCAACTTTTTAGCACTACTTATGAAATTTTATAAGTAGTCTATCACTTAGGGCAGGTCAATAGCAACCGAACCTTTTTTGAATCAAGTCAAACGGACTTGTAGAAGCAAAGTTACAAGCCTTTATAGTTTTGGAGTCTTTTATGGCCTGGAGACGAAGGCCATCTCCTGGCGAACCTCTAAGTCTGACGCCTTAGCTCAGTGCTATTCAACCGGGGTGCCGCGGCACCCTGGGGTGCCGTGAGAAATTTTTAGGGTGCCGTGGAGAGGAGGGGTGTCGCAAGGGTGCCGTGAAGAGAAAGAGGTGCCGTGGGAGAGAGGGGTGCCGCAGCTCATGAGATATCGGTGAGGCGTCCCATTCGACCGATCGAGGTAGAAATGTTGACCATCCCAAGTCCATGAGTTATATTTGAATTGACTCCGATTTCATACAAAGCTATAGGCGCTCCTTGCACAGAGACAGCGAACCCTGTCTCTTTCCATCATAAGCACTCGGCAGCATTTCCAATTTATACGAGATGAGCTCGTGCTTGTTGCGTGCGCGTGATTCCTTGCAGTTTTCTAACACAGTTCATCCGCTCTGCTGCTGCTGATCTCAACCACCTACACATGCATATCTATGTCGACTTCGACACAAATGCTATTGCTTGGGTAAGTCAACTTCCATTGTCTATTTTTTGTATGTGAAGGAATGAATCAATGTCATGAATAGATGAATCTGAGGCAAGGCAATGAAGCCAATAAGAGTCATCATTGCAATGTTGCCATTCGGCAAGCGCACAGCGTGTCCTCGTTCGTCGACCGTTGTCTTTCAGTGATCTGTGTTCTATATTTTGCTTCAACATCAGTGTTTGGCCTACAATGCTCTACATGCGCTTCGAACATTTGCTAATATTGTCCATTTCAACATGTAGCATGCGATTATGATCTTGATTACTTTAATCATGTAAATTGTAGAGCCTCTCAGAGATTGCGTGTCACTTTATTTGTTCGCCAAACTCTGCTTCAAATTGAATATTGTTGCAGCGTCATTTGTCCTCATGGTCACCAAAGGTTGATGTCATTCACTATACTTGTATTTTTGCAAAAGTCCGAAGCTTCATTAAATTTGAATGTCGGAGCTTGATTATCAGTGATAATTGACATGCTTAAGATGACTGAATGCATTTTAAACAAGCCAACTGAAAAGTATCAGGCATTTACCAGACTTGTAGAAATAGCTAATGAACCTATACAATATAAATTCATGTGATGCTGATCACTAGAGCTCCCAGATTCTTCAGTGTGAGAGAGGAGCTAAGAAAGAGTTGAAAGTCATGGGAAAAGAGGAGAGAATTTCATTTTTGGATTATTACCGAGTTTGTAGCACATTCATGTAAATGATCGATTTGCAGTAGAAATCCATGGTCAGGCTACTTCATAGGCAACAAAGTTGTCGGCATATAAAGGGATAATGGTTGCATGCAGTTGGAGATTTGAACTAGGCTATTTGTCAAAAACATATCGCACTCAATTGATTGAGTTATGTTAATTAAACATGTTCAGCCTCAAATCAATCATTTTGCTGATTTCATCACTCGCATTTTTTCAAATTTTCAATTATTCTCTAAACACATGCTCCATTTCCAGCCAAGCTAATTGTTGACAATTCTTAATTCTAGCATCCTTCCTGAAATAGTTGATGCATCCTCATTAGGCCTCATTCTATGACTTGATCGCCGTTGTTCCAAACACGTCATTTTCCATTTTCAGGTATGCAATGTCCCTTCTCAAGTATTTCAAAAGAAGGCCATATCAACCGAGGCAGTCGAGGAAGATGTCGAACTTAATGAAATGAATCAAGAGAGTGAATGCCGTGAGGATGCTGCTCCTGCCCCCACTGCTAGCAAAAGCAGCGAAGAGGGCGAGGGAGAATCTGAGGAAGAATGCGTCGAACTACAAAAAAGGGGACGGAAAAGAGCGCAAATGTCTTCGGGCTCCAATCCGAAAAAGAGGAGAAAAATGGAATAGTGACTATATCAGGTTTGGCTTTTACTTGCACCAGGATGAATCTCGTAATCCTTTTCCCTCTGGAAAATGTTTTTTTTGTGGGGCTACGCTCCTGAATGCAAGTTTGGTACCTTCTAAATTAGAGAGACATTTACAAACCCACCATCCGGAGCACAAGAACAAGTCAAACCAATTCTTCTCAGAGAAGTTGAAATCTATATTTGCCCAACAATCGTCATTGCAAAACATCGTGAAGACTGGAGCTCATGACAAGCCACTGGTGATTGCCTCACTAAAAATGACTCATGTTATCTTTCGTGAAAAGCGCTCATACATGGACATGGAGAAAATAGTAAAGCCATGCCTATCAATTGCTGCTGAATATCTCCATGGTGGAAGCAGAGCAGTTGAAAGAGTGACTTCCATGCCCTGGTCCGACACTACCAGGCGCAGTCGATGTCGCCTGATTGCTACAGATTTGAAAACACAACTTGTGGAGAAGCTGAAAGCATCCCCCGTCTTCGGAATTCAGTTGGACGAGACGACCGACATTGGAGGAGAAGCACAGCTGATCGTGTATACCCGGTTCATTGAAGAGTTGAAAATTGTTGACCGTTTCTTGTTTTGTTTAACAGTGGGAATTGAAACCACGGCACAAGCAATTTTTGACCGATTGGACTCTTTCATGTGTGAGGAAGGAATCGAGTGGATTAAGTGTAAGGCCGTCACAACCGATGGAGCTGCCGCCATGGTTGGTCGTGTAAATGGTGTAGTAAAGAAGATCCAGACTGTCTCACCTGAGTGTCGCTCATTTCACTGCATCATTCATCGTGAGATGCTGGCAGCGAAGAAGCTAGGTGATGAGGGCAAATCAGATCTGGAACTTGTACTTGATGATGTTGTGAAAATGGTGAACACAGTTAAGGCTAATACGAAGAAGAGCAGACTGTTCGCTCAACTCTGTGAGATGGACTCAGAAGTGACGAAGCTATTGTACCATTGCGACGTAAGATGGCTTTCAAGAGGGAAAGTCCTTGAACGGGTGCTCCTGTTGAGAGAGGAGTTGGCAGTTTCTTCACAGAGCTTGGTGATTTCAGCGCCGTCAACCTGAATAACTTGAATTGGCTTGGAAAGCTGTCATATTTGAGCTCCATTTTCCACTGTCTGAACACCTTGAATCTCAGCCTACAAGGGAAGGGAGGCGACATCTTCACGGCTTTGTCAAGAATAAAGGCATTCCATAGGAAAATTTCGTCTTGGATGAAACAAGTAGAGAGGAAGGACTTCATCGACTTGCCTGAATTCCATCATTTCATGCTGAGCTCAAAATGGGAGCTCACGGATGCCAGCCTCGAGCAACAAATCTCTGAATCGATACTTCAGCACCTGGATGTCCTTCGCGGCAACATAGAAAAGTATTTTCCGTCCCATGAACATCAGCATCTGGAGGAGAATCTTTGGATCATTAATCCATTTGTTGCCGAAGAAGAGTTCCTCACTGATCTGCGAGAAGATTTGGAGCAGAGGGTGAACTTCAAGGCTTGCGATTATTATGGAAATTTCTGGGTTGGTCTCCTTCGAATCCCGGAATATGAAGACGCTGCTGTGAGAGCCCTAAGTCTGTTGGTAGCAATGCCGACCTCATACCTCTGCGAGAAAGGCTTCTCCACTCTTGTTTCGATCAAAACAAGTAAAAGAAACTGCTTAAGAGACATCGACGAGTTGATGCGCGGAGCATTGGAAACAGACATAACCCCACGATTCGGCTTGATGGCCGATAGCATGCAACAGCAACGCTCACATTGATGTTTTGTTTTTGAAGTCCAACTTTTTGATTTGTTGAAATTTTCATAGTTTTTCCCAGTAATCTCCAATATAAAGAAAGTGCAGAGAATTTCATAATTGAGTGAATGAATTTTGTGCCACCGTTTCCCTTCTCAGGTTCTGGGCGGTGCTGACTTTGATAGACTAATTAGTTGGACTTCAGCTGTAGCGGTGTAATAGCTTTCAGTCCACATGCCCTTCTCCACAAATCTCTCACTTAATCCTGGCGTGGTCAGATCTAAGGAATCACGCCAGAGAGATTTCCATCAGACAAGCTGGAAGCATAGTCTTCTGCAAGGAGGACCCAGAGTAGGATCTCTTGCAGCGACCGAGTTTGATGCACGAACATATATAGAAGACTGGACAGGCATTTTGACATAGTATTTGATCACTGTTCGTCTAGCATGGTCAAGGATTTACATCATAATTCTAGCATTACTGCATGCTGTTAAATCAAAAATACATGTCCATGCTTAGCAAATTGACAAAGCGAATTTAAACTTAAATTTGATTACCATGACTGGAATTTCTTGCGCTTTCTTGCCCCTGATTTCAAAAAAGATGAAAACAATGTGTTCTTCATTGAATTGCTGTGATATAATAGAGATATACTGATATACTGACATAATGCACGAATTGTTCTAATTTCTAGATGCATTTCAACGGCTGAGAAATGAAGTCTAGAGAAGAAGTCAGCAATAAATTGTGATCACAAATCAGTTCTTGGAAAATAATGCGGCCACGTTTTTTAGTGGATGATAGAGGCACAAAACTGCGGTTTGCCACTGGGGTGCCGTGAGTGCATGTATTGATCAGATGGGGTGCCGTGGCTTGAAAAAGGTTAAATAGCACTGCCTTAGCTGACTTCAGCAATGAAATTTTCTAAGTCGGTTTCTTTCAGAAACCCGGAATTTGGAATGTCCGAAGCTATCATAGGAGCTCCAGAGTTCACCTACCCCAACCCAGTCGGGAGGAGAACTGATTTCCACAAGCCGAGTTTCCACTTATATAGTGTGTGGCGATCAGCTGATGACGTAATACCCATCATCCAAACACTAAAAACCCGTCTATTTCCGGTTCTAGTGCTCCGATGGAGCTGGAAATACACCATTTCCATGTAGAATTTGACGCTGAATCCGAATCTGACCTCCATTTTCCCATCTGATGCTTCGTTTTGGCTCTACAGCCCACAGCCATCGCAAAAATTCTAGCTTAGTCGTTTTTCAGAAAAAATGATGAAAAATTTTTTCTCTCCGATGGCTTTCAAATTTACCATGTCGAAGCAGAATGTGACGCTGATTCCAAATCTGGTCTCTGTTTTTCCCGTTCGAGGCCTCCTTCTGCCCGAAAAACGACTTTTCTCATCCCAAAACCTCCAAAACCTGTCTTTTCCAAGTCTGACGGTTTCTTGCCATTTTCCTCCCTAAACCCAAGAAAATTAGTCCAAACTGAGCTTTCCACTGCATTTTTCTCACTTTTAGCTTTCAAATGAGCTATTGCACGACTTTCTACGATGTCTACAACCAAAGTTGGAAGTTTGGTAGGAGGGGGGGGGACGTCCTCGAATTTTTTTCTCTCCGATTGAGCTGGAAATCACACCACAGATGTAGAATTTCACGTAGAGTCCGAATCTGCCCTCCGTTTTCCCATCCTAGGCCTCCTTCATGCCGAATTCCAGCCTTTCTCATCCCAAAACCACCAAAACCTGCCTTTTCCAAGTCTGACGGTTTCTTGCCATTTTCCTCCCTAAACCCAAGAAAATTAGTCCAAACTGAGCTTTCCACTGCATTTTTCTCACTTTTAGCTTTCAAATGAGCTATTGCACGACTTTCTACGATGTCTACAACCAAAGTTGGAAGTTTGGTAGGAGGGGGGGGACGTCCTCGAATTTTTTTCTCTCCGATTGAGCTGGAAATCACACCACAGATGTAGAATTTCACGTAGAGTCCGAATCTGCCCTCCGTTTTCCCATCCTAGGCCTCCTTCATGCCGAATTCCAGCCTTTCTCATCCCAAAACCACCAAAACCTGCCTTTTCCAAGTCTGACGGTTTCTTGCCATTTTCCTATCACCTTCCTTCCCATCCCTTACCCGAACACTCCTTCCTTCCTTCCAGAGGGGGGGACCAGTTTCCTCCTCTCGGACCCATTCCTCCCAGCACATCCTTGACCACCTCCCTCACCATCCTTCCAGAGGGGGGGGGCTGAGTCAGCATTTCACATTTTGGAATTGAATTTGGCACGGGCTTACTACTAATGGTGTTGTAGAAAAGGAGAAGCGGGGTGGCCTTAGATTTGATAAGGCTGCCGATTCGGTCGAAAAACGATCGTTAGTGACAAAATTCCTAAATGCAGTCCCAAAAGTCGTCGGTCACTACCAACGATCGACGATCAATCCGTCAACATTGTACATAGAAGGAACTGTCAAAACTTTGGCAGAATTGTATCGTCGCTTCGAGGAATGGCTTCTTGCGAATAATCACAGCGACCAGACATCATCATTTACCCTTTTTCGATCTGTGTTTGAAGAAAATCAGGTGAGACTTCATGTTCCTATGAAAGATGTATGTATAGTTTGCCACAATTTGAGAGAAAAAGCAGATCAATCATCTGAAGAAGAAGCATGCTTTCTCGAGCATGTAAATGAAAAAGATGCTGTTCGAGTTGTGCGGGCTGCAGCCATGGACCTTCAGAGGTCAGGTGAGCCTGTAGTTTACTTGAACTTCGATATGCAATCAGTCAAGCAGCTTCCATTGTCGAGTAAGTCAATCTTTTTCTACAAAAGAAAACTGAACGTGTACAATTTCACTGTTGTGCAGCCTATCTCCAATGATGTGTCCTGCCATATCTGGCACGAGGGGATTGGAAAGAAGGGCACAAATGAAATCTGCACTTTTTTGTATGACGACCTTCGAAAAATTAATTCCCTACTAGACGAAAGCACTCAAATTGTCATGACGTCCGATTCATGCGGCGGCCAGAACAGAAGAACAGAAATTCCATTATGGTAGCGATGATGAGGCACGCCGTTGAAAATCTACCGAATATTCAATCCATTGATTTAGTTTTCTATGTTTCTGGCCATTCCCAGCAGGACAGCGATAATGTTCACAGTGTTATCCAAAGAGCTCTACCCGAAGAGCTGTTTACCATGTCAGACTTTGCAACCTGTGTTCGTAACTCGAGACGTGACGGCAAGAAATACGAAATCCTTATTCATTCAACTGGAGAAATCCAGGATTTCAGGGGACTACGAGAAGCAATGATCTCTAACATCTCCGAGGCAACAAATGGATCAAAAAATTGTTTGGAAAAACATCCGACAGGTTCGCATTAGCAAGACTGATCCAAAGCTAATGCAATTCAAATATTCAACTGATGCTGAGTTCATGATGGTCACACCCAAGTACCCGTAAGCGTATTTGTATATAATTTAACTACATTTATCATTCTACCCGATGGCTATTACCATTAGCGATGTTCAACAATTATCACCATTCATTAAATCAAAGCGGACAATCAATTCATATCCAACGAAGTAGCCTATAGTATCTACGTTTACATCATCAAAACTACCATAGCTGCAGTGTTCACTACTTATGGACAAGAGGTTCAACAGAATTCTCCATCTAATGACCTTTGAACTTCGATTTGACAATTAAGTTGACTTCAAATTGTAAAATCGTTTTGATTTTCTGATTTGTCACGTTGAGATGATTCATTTAATGTCTAATTTATTGATTTTATAGCATAAGCCAATTCGTCCAAATGTCAAACTATCCTATCTCAAGCTTAATGCATTTAACGTTTTGTCAGACTATCCTATGTCAAGATATTCAGCCTTTGAAAAGGTGTTTGTAATGGTCTTTGGTCATTTTCCATAGTTAGTAATGTCAGTTTCAACATCCTAATATTTCAAGTCTCTAGTTACAATAGTTTTTTCAGAAACAAAAGGTAAAGCTAAAGAAAAACTTTAGACGCTGATTTCTCGAAATGTCATTTTTTGAGATAGGATAGTTTGACAAAACGATGTCGATATATCACATTTGATGAATTTATATTTGTCAGTTACAGAAATTTTGAGGAATTGTGGAGTCAAAAATTTGAAGAATAATCAGTGACTTGGATAAGGTCATTGGAATTAAAAGTAAAAGTTCAGACATCGAGATGGTATTAACTGATTTTGTATTGAAGCTGGGACATTTCCACAGCGAATTCTACATACCGAGAAAAACATACGCGCATTTAATACAACGAAAGTTTGCCCTTTAGAGGACAGGTGACAAGTTCCCACCGGCAGACATTAAACGGTCGCAACTTGGCAAACTTTTTGACTATCATAGGGCTACTGTAGAGCTAAACTTGACGGGATTTGTATGTGAGAACCTTCCTCGCTGTTCTATTTTTACTCGATCAACGCTTCTCAAGTGAGGCTGGAGTTTGCCCCTAATAATTTATTTAGTATACTATAGGAAGTTGTGTTGTATTCATCAACTCATAAAAGCGGCTTTCGTGCATACACAATTACACATTGATTCCAGTTTCTTCCATCCACAATGTTGAATGCTTTCACTTGAATTGTCACGAAGTTTAGAGTTCAACATAAAAAGACTAGAAGCGTTGGTGAATGTTCATTTAATGTCTACTGTATCACTTT
Organism: Prostheceraeus crozeri; assembly: GCA_907163375.1. NCBI lineage: Eukaryota > Metazoa > Platyhelminthes > Polycladida > Euryleptidae > Prostheceraeus > Prostheceraeus crozeri. Next base: position 249,029 of record CAJQUW010004207.1, on the reverse strand, counting down.
TTCAATGCGCAGCGATTGCAATTAGAATGCGATGATGAAAAAATTTACGCGCGCACTCGAACTCCGTCACTGAATCGTACAGAGTATGAGTCCAGCTCGGCAATGTCGACGTCTTCTTTTACAGTTGTCAATAACAGGATGACATCCGATAGATTAATACAATACATGACACAGCAGCATCCAAGCTAGAATGGTCACAGCACATAATTTTTATAGAACATTAGAATGGGATTCATGATTTCCATAAAATGACGAACACTATCGATGCGATCACACATGCGTGATCGAAAGTAAGGAAACCCAGTAGCTGTATGGGAAAACCAATTTGAAGACTCTCTAAGCCAAACCGATGATGTGCCTTACCACCTCCGATTGACTTCTGATCAATTTCACCTTAAAGACAGATGATTCAGGTCAGGAGGACATTTCGTCTCTACAAACCATAAAACAAATCTCAACAGGACAATAATCTAGTCAACGAACCAAAAATAGTCCAACACATAAAATTGACAATTCTACTTTTCAAGCGATGATCGCAGTTTGGTGCGCTGAATAGATTTCTTCGTGTTAGGATGAAATGCTTCCCTTACTCTACAGCATCTGTACTTTAAAAATCAAGTCATTTGTGTGTCTAGTTCAAAAGTTACAGGAGTTAAAGATAAAAAGCCTACCATACAGTCTACATATGAAGGATATAATCCCGAGTATATTACTGATGCACAAAGCAATCTCTCCTTATTGACATCTTGCAGTCAAAAGATCAGGTGGTATGCTGAATGCTGATGCATAAAACAATTTTTCATTGTTGACTAGGATTTTGTGTTTTGCTTCCTCACGACAAGACCTACTTTTCGCAAGAGTTCCCATTTCAAGAGATATAGCATGATTCAGTTAAAGCACGTGAAGCAGGCCTATGAGTTCCTAGCGAAAGACAGGCTGAAGTCCACTGAGTCAGTCTAAGTCCGTTTTACAGATTAGCGATTCTTCTGATGAATGGGGTCATTTGCAATTCTGTTAAGGGGCAAGATCAGCAGCTACGTGTCAGACCCGGACTCGGTCGAAAATCGACCCCAGTCCGCAGCCCTAGTTCCTATACTGAGTGATTAATAATGATTTATCAAATTATTAATGGATTTGGCTGAGAATTACACGAGGCATTTCGATTGTTTTTTTTTTCATTTACTCCGGAAACATTATCATCAAGCCAAGTGATTAAGGACAGAGCTAATTCAACAATCTAACGCCTCTGTAAAACTTTATAATGCGGAAAACAGCTAAAATGATTTAATATCAGTTATATTGCCCTTCAATGATTATCAACTTCTAAAATTACTTTTCAAGTTGAATTGATGCCAATAATGCGGACTCATTTAACAAAATAAAGTCGACTATTTATCTTCTCAGTTCCGAGATTAAAGGTGTAGTTGAATTGAACGTCGCTTTGATTCAGCTTTTTAACACAGATGATACAGAAGACTTGAGTGCTATAATTAAATGCGTAGGTAGCGCAAGATAAATACCAACAAAAATGATGAATACCATAATTGAGTGTCATTGAATTCAAAACGAGATTTGTAACCCTACCTGACGCTGTGAAGGGCGTTGTGAATTTGCATTAGCAAGACTATGCTTCTCGATGGTATGAATGTCACACGCATTGAATTCACTCTACTGTGTCTGAGAATTTTTACCAGCTGTGAAAGCTTTTCTTTTGTTGGCGATATTGTCTGTCATGAATAAGCAGCATAATCGAGAAGATGTGTTGTCTACGTATCCAGTGTAAATTTAGCCAGTTTGCCAATTGCTAAATTCAGATACTGAGTCTGATGCTGTAATTAGGCGTCATCATCATGCTGTCGATGATGACAATTTTGTAATGACGTGGAGTAGCAGTGCATCTGAAACAACAAACAATGCTGCTTAAAATCTTCATTGTAATAAGTAAGCCATCATCATATACAAGCATAGATAATCCATATCTGTTTAAGAACTTAAAGGAATTCTCTTCTATGCGTACAATTGATAGCTGATGCAGAAGAGCTACTACACTATATGAGATCGAATTCAACATGTGCTCAAATTTCGCGTCATTCTCCACTGATCCAGGGTTTTCCATAAAAAAAACAATATTGTTGACATGCTTCCACATCAGTCCAAACAGCAAACTTTGAACTATAGTAAGCTTCATGCAGATATCTGCCATAAATCAAAAACATTACTATTTGTATGATATTCACCAAGTAACGGAAAATTTTAATAAAATGAAATAAAACGGATTTGCATTTCCTCTGGAGCAACCTGTGAATGGACCTGTGAAACACAGGTGACCTTGTGACCCCCACATTTTCCAATTTTTCCAAATTAATCAAATTTCGTCAAACTTAGTCACCTTGGATTTACAATGGACTTGATCTGTCACTGAGTATGGGACGAGAATGACAACACAACACCACTGGAGAAGTCTTATTTGAAACCTGGGATGAAGGTCCCTTAGATACTCATTTAGAATACAAGGGTATATACAAGGTACATTTAGAATACTCTGATCATGCATGGGATTGTTGTCTACAGACAAATGACGAGAAGTTGTCTAATTCTGAGGTAATAAATGTTCTACAAGTCAGAGACATTTTACACACTCAACTCTTTTGCGACGGCGGTGATGCTGACCTTAGGAGCAAGAGAAGATCGTTGACGATGCAGCACTCCTGGTTGTCAACAAAAATGTGGGAGGGGAAAGAAGAGAAGTACCGGTCTATTTTGTAGACCTGTGCCTCCAGGCGGCATACTATTTCTCCCCATAATTTGTTGCGTAATGGTCTACATCTATTACAAGCATGAGTAAATCAAAAAGTCAGTTGCTGTGTGTATGACAATATTGTGAATCGACAGTGCATGGTTTCAAAAAGTAATAGTAAGTCTACTCTAAATTAAAACTGATAATGCACCATGCTCAAGTAGGATCTCATCATTAATTTGCTTAAAAAGCACAAAAATAAGAAAAATTTAACAAATTTACCACAAAAAAATAAATTTATATAAATAACACTTTAATTAAATTCAATTTAAAGTAGAATTCAAATTTACTATCGGAAATTATTTTACATGAGAAAATCTTGGGGAAACTGGAAACTTTTTCTAGCAAAATGGAGGAGCCCTTTTGTCGTAGACTAATAGCGGAGACTCATGAAGCTCACCGATACAAAACAATTTCGCCGATGAAGCTAGCTGACAAAAATTCAACAAATATTGTCGTCTCCGTTCAATAGCATCGCATCACACAGACATCGTGGGAATGCCATGAACTTCTGGTTGCCATCAGTGAACCCTCCCAAAATACCTGCACATGAGCATGACCTTCTTCCCATCGAGTAATCCTGTGCTATTGTAGGAGCCACATGCACTCCACACCTAGTGTTACAGGTATAGTATAATAATGCATATTTGTTTGAGGTATCGAAAATCAGACTCTGCACCACAAATTATGATATGCAATCTATTCTAAGCACTCTGCAAACTGTATGAAGATATGGCCGCCAAGGACAATATTGATAAGTCAAATAATAAAGAGTCACGAACGAAGAAAAATTAATTTTTATAAACCTGAGCATCCGGACATAAACTAGGCCTATGCTGAAATATATCAAAACAGTGAAACTGTAAATTGTATAAAGAACACATTCATTCACGGCGTTTAGATCGTCGAAAGGGTAAAAGAAATGGGTGGCGAAAGTCTGGGGAAAATTTGAGATTCAGGCATAGTCTGATACATCACAACATACATTGTTCACCAGTTTGCGAGTCAGGCGATGCATACCAGGAGCAAGTTAAAAAAAGGTTCTGACTCGAAGCTTTCAGTCTAATTGGTCAAAAGAAAAAGTAAAATTGACTTTGGCACAGCGTGACGGGATGAAGCTTTTTGTGCACAACATTCTTGAACTCGAAATGTTTCAATGCAAACCGAGATACAAGCAGCTTTTCTATGATATAATGTACGTAATTGTTTGGCCATTCCTGGATATAATATAGTATGTCAAAAATATCCTCTGGCTTTCTCAGGAAAAAAACAAATTTCTAAGACAGCAAGTTTTCGTATTCCTTCAACAGGGTATTCAATAGAATGCACAGATGTTTTACAGCCGTAAATCAATATTCAAAATCATTACTTAGATATTTCGAACAGCTCATCAACTACAGACAAATATAAGAAAAACATGCATGAACTATGAAATGAAGATACAAAGCTAACTATGGTAAGACAATTGAAGCCCGACCAGCGGCTTAAAAATTAACAAACAACTATATCTATAGTAAACACTGTGTATCAATTGTTTACTATAGATATAGTTGTTTGTTATGTAATTTTGGTAATTCGCCATTGACCTATGTTCTTATGGTAGATGTAATGAAAAAAATGGACGTCTTAGGTCAATAAATCATATAATACTCCCAAATTTTCGAATGTCTCTTTCTCAAGGGTATAAAATCACACTGATAGTGGGCAAATATTACAAACAACTGAATTAACATAGTACAAAATTCAAACACAAATAACTCAGAGGTCCTACTTCTCATACTAAATAAACATTGATATCTGGGCGATACTTAGAAATGAAATCCTTCTCAGATATCTTCCGCACAATCGTATTAGCAAATCCTCGCTTTAAAATAAAAGGGGTCACAAATGAAAAGTCAGGTAACATACCATGAGTTTTAACAAAATGCTTATGAAATAAACTCGAATCAGTTGTAAGGTGCTCATGCATACGTTGACGAAAAGAACGAAAAGTCTCACCGATATAAAACTTTCACACAAATTACATGTTAACTGATAAACAACATTTTTCATGTGACAAAAATTATTATTCTTACACAAACAATTACTAGTACAAAATAATTTTTCTTTAAATGAAACACTTCTTTTCAAATTAGGCTGTTTCACAAATACAGGCTTCAAATCAAACAAATGATGTTGGAAACTTTTAAACTCTTTTCTTATTTTAGTTGCCTGGAAATCATTAATGAACGGTACCCTTAAATATATTTGTTTTCTGTTTGTTTTTTTTCTATGTCTTCTTTTGCTTTCATTCATTGGTTTAGGTTTCATGTATCGTTCAACAACATCTAAAGGGCATCCGTTTGCAAGAAATCTTTTTTTCATAAAATATAGTCCATCTTTGATCTTGCTCATGGTGGAACAATTGCGATGTACTCGCAGACACTCTGTACGTAGCAGGTTTATTTTTCTCTGCCACGGCACCCAACTCTCCCATGGCATTATATGATTGCTGTGAAGGTCTTTGGAATAAAAGCCCGTATGGAAGCTATTGTCCTGAGATCGTACAACTTTGGTATCTAAAAAAGGAAGCTGGTTGTCAACTGGCATTTCAATTAAAAACTCCAAATCATAATATGGAGATGATATATTGATGATATCTTTGTTGTCAGCTTAACTCCTATCGATGATATCCTCCCATTGATAAATGATATCGACACAAACATCCAGTTTACGATTGAACTGCCAGTTGACAACCAGCTTCCTTTTTTAGATACCAAAGTTGTACGATCTCAGGACAATAGCTTCCATACAGGCTTTTATTCCAAAGACCTTCACAGCAATCATATAATGCCATGGGAGAGTTGGGTGCCGTGGCAGAGAAAAATAAACCTGCTACGTACAGAGTGTCTGCGAGTACATCGCAATTGTTCCACCATGAGCAAGATCAAAGATGGACTATATTTTATGAAAAAAAGATTTCTTGCAAATGGGTACCCTTTAGATATTGTTGAACGATACATGAAACCTAAACCAATGAATGAAAGCAAAAGAAGACATAGAAAAAAAACAAACAGAAAACAAATATATTTAAGGGTACCGTTCATTAATGATTTCCAGGCAACTAAAATAAGAAAAGAGTTTAAAAGTTTCCAACATCATTTGTTTGATTTGAAGCCTGTATTTGTGAAACAGCCTAATTTGAAAAGAAGTGTTTCATTTAAAGAAAAATTATTTTGTACTAGTAATTGTTTGTGTAAGAATAATAATTTTTGTCACATGAAAAATGTTGTTTATCAGTTAACATGTAATTTGTGTGAAAGTTTTATATCGGTGAGACTTTTCGTTCTTTTCGTCAACGTATGCATGAGCACCTTACAACTGATTCGAGTTTATTTCATAAACATTTTGTTAAAACTCATGGTATGTTACCTGACTTTTCATTTGTGACCCCTTTTATTTTAAAGCGAGGATTTGCTAATACGATTGTGCGGAAGATATCTGAGAAGGATTTCATTTCTAAGTATCGCCCAGATATCAATGTTTATTTAGTATGAGAAGTAGGACCTCTGAGTTATTTGTGTTTGAATTTTGTACTATGTTAATTCAGTTGTTTGTAATATTTGCCCACTATCAGTGTGATTTTATACCCTTGAGAAAGAGACATTCGAAAATTTGGGAGTATTATATGATTTATTGACCTAAGACGTCCATTTTTTTCATTACATCTACCATAAGAACATAGGTCAATGGCGAATTACCAAAATTACATAACAAACAACTATATCTATAGTAAACAATTGATACACAGTGTTTACTATAGATATAGTTGTTTGTTAATTTTTAAGCCGCTGGTCGGGCTTCAATTGTCTTACCATAGTTAGCTTTGTATCTTCATTTCATAGTTCATGCATGTTTTTCTTATATTTGTCTGTAGTTGATGAGCTGTTCGAAATATCTAAGTAATGATTTTGAATATTGATTTACGGCTGTAAAACATCCGTGCATTCTATTGAATACCCTGTTTGAAATAGCTTTTCTACATTAAATTGACTGAGTTATTATAAGTTTACACGTAGTTCTTGCAATGAAATGAATGTTGTCGTTTTTAATGTAAATGCTGGAAATTCAGTTTATGCCTGACTTTTAAGCAGCAAAAATGGTAATAGATAACAAAGTTAACAAATATGCAATTTGGTATCACAATTAATACTAGATACAACGAAAAATATTGAATATTTTAAGCCATTTTTAATGATAAAGGTACATGTAGGCCTACGTTTTCATCATTACAACACTGATTTCATAAAAACATCGTTGCACGTCGTGATATTCAAGCGATATTGAATGATTGATTAGAACGAACAGATGCATAATAGGTACACACTGAAACTTGGCATTTCAAACCCAACCGCTGGCCCACCAATAATTTCAAATTTTTATACTTTTACATTAAATACCGAATTTGCTCTCTACTTTCTTATCACATGATCCACGTAATTATGCAATAAAGGTCACTTTAAATCTTTCAGACTAAAGTGTTAAAGCGAACAGTAACTACACTTTAATTGAATTCTTAAGTAATAGATACCACACATGCTCAATCCTGTAAGAAATGTCTGTAGAGAAGTAGCACATAGATATTTGCATGAATAAAGCCAACAGGCCAGCAGATGTCATTTCATGCTAAACTGTGAAAAGGTGCACTTAATTCTGAGAACCTGAAGAATTTACTTACTCATACTCCTCGTTTTAGTCTCTTCTTCCCCAGGTTTGAAGGTTGGACACTGGGGCTGTGTCGGATGTCGTTGGGATCGATGCGCCTTCTCCGATCGGTCTCGCGTTAATTGAGGGTTCAGCTGCAGGAGCTCAAGATTTCTCTTGACACTGTGCCACCATCTCTCCCTCTATTCAACTCTGATGCTCGGTCCAACCACTTCATAACTTACGATTTTCTTTGACCACTTCAAGTCAGGTAAGTGGACATTTGGCAGTTCCAGTCTGTTGCAGGTGACCAAACCAGTGCAAGCAATTTTGGCGTAGGACTGATTGATAATTGTGGGATAATTGATTGAAAAGCTTGGAAAAGCCAAGTAAAGTTGTTATTGTATCATGTTATTATCAAACAATTCAATACGAGCTATATCTGGACTATATATCATAAAATTGAATTTCCTAACGCTGTTATAAGTATTTTTCAAGTTTTTAGATTTTAACCAACAATTCATGTACATTATCGCGAAAAATATTTTTCGAATGAAATATTAAGTATATGGGTAATTCTAAAGCTTATAACGGTGAACCGGAGCAAAATATCGACCTAATTACCCTATGACTCGCTCCATACTTAGACTTATGCTTCTTCAAAAGTCCACACAACGTAATGACATTTCGATATCCTGTATCGAATATGTGACTGATGCGTGGAAAATATATATCCAATTTATAAAAGACTTACAATGACTGAAACCAAAACTGACTATAGGCCTACATAAGCCCGAAGAGAGCACGATTTGTAGAGGAACATTACAATTTTTCGATTAATCATATTTGGAAATGTGTAACATTCACATTTCACCCTGCTAAATGAAAGGTATGATGCGTGAGGGAAAAATGTCAAGCAATTACATTGAGTAAGTAGGCCTGTGTATGTAACATCAATATAAAAGTCCTCTGACAAACACTGCAGAAGATGTTACAAATTAATTCTCGTATGATCATGCAGGCTAAACAAACTTCAACTCTATTTACACAGATCAGATTGCACTGCGGAGAGCAGAATATTAGAAAAGTAATTGTCTTCTACATTTTCAAAAAATCGGGTGTTTGAAACATGTCTTATATCATTTGCTTATTTCAAACTACTAACCCTGACTCAAATACCCATTTTAGTCCGCTGCCCATATTGGTTCCGCCTCCCTTATTTGATGGAAAGCTATGGAAACTGATCACTTCACTTTTCGATGCAGAACACCCGCGGCTGCACTTCAGAGCGCAGTATTTGAATCAGTCTGCACTGAAGAGAGCCAAATAAACCCTCCACTCAGCAGTTTCTACAATCTGCTGACACGCGATCGCTTGCTCATTGTAATACATAGGGGAGGCGGGACAAAATATGTGCACCCTAAGGGATTTTCAGACCTAGCTTTTTACAAAAGTAATTGTTTCCGTCCCGAACTCACAGGCAAGAAGAGCACATCAGCCAACTCTCCAAGAAAGATGAAGGTTCTATAGGATTCATCAGAAAAAAGTTGGAAGCGATTTTGTAAAAAAAACATCAGAATGGCCATTTTTAGCCCCATATCATGGAGTAATATGCAATACTTACTTACTTAGCCTACGTAGCACATTTGAAACATTGTGTTTCAAATGTTATAGTACGAGATGTATTGCGCATATTCAAAGATCTAAAAAGTCATAAGTCCAGGTAAATATATATTGAAATGTCATTCAAATACATTTCCCTCAAAACCATGACACAAATGAATGGGTTTTTAAAAATCTTTCATTGAATCGCGATACATCTCTGGTGGGATTTCATTGATTTTTTTCTTGAATCACAGACCTTAAGGACTGCAATGAACCAAAGCGTCTTTTGTTGGCAAAACCAGAGATTTATGGTACGGCCAACATCAGTAATCACAGGGGTAAGGTCTGGACTCCTTGCGGCCATTCTATCGGGGCCCGACGCCCAAGCCACCGGCCACTCAATTTCCTGTCAAGAATTTGTCTCACCTTTCCCGCGTAATGAGAAGAAGCTCCATCCTGTTGATAATGCATTCTCCCATTCCGAGAGAAGTAATGAACAATGTGATTGCTCAAGATTTCACAGTACCGGTCGGCGTTCATAATTGTTTGTTCTGAGATATCCAAACCACTGAGACCATTCCATCGGACAACTGCCCAAACAGTGAGATATCTGGTTGCATGGGATTTACATTGTAATGTCCAATGAAGGTTCTGAACTGACCAATATTGGGTATTGTGCTTATTAATGCTTCCTGTTAGATAGGAATTACACTCATCAGAAATTTTTTTCTGGGCCACGCAGGATCGACGCGAAATCTATCAATCATGATCTCACAGAATTGCAACCTTTTGTCTTCATCACCATCGGATAGAATTTGACAGCAACTGCGTACGGCCTCATCCCATCCTTCTTCAAGCAACGAAAGACACTAGAAGTAGAAATGTCATTATCCCGGGCAACTTGACGAACTGAAGATTGTGGACTTTTGGTTACCTCCTGAGGAAGCTCTACTGTATCGTCTACAGATGCCGTTACAGGGCGTCCCGATCTCGGTCTATCGTTGGATAAGGATCCGGTTTCCAAAATTTTAAAAGTTTGCAGTAATTTATCTGCGATCTTGAAGGTGGAGCACAATTGTACAAGTACCTTTCTTGAAATCATTATCATTAAATTGTCTCTGGTTTCTCCTCCATTCTCATATGCAAGAGCCCAACGCAACACATCGCTTGTTCCTAGAGAGAATACATTTTGAATGACTTATTGATGGAAACTTTACCGTAAATTCAAGACTGAAGCATAGAGTAAGTACACTTAGATAGAGTAGCAACTCAGCATTAAATGCCCAATGTGGATATAGTTTCGATATTATTAAATGAACTCAAGGTGAATACAGACGGGTATTATTACCAAATGTGAAATATGTAAATTTTTGCAGTTTTGAAGAAATTACCAAGGAATTGACTGATCATGATAGCAATGCAGAAGGAATGATGGTATTTTACAGATCCTCAGTGTCATGACAGCCTTCGAGATTTAATGTTTGCTAAATTAGCAATTCGATAGGCTGCTATTACTTTCATGCTCAAACTCAAGAGTATTTTCTAAAGCGTGATCACTTCACAAGCAACCTGCCACTGGTAGAGAAAAATGGCATAATCAAAGACAATGATTTCAATTAACTTTAAAAGATGTAAATGCGTCCACATCACTATTCAGATTCAAGAAATGAAGCATACATTTAGTGAATCATAAAATCATGGCGATGAATATTGAATTAAAAACTTGAAATTTTAGCCAAGAAAGCACAATAAGATCTCGACTTTTTCATGAAGACTTCCATTATAATGCGGTTCATGAAACTTCCTTGATAATCAGCTTAATTTCCGCTGAATGCTTGTTAGCAGATATCCATTCCTTTTGATATCCAACATATTTCATACTACTTGTATATCGTGTTCATGTCAATTTAGCTTTTTAGAAACTGCTCAAATAATTTTTTGGACAGCAGGAACGCAATCTCCGCAAAAAAACTGAATGAGAATCTTTTCATATAAAAATTTTTGCTGTATACAGATACTTTTTTGAGTCAACACTACCTAATATACTTATTATATGGACTGAACTCAAATTTTGAATTCAATATTCAAATAGTCAACGCACCATGCATCATGACTCATTCATAGAACACATCTATAATCAGCATTCAATGCTAATCAAACTAAACGAATGGATATCCAACAACTAATTCGTACTCATACTCACACTAGATGTCTGGAATCTAGGAATACCGTCTTAACTCATAGTTTAGTTCAGAAAAATATCTGAAGCGAGCTTGTACCAAGACTTTTGAAACACCCGGAATGTATGTCTACATATCCGAGACAGAGGACTCGTATCATTATATATCCAGCCAATTAAGCTGCCTAAGCTATTACTTTATGAGATTGCCACAGGCTTAACAATTTGCAGCTATTAGTCTATAAGCTAACTACGAGACTATCAAGATTATGCAGCGCAGTTGACGCTCCCTTTGTTTCGAATACTTGTTAAATTTTACACGCCTTACACATCATGTGTCACGCTTTTTTTTAAATAAAAGTGTGTTTTGGTCTCAATCATGTCTTTATATATGATTCATTGCAGCTTGATGAATTTGTTGTATGGGATCTTTAGACAACAATAAATCATCAATAACATATCATAATGCAAATTTGTAGACCAGTGTTTTCCGGTTAGGTACGTACGAACCACGAACATCATTTGAAGTAGATCGTTGACATGACAAAATGAATAATGTAGCATTATATCATGGATTTTTAGGGCAGCAATATCAGACATAGACGAGACTGCGTTAGCAGCCGAGACTGTCTGATATTTCTGCCCGCAAAATCCATGATATAATGCTATTGTATGTAACTCTTGAGAAATCTATCAATATTGCAATTCTTGATCAGTGTTAGTCACAGATAATGGAGAGATAAAGAAATTTTTGATTGACTTTTATTGAAGTCTATGATAGTTTGCTCTCTCAATGCATTAATTCGTGAAAAAGTTTGAAAGTCTATGAATGTTTGCAAATATAAATAGATTTGAAATTCAGATTTCTATCTAAAAATGATTTGAAATATCAGTTTACCAATTCATTTAATGGAATCTCAAGCTGGAGTGACGGACGACGGCTCATGGCTATCTGGTACGGTGAGAATTCTATGCGAAATTGGCGGCCGTATAATGGTGCATTATATACCCGCCAATGCCGGGCAATAATACATTTCAAACTCATTTCAATCATTTCTCTGACCTCCAAAGCCATCGAGAGTGAAATACAATGGTGCATTATATACCCTCCAATGCCGGGCAATAATGCATTTCAAACTCATTTCAATGACCTGCAAAGCCAAATCCAAAGCACATTTACATATTAGAAACTACACTACCTGCATCATCAGTAATCTATGTATGTATCAATCGGTAAACAGCACCGAGGTCTATTCTTGTTTTCTTCAAACATCACCATAAGTGTCAAGGCGAACTCGACCATCAAACTTGCATTAGCACAAGAAATATGCTCGTGAATGTGCACGAATGATGGGAACATGAATGTCAAGATGCTTAAAAGCGCTTATATAGCTTTTATCTATATATTTCGGCTATTCATGTGTGCTAGCCATTTTCAAGAAAACTGTGACATGTATACAAAAGAAATTAACATGAATACAATGGTGTATACTTGTCAAAACAAATTTTGTAACTTGCTTGTATTCATGTTGATTTCTATTGTAGGCTATATGTCAGTTTTCTTGAAATTGGCTATGGCACATGAATAGCCGAAATATTTTGATAAAAAAATAGGATGTTAACAACTTCTTGGCTTTTCCAAATCCTGAAAGTTGATCTATCTAGAGGTGATCAAAAAAGCGGACCACCTAAATTTCGCTGAAATTCAAATCGATTCTGTCTTCCAATCTTGTCGCACATCATTCGAGAGTTTACATTCTCAACCTTATAATGAGATGTGATAGACTTGCATCCGTTATTGTATTTGTTGGGCAGTGCTCAAAATATGAAAATCACTAAATTTACAAATTACAATTTTTCAATAAGAAAACATGTCAGCATGGTAATAAAGCCTATTCAGGCACGGGGAGAGTGAGCATTTTCTGAGCTCTCTTTTGATGTGCTGCTTATCAAAATCTGTGAACAAGGAGAAGTAGTGATCACACAGTGAAGTTATCACAAAATCATGACTCTTGTTTTATTCAAATAAGTTCAGTAGTTCTTTTTCAAATTTCTTCAATATTTTATCCCAACGAGGTCAAACTTGCGTTTCTGTAACAATAACTGCATCCACTTCCGTTGAGAATGAAACTACATATTCTGATGACATATAATATATATTTCCTTTCTTAAGAACGTCCCCTTTCTTACAACGATAACATTAACCAAAATTAAAAAAAGGACAGTTGCATTCAGAGAGTTTTATTTACAAATGTACTACAAAATACCAGGCCGAGGCCTGTTTCGCGCGTCATCTGCGCGACTTCTTCGGTCTGCTGGCATTATTTCCGTCTCTGCATTGCGGGCAATACCACTTGCCCTTCGGTGGAACTGTCAATCCGACACAGCGACAGTGGAACCATTCTATCTCACAATCTGAGTTGTCACAAGCCACCATCACACCGTGACTGATATCACGACAGACGCAATAAACAGCGTCATCGGAATCCGCGCCACCGAGGTCCCACACTTCAGAGCCATGGCCAGGATCAATCAAAGCACCGTCTTCGTCTAGGATCTGATCCCCTTCTTCTGACGCTGTTAAAGAAGGACAAATCTTCAGCCTGAAAGATAAATGGACTCATTTAAAAGTGAAACAGCAACAGGAGGTAAAAATTACAACGATATATTTAGGTAGTTATCAGTAGAGCATAATTATGCATTTGACCTTCAAGGCAGTTGACTTTTTACGTACTTGTTAAGTTGTCCTTTGGCTTCACAGGGGCAACCACCTTCGCCAGGCTAGGATTATCAACCTCTAGTGAGAGCGGTGGTACCTCTCGGGGCGGACAGACTCGAACTCTTGGAATCTCCATACCGAAACCCGGCCCTTAACCAAATGAGCTATACTACCACCTACCTATTTCTTGAAGGCCTATCTATAGGAGTTTAGTATCTGTTATAGTTTGAATCCTTCAGTTGGGATATCCATTGGCTGTGAATTCACCGTGTGTCTTCCTTTTTTTTGATTTCCACTTTTGAGATTCAGAAGAATTCCGCAGTTCTCTAATTTTCTCCCACCAACAGGGCTCCTTTTTGACTAGCCGGAACGGCAGGCAGGTATTACTGTGGATAGGTTTCACATTTATAGAAAACAGGAAGAAGCATGATTGTTTGACATTGTAAATGGCTATATGGTTTCCTATGACCTGATGAATTTATTTCCGCGTATTCCTCTCGACGATACTTTCAACCATATTTGTAATTTGATTGATTTCAATGACTTTCCAATCATTAATGAAAATTTAATCTCGCTTCTAAGCCTGTCCTGTAAAAACAAGCTTCTTCAATTGAGCGACAATCCCTTATCAAATTGAAGGTGTTGCCATAGGTTCGATCCTTGGCCCGACTTTGGCCTCCTTCGTGATGAATTTGATAGAATCGAAAATTACAGAATTTCTATCAGTGATATGTTGATGATGACTTTGCAATCATTCAAGCCGGGAAAGATGCAGAGAAGTTTTTACCTACTTTAATTGGTATTCACAAAAACATCCGCTGAACTTGTGAGAAACAAGACATTGATTAATTAAAATTTCTGATGCTATGATGATTAAAAATGCCTCCGCTTTTTGAGTTATCACTGGCATCTGAAGGCAGGCTTCCCACGCTACTTTTTCAAATTTCAGGACACAAAAATCATTAAATTTCAGGAAATTCCTTCGCAGCAGCCTCCACTAACCCTTCCATGTTGAATATCTTCTTTTTGAGTTGCTCTTGTGAGTTACTATGCCTAACCTATCGCTTGGCAGCATCATTCTGTCAAGTTGAGCAGTATCATAGAATTCGTTTTCTGTGATCAACTGTTCAATTTACTCGCAATTTTATCTTACATTTGATTTATGCCATGCGACAAATTCCGATTTCCATGTAAAATTATGTATTATATTATCATGAGCTTTTTGTGAATGATTTTTTTATCTCGGAATTTGGTTAAACATCAAAATGGGCCTATCTCAAATTTTGTCAAGAGATCTCAAGCCTCCAATTTCTATACCTAATGGGTCCTACTTGTAAGAACTTAAAAACGAAAATCAAGTTGGTCAGAAATTTTTATTATGAAAGGAACCATTTCAGATCAGCTTAATCATTTGAATTCATGTTCCTTTGACAGATCGGCAAGCCAGGGGCGCTCAACTCCCTGCACTCCTAAAATGAATGTGCCTAGCTACATTTTTTTGGTTCTGTTTACCAGTAAATTCATTGAAAATCTGATGACTAACTGACAGCATTTCTAAGCATAACTTCAGACATTTTCACAATATATGATATTTTCAGTTGAACTGTAAGGAAAACTGTCAGAAAATCATCACATTTCAGGACTTTCAGGACAGTTTTAGAAATTTCAGGACGAGTGGGAGGCCTGTGAAGGACATCAACAGTGGCTTATACATTCTTAACAGTGCACATGCTCCTGTTAGATATAAAGCCTTCGCTATCCGTGCCTCGATTATTCACGCGAAGCAGTTAAGTAGTTCTCAAAATGCTTGCGAAGACCATTTCAACATCATCATTAAAGGTATCTTCACTGCCAATGGTTACTCACATGAGCGCATTGACAAAATGAATGTTGATAATTCTGACGACTACCGTACATTATAAAACTTGAAAAATCAAACTAAAACCTCGGTCGATTGTTTGAACAAATTCCTCTCTGCGAACCACAGAATTATTGTTGCATACAAAACTCAAAAAAATTTTCCCGAATAAAGGCAAGTTGAAGTTTAGTCTCTCCTATGATATCAAATATAAATTTACTTGTAAACTGTGCTCAGACAGCTACATGGTGAAACCATGCGTCATCTTTACGCAAGAATGATTCCCGGCATTCTAACTGAAAGTGAAATATCTTAACATTTGCACCCTGCTGACAATGAAATTTGACTCCGATATCTGCAAAACGAAGTGCACGAAAATCACTTCAAGTATCGCTCTTTGCCATAGTACTAGCAGTACAACTTTGTTGAACGAACACGACTCCTCCCTCATGCAAGCTGCAGTCCTTCTCTGACCGTCGCATTTTTATCTTAGATTATTTATAAGTCGATAGTTTTCCATGTCTGCACGGTGTACACACACCTGATGGTCAGTAAAAACTGAAGCCGGTCGTGATCCATCGACTTCTTTCTTTTGAAATGATTTTGGATAGTATTGCGTATCACTATTCAATTTGGAAAAACCTCATCAGTGGAAAATCTAATTTTAATAAACGAAGGCATAGGCGATTGTAAATAAGCGCCACGGCGTTTATTACAGCAAGTACGGGTGAATTGGTCACCCAGACAATTCGACACATGCACTCAATTCGTTCATGACTTTTATTCCAAAATTTCCAAAAATCTATTGTGCGACATGCTGAACTCGCAACATCAGATGAAATGTATTTCATCGCCCTTACAATTTTCCTAAAATGCACATCCATCCGACATTTCGTCGCCTCTAAAATCCGTCAAGTTCATACTTTAAAGATATATCATTCAAGAATTCATACTGAACGCGCTGTGCTGTGTGAGCAGAAATTTCCGAATCACGTCACGGCATCCTACTATTACATCAAGGTATGGGTACATTAGAATTTAATTGCTGATCAAAATCATGAATTATATTTACTAATGGTTTATATCACCTCCGGCCTCGGAGAATCGATCATCGTGCACATTAATCAATCATCAAGGTTTTCCTTTGAAAAGAGAGTTAATAATTAAGCATAATATACTCGTACGAAGCGAAAGGGATATGAGCATATAACATACCACTATGCAGCATACCGCACCCATTTATTCACGCACGGAGCGATCTTAAGGAAAACAAAGTCACTGATTCAACTGATGATTAATTGATTAACCGACAGCGAGTGAGGATCACAAAAGCGAAAACAACTGATTCAGTCACTATGACAGTGAAACGAAAAGAAGATAACCCTAAAAGCTCACCAGTCCAAGACGAGCAATAGCACATACCTGAAGTCAGCACAGCTAGCATGAGAAAGTGTGCCAACAAATGTGTTGGAAATTCAAACTACGTATCTGGCTGCAAGAGTAAATGCACAACAGCATGATACAAAAGGTGCAACTCAACGCATACATCGGTCCTTTCATGAAACTGCACTAAGATGAAATATGTTTTTAATTTTTCTTTATATGTTTTATGTTTCTTTACCATGTTTGAACTACTCTCATTTTTTATAAATATACTTCGCGCGGTTCGAGTCATGGGACTATTCTGAAACGCCTTCAACACAGTGAAGTACTTTACAACTGAGATAACTCTAACCGAAATGCACCAAAAATCTTTCGTGTTTCACTAAATTAGTCAAAATTAGCACTTAACATCTCATGAGAATCTTTCACATCTTGTTATTCCATAACTAGCATTTACGTTTAGAGTAAATCGCATACATGATGATGCTAAGTCAGTTGCTGGTTGCATTATTTGACCTGTATCTCAACTTTCTCCTTCTTATAAAATATCTATCTTTCAATGTAATTTCACATGCTGGGTTACCTTTGACAAACCAGTCGAAGCATGTCAGGTTTACATTTTTCTTCCTAATTTCAATAAACTTTATTATGACTTCGAAAGCATTCTGTGCGCTTTTTATTTATAAGATTGTAAAGATACCATGTAGTGTATGTAACTTATAGCCTAAGCATTATCATTTCTCTACTGCTCCAAGTTTCATTATCTTAACTAAACGTGTATCATTATCATAATTATTGCTACTAATTTCTTCAGTATTATGTATAGTGGTACGCGGCAGAGATTCCGGTTGTCAAGTGGTACGCAATGAGAAGAAGTTTGAGGAATCACGAAAAACCAAAAATTAAAAATTCTGTTAACGATGTTGAGGAGCATGGCAACTGCATGCCTTTGTGGAATACCATGACGCCTAAGACAAAATGGTGTATTAATATGACTATTTCTTTACTATTACGTGTTTTAAGCTAACTGAGTGAAAATCATCACAATGAGGGTCCATTATCCCATCCGTAACCGAAAGTCGCACTTTTTGAGTGGACATTATGAAACTTTACTAATTTAAGTTTGTTAAGGTTTAATATAGCGGTAATTGTCACGGAATGCGGATGGAAGACAAAGGAATCTGTTTTGCAGTTGGGTTTCGGATGGGAGACGGTACAGCATTGATGCAATTCACCCAAGAAAATGTCAATATTGAAAAAATGCCTTGGCTCAATGTAAATAATTCAAAAGTAGGGGAATACCAAGTTAACTTGCATGTATACAACTAATAAATTCCAATAGATTTCTGTCTTCTTCAGTGAACTTAACTATCAGTGCACTATGTTTACTACTTAGTGTACTAACTTGTGTTAGTGACTAATAGCATATTAATAGACTACATTGGCATTTAACACTAATATTTAAGTTCCCTGAAGACAGCTTAATTGATTGGGACTGAAGACAGAAATTAATTGGGATTTTTATAAACTAATGTAAGCTAACTTGGCATGACAGTAGACGCCGCTTATTAAAAACACATCGGGACAGTCTTAAGGTGTTTTTTATCAACCGAAGTTTTTAATAAACGAATGTGACTTAAAATTGAATCTGTAAATGATTGTCTGATAAATCATGGTATTGAAGTAAAAATTAATTTACGAACTATCTAGATATTCGATAGGAAACTCTTTAGATACATGTACGACGTACGTGCAGTGAATAAACGATCAGAAAACCATCCTTTGCAGAACACTTCCATGTATTAAAATTGCAATACATTGCATGCTACATGTCCATAAACGGAATTTCGGTAAACTGCTCGATTATACGAATGTATACAGGTCCCATTTGAAACACTGTTCTATAGTACGTGTAAGTTGTGTTATAGCTTGCTGACGGATAAAATTGCACATTTCGCTTTCCATGGAGTCAAACTTACTGATGTCGGGTTCGCCATCTTCTATTGGAGACGAGAGATGCAATGTGGAGTTTGAGCTAGTTACAAATAGGTGCACCAGTGAGATAAAGCATGTGCGGATTATAATGATCGAACAAGTGCAATGAAGATTTCATGAAAGAATCGTGTTTATGCACTGTCATTTAAACCGGTAGATAATATTTAAAAGAAAAAATGTAAATGAAACTCTGCTTTTAATAAACGGGGTTTTGTTCTTTATAAGCGGAGGTCTACACTGAAGTTTTAATAGCAAAATTTCCGGACAAAGCCAGGCTGTTTTCTTTAGCCGGGTTTCTTTATCATCCGTGTTTTTAGTAAGCGGCGTCTACTGTAGCTAATTTTTTAATTAAATGTTAATAATTGTCATCTATAGCCTCACTAACTTCGCCGTTTTTCGTCCTTGTCCACATTGAACGGGGTTAGCCTGACATTTTTTTAATTCATTTATATACATCCAAGGCAAGAAGTCATGCTAGCAAGTCAGTGGTGGGGCAGCCTTCATACACTCGCAACTCTCACCAGGAATAGGGATAGCAGCCTTTAAGCGGTGGCATCTCCCAATGGGGGACACATTCGAACTCTGAACCTTCCACATTTCCGCATCGAAACACGGCCTTTAACCAACCAAATTATCCTACCACCATTGCAAAACTTGATGAATCTAATGATAATGAAGTCCCAGCGAAAAAATGGAATAATTGCTATAGCATACACAGTAATAAAATGCACAAAAATTGAAACTAATCGATAAACTTATCGCAAACTGTGTCTAAATTCCATCAGCAAATCAACCTACTTTTTCTTCGGAGGACGGGAGCCACTCGAGTCAGCAGACAGTCTGGAAGTGGCGTTAAGACGACGAGGAGTAGACGTGGAAGAGGAGGGGCCTCCCAACATAGCATTACCGCCTGGGAGAGGGGAATTAGCTTGTGAAACTAGAGGTAGCGATACGGAGGTCATGAGCGCGTCTTCAGCAGCTCCGGAAAGTAGATCGGTAGTCGAATGACCACCAGAACTAGCACCATTCAGAGTCAATGAGAGACTTGAGCCACCAGACACTGAACCTCCTATAGGATTCAAACCAGAACGATTTGAGCCATTGAGACGGAGTTGTCGAGAGCGTTTCCCTGGAAAGATTGGTTTATTGTAAAAAAATCACACTTTCAATGAAGTAAATGACTTTCTCTCATTCGTATACTTAATTTCTAATATTGACTATCAATCATGCAATTTACCGGCGTCGTGATAAAAGCGGTGTTCTCGCAAATCGCTTGAAAAAAATGCCGACGATGTCAACATAACAACCTTGCGTCACTTAAATCCAGGAAGTCAAAAATGGCTCAGTATCGTATGCAAATTTTGAAAATAAGTATAGTTGAGTGCTAGCTAAAAACAAATGGCACTACCAAGTCTACTGAAACGTGAACTGATTGCAATGCACTAATAAGGAGAGTAAGTGTCCGGATTTTCAATTCAATTCTGTCACGCACGGAGGTACATGTAAATATTAAAAATGCAGTAGTCACACACGTACTCCATAATTAGCTAGGAAGCTTCAAAATATTTCATCAGAATTTTAGTCATCGTTGCGATGCACTCCGCTCCATCAGCTATAGATAATTCCACAATTAAAAATGCAATATCATAATTAATGAGAATAGAAAAAAATTTTCTTGCCTATTTTTGTATGCATGCTTTTGAGACATCATCAAAAAGTGGACTGTTAACTTGAAATGATTAACTTCAGAAATAAAAAACTATGATGAAATCATTTTGCCAACAGATTAGGTGAATTCTACAATTACAGACGATTTTGAGAAATTAAAGAATCATGATTACTTACGTTCCAGTCGCAGGTTCTGAGCTGCTGATTTCTCATTTTCTTTCACACCTGTAAATGCAATTGGATCATACAATTGCACCTGATGAGTCCAAAATTTCTGGGTTTTCGTCGAATAATATGAAATTCTAGGTTTAGTCATTTCCTGATAATTTCTAACTATCTAAATTGCACAAGGTCTTCTGGTTTATCTGTCGATATTTCACCAATTATGCAGTCTGCAGCAGAATAAATAGGCCTATACACAGCATTTCACATGCGAAGTTATTTAGAGTTTTTCACACGTCATCTTGATACGAACATTGATGGCTATCACTTGCGTCCCTCATTGGATCATGTGAGCAGCATGGTGGTCCAAAATTTAAGTGAAATTTCTGATTTTGGATGAAATGGCATGATTGAATTAATTCTGAGCGCTGCAAGATCACTGAGCCATCAAAAGCGACTGTGTCGCTTCAATTTACTAAAAATGTATCGAGTAGTTGACAATCTATAGCTTCTTTGAATAAATTTGAATAAAAATTATCAAAATTCCTAGGATATATTTTAATGCATCAAATTTCTACATACTAGGACACAACTACCTGCCAAGCTTTAATTCCGGACATAAATGACAACATGACCTATGGTCAGCAATGCATTACGACCGACTAATTTTGCCGTGTGTTATCGAAAACCTAAGGATATTATGAATATCGATGTTATGTTACCCAATAAATCTCATCAATTAAGTTTGTTGTGTTTCAGAAATATTCCTCTTTCTCTATTGGATGTTGCCTGTACACTGTACTTGGTCAGCCACACACTAAAGTGATGCTTTTAATATGAAGCATTAACTTGACTGCTCTTTTGGTTACATCATCAATCAAACTTATACTTAAATTAAGTGAATAATCAAATACGAATAGACAAAATAATCTAGCGCACAGCAAAGTTAGCATTTAGCGTTTCTGAATGCCGTACTTTACCACTCACTACGGTGGTGAAAGTTACATGCTCTAATTATCTTATCATGATGACATCCACTTGCACTCACCTACCTATGTCATTTTTGCGATCGTGTATCTACGTGCCATTCACAGCTTCGCATGAGTGCCAACTATATGTAGGCCGATGTGCAGTTTACCTGATAGGATCAACCTAGTATCTTATCAACTCCCTTTATTCAATGAATACGCACCCTCTTTTGCCTGCTTTACACCGCTCGCATTTTCGACTGTGACGGAGCATGATGACAAATATGAATTATAGAAAGGAATAAGTGCTTCAGCTTATGCAACTCTTCAAAAAAAAGTGCATCAGAGGATCTCTTGAGATACCACATGTAAATAAGATAAGCATTTTTGAGAAAATCATTGGGAATCATCATCAGATCCGGGGATCGCAATTCAACCAAGAAAAAACGGAAAATCGGGAAAAACCGAAGTTTGAATGCATAAATTTGAATTACCTACAGACTAATTTCGTAAAAAAAACGGAAAATTGCGATCCCTGATCGCCAGTGTTCACTCGAAATTATTTCGATCACCTTTTTGGGTCTTACCAAAATTGGCACTTGCACATGTCAACTTTTGAAAATTTAAATGCGAGACATATATCTCAAGGGTGGTACAATAGAAAATGACTAATTTTACATCCAAACATCTGAAAGGCCATCATTTCTTATAGATTGAAAAGCATTTTAAAGAACGAAAACCCCCATCTTTTTTCTGAAACACCATTTTGTCTCAACTGCTAGTGTTTGTCACAGATGAGTAGCAAATTGTAATTTTTACATGAAAAGGTGGGAATGATAATAGGGGTAAGGTCCAGCCCCGCTTTAGAAGCGCTGAGTGAAAAATGGACTAGTGGGAAGGTCCTCCACACCGATCTCGTCAAGTTTGGCTCTAAAATGTAGTCCTAGGATAGTCAAAAGTTTGACGCGCCTTGAACGTTTAATGTCTGCCGGTGGGAACGCACCACCTGTCCTCTTAAGGACAAACCTTAAGTCTTATTAACTATAAGTTTATTAAAATTATGAAACATGTAGACATCGTTATGGGAATGTCCCAGCTTCAATATACGTTCACCTCTTGTTCACTGCAACAAGTGATCAAATAACCTCCAGTTATTATATCCTCCCTTTCTCACTCAACCTGCGGCCTCAAAGCGGTGAAAGGGTGAAAACGGAGTCGCAATAAGGCTTTGTCGTCTGAAGCTCATGCTTCTTTGGGTTCTACCTTGTCGGAAAGGTTTATTGTCGGCGGTTTGTGACCGTGCTCCGGCTAACTAGCAGGCTCTGGAATATTATTTTTATTTTACTGGTCATTGAATTTATTTATGTTTGATTAATTTCTCATTCTTTTTCTCCACGTTTATTTATTTTAAATGTGTGGTAGGCTTCGGCCGTCCCAATTAACACCACCCCCTGGTTTGCGAGATATGAACAGTCATCAGATGTTTCATGTTGTTGAATCAGGTTTTTGGGCATGACACTTATTTGGCTCATTTGTGATCGAACTTCCTTCCACTGCTCTCTTTTGCACTTCCCCATTTGTTGCAGGTTAAGGTGTGACAGATCCAACGTATTCACGGCATACGGGCGTCAGGTAGTTCGAGGGTCCCGAACCCACTGGTAATGCTTTGGGAGGCAGGCCCGGTCAACTGCTCGAAAAAAGGCGATACAGTTCCACTGCCACGGACATGCGTGGGTAGCTTTACTGAGGGGTTTAGCCCGTGTAGCTGTATCCGGTTCCTCTGTGGCCTGCCTGACTTGTACCCATTGTTACGGCAAAGGGGTTCTCATTTGGGTTTCTTCAAGCTTTTGCGACATGAACTGTGCCTATAAGTGTCTTTTTTGCGTATTATTTGTTGCAGCTTTGTTGCTATTATTTACGTTTTTCTGATGCCTTCCAAAGTTTCTTGTATCACTTTGTTGTACAGTATAATTTTCGTTTATTTGATTGATATTCTATGAGAAATTATGAAAATGAGAAAGACACACAAGAAACGTAGTCAAGCCGTCAAGCTCAAAACCCCTCTCAGGATCAGCTTCAGCAACGTAAGAGGACTGAGGTTCAATTACGACGACATCAACATCTTCCTGCAAGGTAAGTCACCAGATCTTCTAGCCCTGTCGGAAACCAGGTTAGATCCCAGTGTGTCATCAAGCGACGTTACTCCTGATGGATACATATTTCACCGGATGGATAAAGCACCTTGTCATGGTCTTGGAGTCTATGCCAAGACAAGCCTTCCCTTGAGAAGGCTTCGCAGCTCAGAAGATCCAAGGCATGAGTATCTTGCCTTCATTGCGCCGCTGCAGAAGACCACACTTCTTCTATTTTTCCTATACCGCTCTCCATCAACTAATGCGGATATTTTCAATGTTCTTTCTGACAAGATCGATTCTCTTCTACAAGAGTATCCCAGCGCTGAAGTTGCCGTTTTTGGTGACTTCAACGTGCACAATGTTGACTGGCTTGTGCACTCACGCACCACCGATCTCTCCGGTCAGGCAGCCCAGGATTTCGCTGTCTCTCACAACCTTAGTCAAATTGTCACTTGTCCTACCAGAGTGCCTGACCGAGCTGGGGATACTGGATATCTCCTTGACCTGTTTCTCACCTCAAATCCAACTTGTTTTTCACACAAGGTTACTTCTCCCCTCGGCACGTCTGATCACTGTGTTATCACAGTTTCTGGCAAACAAGCTTGCTCCACACCGTCTGCACCCTTCCATAGAACAGTTTATCAATTCTCCAAAGCAGACTGGTGTGGCTTCCGCACTTTTCTTAGTCAAGTTCAAGCTGAGAATTTGATTCTGAGCGAGAACGTCCACAAGTCGGCGCAAGAACTGACAGAGTGGCTTCAGATAGGGATGTTGGCCTACATTCCTCACCGTACTTTCCAAATGAAGCCCCACTCACAACCTTGGTTTACACCAGAATGTGCAGCTGCAACTTGCCAGCGTGACCACTTTTTCCATAAGTATAAGCGTGACAGTAGCGCTGGCAATCTTGAATTGTACAAAACCGCACGTAGATATTGCAAGGAAACCATACATCAGGCCAAAAGCCGTTACGCTTTGTATGTACGGAAATCCATTGCTACCCAAAAGCTTGGCTCTAAGGACTTCTGGAGGATTTACAACAGTGTCACCAATAGGAACAAATCCTCCATCCCAGCACTCCGTCATGCCGAAGTCAGTACTTCTATGGCGACAACCTCAGCAGACAAAGCCGAGCTTCTTTGCAAAGAGTTTGCGAAGAATTTGTCATTAGACGATGGAGGTAGAATTCCACCTCCAATTCCCACGCGCACTGATGAGACAGTTAGTCCTCCTTCAGTCACAGTCCGAAACGTCAAAAAGATCATCGCCGGTCTCGATAGCTCTAAGTCTAGTGGACCAGATGGCATCCCGGTTTCGGTCTTCAAGCATCTCTCACCTGAGCTTTCTCCACTTTTATCTAAACTGTTCAGTACATGTGTATCCACCGGTGAGTTTCCCTCTTGTTGGAAAGTAGCTTCCGTGGTTCCAGTTCCAAAGAAAGGTTCTGACTCATCTCTTCCATCTAGTTACCGTCCTATCAGCCTGCTTCCAATTGCTGGCAAGATTTTTGAAGCAGTGATTAACCAACACATTGTTAACTTCCTTGAAACTCAGAACCTTCTATCAGAAGAACAGTATGGCTTCAGGCACTCTCGATCAACTGCAGATCTTCTTTCATATGTCACTGAACATGTGAGTCGTGTCCTTGACAGACAAGGTGAGACGAGATCAGTTGCCTTGGATATTTCCAAGGCATTCGATAAAGTCTGGCATCAGGGACTCCTTATGAAGCTAAAGTCCTATGGAGTTGCTAATCAACTCCACAAACTTCTTGCTTCTTTTCTTAGTGACCGGCAGATATCTGTCGTCTTAGATGGCCAAAAGTCTTCCACCAAGTTTGTCAATGCAGGAGTTCCTCAAGGGTCAATTTTGGGACCCACTCTTTTTCTGCTGTACACGACCTCCCAGACTGCCTAGTGAGTAAATTGGTGATGTATGCAGATGACACAACACTCTTCAATTCCAATGAGCGACTCGCTAAGAACACTCAGCAACGTCAGCAGCTATGCGACGTTCTTAATGAAGACTTACGCAGAGTCTCAGAATGGGGCGCCAATTGGCTTGTTTCCTTCAATCCTTCAAAAACTCAGAGTATTCTGCACTAACGACTTAAAGGAGATGATGATCAAAGCATTAAGATGTCAGATAATAGGATCAGAGAACAAGATTCCATCTCCTTCCTTGGATTGGCGGTTACGAAGGACTTGTCATGGAAACCGTACATCCAATCCATTAGCAAGCAGGCAGCTCAACGCATTGGTAGTCTCTATCGTGCCAGCAGCTATCTTCCACCACAGACTGTCTGCTATCTTTACAAGTCCACTATTCGTCCTCTGATGGAGTATTGTTGTCATCTGTGGGCAGGCGCCCCACAAACGCATCTTAACCTCCTTGAACGGGTTGAGAAACGTGTCAAGAATCTCATGGGTGAAAAACTTGCTAGCAAGTTGCAGCCGCTCTCCGTCAGACGGGATGTTGCTTCACTCAGTCTCTTCTACAGGTACTATTTCGGTAGAAGCAGCTCTGCAGTAATGAGTGCGTACCCAAACCTAAGATCTTCTCCAGAAGCACACGCAGAGCTAATGCACTCACATGCTATCATGTGAGCTTAGAACGCGCACGTACTGTGAGTCGCTCGAAATGCTTTTTTGTTCGCACGGCGCAGCTTTGGAATCAGCTTCCCCAGACCACTTTCCCTGACCAATACAATCTTGATACTTTCAAGAGGCGTGCGAACATGTTTCTGATGGGGACAGTTTAATCAGATTAGAAGATCTGTTTTTTTAATTTTATTTTATTTATTTAAAATAATACAATTTTTACTTTTCATTGAGTAACCCCTAGCTTCGTTCATGGCTCATAGCTGTGCTAGGGGTGAAAATTCAGTAAAAAAAAAGTTAAAGCAGAAATCATGGAGAAATAAGCTTCACTTGAGTCGCTTCGTGTCATAAAAGTCTTAAGAAGTCTATAGCTTCTTCCATTCGTTGTTGATGAGTGTACTTGATAATATTGAGCTAGCATGAAATCTCAAGTTATGAATGCAGCACGCAATGTTTGTGTCTATTTAGTTCATTGAATTGCTGCATTCATAGCAAGATGTGATATTAGCTCAATATCACCATGAATCAACTCATCAAGAACGAATTGTTGAAGTTGCAATCTTATGACGCGAAACAACTCAATTTGAGGTGTATTATGCAGTACGAAGTCTGTCTAAAAAGTATCCAACCATGATATCTAACTTTTAGTGCTATGAATTTAGAATGACGAAAAACTTCTCAAATATGTTTTTAAACTTGCTTTACTTGAATTCAAGGTCAAATGGCGATTTCTATTCTTCATATCCGATCACGAGGCATTTGAATCACGTGATAATTTTACTTTCGGCGAATTTCGATTTCTTCATTTCAATCAGTGATGGCAGAACGGTTAGAACAGCGCTACTGTATCAAATTTTGTCAAAAGTTGGGTGAAACTCAAGCGGAAACAATTCGAAAAATACAACAGGCTTTTCTTGATGAATCCATGAACATCACACAGATAAAAGAATGGTATAACAGGTTCAAGGAAGGTCGAACATCTGCGGAGAGTGACTTCCGATCTGGTCGGCCATTGACGTGTCGCAATGAAGTTGTCATCAACAACGTTAATGAACTCATAATGGACGATCGCCGTTTGACAGTGCGGGAAATCGGTGACGAATTGAACATCAGCAAAGACTCTGCCCATGTCATTTTGACACAGGATTTGGGCATGCACCGAGTGGCTGCAAAATTTGTGCCAAGACTGCTTTTTGAAGAGCAGCGGTGTTGTGCGCAAAGAAACCGCTGAAGATTTGCTCCAAACTTGTGACGCAATCCCTGACTACCTGTATACCATCATTACCGGCGATGAGACATGGGTATACGGTTATGACCCGGAGACCAAACTACAATCGTCTCAGTGGAAACGCCCATCATCACCGAGACCGACGAAAGCACGCCAGGTGCGTAGCAAAACGAAGGTCATGTTGACGGTCTTCTTCGACTGCAAGGGAATTGTGCATCACGAATTTGCACCAGAAAATCAGACAGTGACGAAAGAGTACTACAGAGAAGTTCTACGAAAGAGTACTACAGAGAAGTTCTACGACGTCTTCGAGAAGCAGTTCGACGCAAGAGGCGGGATTTGTGGGAGTCAAAAAATTGGCGTTTGCACCATGACAATGCACCGGCCCATTCCTCACAGTTGGTTGGAGATTTCTTGGCAAAGCATGGCGTCCCTCTCGTTCGCCAACCTCCTTACTCACCAGACTTTTCCCCCGCTGATTTCTAGTTGTTTCCGAAGGTAAAGAAACAGCTGAAGGGCCATCGATTCCAGACTCGAGAGATTATCATGGACAATGTGAGAGATCAACTGCGGACCATCCCAGAAGGATTTCGGGGGTGCTTTGAAAATTGTGTTGACTCTGATGGGGCATATTTTGAAGGACTTTGATACTGTTTACTGTATACGTGTATTTTCGGGATTAAATTGTTATGCATGAAATATATAGCGAGTTCAAAATTAAGAAATAACTTTTATTTTCTTCGATAGTCGAAAAGATGAAGGTCGGATACTTTTAGACAGACTTCGTATACCATTTCCTGATTTCTGCTGAACTTGAAATCATGCGATAAAATTTTGTAAGATATCCAGTAATGGCGACTAATGAACAGGTGATCAGGGTTGCCAACGGGTTTTTGAAAAATAAAGCAAAATAAAGCACCCAAAGTACTATAACTTCAACAAACCTTGATTTGAGATTGACAAATGACTTTCTCGCTCTTTTTCTTAGTATATACAATTCTCGCAACGATCATTATTTCTTCATCCCACGTTTTTACTGATGTTATTTAAATGTTGTTCTGACAAGCAACTACGGCAATTTCGTAAAAAGCTAACGGTACCCAACTGGACGCTTTTGAGACATGAGTGTTGTAAGAAATTTGAATTCTGTCAACAGCTGATGCAATAGCGTAAACAATACATGCAATAACTACCCGTTCAAACCGTTCTGAATCAAAATGATTCAAAAAAATTTTGCTATATATAATTATGCTTTGATATCAATAACAACAAAGTGAAGGTAATGTACTTCAGAATTACTTGTATGTGCGACAACTGCAAAAGATGCATGCATTTTAAAGCTCAAAACTTAGATAAGTGTAGGTTAAAATATAATACGAATGACTTGAAATTTTAAATCACAAAGAAAAAACAGAAATATGCAAATTGCACATGCCATCGACTTCCTGTAATGACATCATAAAACAAAACGATTACTTCAATTAAAAACGAACGCCCACCAAACTCGATTCATTGTGCTTGGTGATTATATGAAAATTTGTCAAAACTTTCACAGTTTAGAAAATTTGAAATAAACGATACAGTAAACAAAAACTGACTAAGAAATTAGGAGAAGTTTTATTTCTAGCATTACAATGACCAAACTGGAGTTTGATGTGGGCTTACTGATTGAGGGCTTCATCAGTGAGGGAGGAAGGAGTGTGCGAGAATGATGAACTAGTTGCTAATTCGAATTGAGGTTTTCCTTTTTCTTTCAGGACTGAGAGAATCAACACTTCTCCTGTGAATATTGGCACGTAATTGTTTAAGCAACTGTTTTGCTTTTGTGCGCATACAGTCACCAACATGTTCATTTTTTGCTTTTTGAACACATTTATTTTCCCCAGCACAAAGCGTTTGCATAGACGATGCATCTTGTAACATCTTTTGAGTGTCTATGATCATTTCTTCTGTTTGCTTTCGCTTCTCGGCAGCCTCCTCCTCCTCCTTTTCAAATAGAGATTTCTCCGCTTCATCATGACTTTTGCGCCTTTTAATCCTTCAACTAGCTCTTTTTGGAGTTGTTTTAAGAATTCTAGTTCTCGTTTACAATTTTCATCCGCGTTCAACTTCACTTTGGCTGCTGCACGTTGTTTCTCCAGACGGCACTCAAAATATCGCTTTGAACTTTTCACAGTCTCCACTAAAGAATCACTAACTGGGTAGTCGTGGCATGTGGCATTAAACGCCTGTAAATAAGATTTCACGGTCATGAGAATGTGAAGAAAAATGTGAAGAAATGAAAAGTGTCATCATTCATTTAAATTCGATAGCTTCTTTTGACAGATGTGCACAGCTTTCCGTCTCAAAGTCAGACGCTCAACCTCACTGAACAGTTTTGCAGCACGTGATTGAATCACAGCTGTTTTCTTCGAAAAATTAGACACGCAAGCTGGTCGTGTGTCCTTGCCTCCTTTTTTCTCGAGAAAATGTGGCCTGGACAGAGAGGGGATATAGTAATCAGTTCCTTGAGTAAGGCGGTTAAGCGACATGAGCAATCACTTCCCATGTGCACTTTCATTTGACCTTAAAAAATGTTCGGGAAATTGTTGTTAAAAATTCAACTTTTATAAAAATGAATGTTGTAACATTAAAAATGTCTGGCATAGAAATAGTGTTCCAATGCCGAGTGAAGGCCTATGGTCTGGGCGCACGCGACGCCACTGATGTATTTCCATATTGAACTTCATGTGGTGCTCCAGATTTTAACTAAAATGTTGTCGCATTGTCCGACCTGCAGACCCGCAGCATATACAATTAGACATGATTTTGAAAATGCTGTCTGAAAACCGATCAATCAGTTGAAGCAGTATTTTTATTAATGGTCTGCATTAACAAGATTAACTAAGCATAGTCGGTCAGAATCACACGTGAATCATTGATCATCAATTCATTATTCTAACAATATTTATCTCTATTACCATTTTCGCGTCACACTAACGAATTTAAAACGACCTGTAAGCTTTCTCAAAATCGATCGGCCATCATCCTTATTCACTAATATCATGCAGCTTGATACATGAAAAATCTGTATTTGAAATTATTAGGCCTCTTCCAGATCACCGTGCATCACAGTAACATAATTACATCTGATTAAAAATGGACAAAAACTTACGTCTCTCGATAATTTCCGTTATTCCCGCATTGTCAGCTTCAAGTTCACATCGAAATTTGCTCAATTCCATTTCAAGTTTCTTCATCACCTTCATCATAGTATCGTTCAGTTGTTTTGTCAATTCAACTTTTTCATCTGATTCTTTTAATGCCTTTTCGAAATCCTGCAAGCAAAAATATATTCGAATTTAAATGCAATTTCATAAAGCAGACGAAAAAACAACCTCGGAAAATCCACATCTGTCCTGCGACTTTGGAAGTCAAAATGAGCTTTAGCATGAGTGCTTTTGGCGAGATGGACATTAGTTGAAAATATGGACGGTATGAGTAGTATCACATACATCGTTCAAAAATTAAATTGCACCCGCTTGCTAATGAATCATAACTGCTATGCACATAAATAAACACATTTAGCGACATTTCTGACATTCTTATCCATTGTTCTGCTGTTGCTAACTGTTTACTGACGGCTGTCCATCATAAAGATATAAATTAATCGATTATATTGATTATAAATGAATTATAAAAATTACACATGACACTGGAAAATAGGGCGATCTTACCATCTATGCATCCTGTAAGAGCTGTAGCAGCGCATTATTGATTGAACACATTCAGAACTCTACACAACAGAAACTGAGGATGTTACCAACAACTCCAGAAGACTTTCTACTTAATGAACTCACTCATCCCTTTTTGCGTCCTTTGTCTCCAGAAGATGCTGGGTTAGACGTTTGGTGCATGAGCATGGATTTCGATTTCGGTCGATAACGGGCGTCCGCTTCTTGGGCTCCTACACGCTTGAGGTCATCCTTCACCACTTTCTTCGGGTCTTCTTATGTCTTCCTGCTCCTCTTTTCCATCCACATGCTATTCTGATCCACTGTCTCATCCCTTCTTACCACATGGCCAAACTGAAGTAGTCTTTACCTTCTCGCGATGTCTGAATGTTTGCAAGACCCATTGCTTTTCTGAGTGATACTGTCATTCGATTTCTTGTTCGATAGTCAGACACCACACATCCACCTTAGCATTCACATCTCCACAGGCTCAAGCGTCTTCTCATGTGATGAAAGCAACGGCCATGACTCACAACCATAAAGCATGGCCTGTCGCACACAAACTTCATGTACACACGACCCTTGCTTCTCAAAACTGTTCTTTTGGATGTCAAGAAGGATTGTAGTTCATGGAATTTACATCATCCAATCTTGTTCTTGTCACTACTGTTGACACTTCCAGAGCTATCGAATACGTCCCCCAAGATAGGAAAAACTGTTTATACATTCAAGGCGAGCCCTTCCATGTTTTTATTTAAGGGCATTTATAATAATCGTTGATCACCCCTTCGTCCGAACTTAATTTTAACTATTGTTGTCAAAAAAAGTTGAGCACAATTTCTTGAGAAAGCCGTTTATCACTGAGAACTTATTGCTTTGCAAGCTCGCTACACCAAAGAAATGCTTAGACTCCCATTAATAATTACGACGGCTGAATTTTGATAAGGATTTAGTAATTCAATGCTGCCATACATTCTGCTGATGCTTTCTGATAAACAAAGCTCAGAAATGAGCGAGTTAGTAAACTGGTGATAGTGAGCTAATTACTTAAATCAATTTTTTTCAGAAAATGACACTGCCCCGGAAAAGCAACCTTTAGCCAACACTTCACTCCTCTCTACGATCAATTCCATGCGTAATAACGCTGCATCGCACACATTTGCTACATTTCAATATCTTTGTAGTAGATAATACCAGGTTGGTATCGATCTAGCGGACAGAATGGCTAGCAGATTCCCTGAAATTTATGTTTGTATGCTTTATGCTTTATTATTCTTTCTTTGTGACGCAATAATCAATTAAGGTCAAACTTAATTGACATGAAAATCGAGTAGTGGTTACTTATGTGCAAAAGTCTGTGAATGGAAAGATTTGATCGATGCCATTATTCCATGAAATCAAAGTTGAAGATCATATCAACATCACAAAGTTGTTGGAATTGAATTCTTGCATTCCTCTAGTAGCAATCTTAACAAAGGAAAAGCAATAACGCTACAGCTGAAGAGTAATAACGTTGCACGCACGAAATCCAGATTTACATTTGACTGAAGTAAAAGTTACTTCGGCTTCACATGCACCAGTTAGCCTAAATACAACACTTTGAAGTCCTCCCATGCTTGTTGGGGGTTTTTCAGATGAAAGTAGGCAGTAGTGATGAAAGTATTTTTCTTTCAGTTAATTAGTAATTGCTTTATTTTGGGAAAAAGCAGATGAATGCAAGCTTTACCTCACCATTCAAATTGATTTCATGAGTTCTTGTAGACACATTTAATTTAAAATAGTCAAGAACTAAAGCCGTAATAAACAACTCGGCATTTCGGAGACATCATAACGTTCATGTTAACTGCCTATGTGTTTAACCCTCAAACGTTCGGATTCTTTTACCATCATATTTCGTTCACCTGTCTACCAGTGTAGACAAGTCATTTAATATGATATCTTAGTGTTTTGAAGCGAACAAAAGCATTGCAAATTGAATCACTACGTACTGTTTCTTATGTTTCATTATCAATATTCATCACTTAGTTTACTTTGTATAATGATTATATAGCACAGGCCATTAATTAAATACATGAGTAGGCCTATTGGTGATAATTGCCAAAAATGAAAACGATCTTTTTATCAGTAATACGACTTTCTTTATCAACAAAATCATGAATCTTTCGTAACATGAACAAATTACTTATAATAAGATCATCTCAGTAAAGTACTATGAAAAACTGTATAAGGCAAATGTCCAAATGATATGGTGACATCAAAATATACCGTTCATACATGTATACACTGAAATACAACTACATACGACCTTACTAGGGCTGTAACTACTTTCTTATCAAAAGCGTGATGAATAAACATTGTTTTAAGCCTAATCACAAGTTTTTATGTTCACAGCAAAAAGCACTTACGCAGGATTGATAATTTCAGGCGCAGTGGAAACAGATAATGTTGTCAACATGGTGGATAGTACACACGTAAATAAAGCAGCGAGCACACCGTCTTCTTGTCGGTTTTCTACATTGGGCAACTTGACATTTGCGAGGCTTTTTGTCTCGTGGCTGGGAAACCCTTGTCTCTCTGGTGGACTTATTCCAAGTGCTGTAAATGCATGATGGGTTTGCGCATAGATTTGACTGTCATTGAATCTTCGGTTCATATTTGCATCGGCAAGTTGTCGGGCCACAGATTTTATGAAGGTTGATCGACTTCTCGTGTATCCATTTTCTGACATGATGAGGAAGGAGTTGACGAGGGCTACGTCTAGCATATTGAAAAAATGTAGCAGCGGATAACGTCGTGTCTTACGTCGACAAGTGAAATCTTCAACTCGCGCGTCCATTACGTCCACTCCGCCTTTTCCGGAGTTATAATCAAGAATGACAGTCGGCTTCCGATCATCAAATGCTGTTAGACGAATGTTGGGTACTCAAAAGTAGCACATTCTTGTTTCGTTTTGGGGCATATGATGACAAAAGTGCTCTATGTTCATGATTCCATAAATTTCGTGTCTCGAACTGTGGAATGTTTCTAGTTGTCTTCATAACAGATGGTACTTCACGTCGAGCGGCGATGATGGTACCAGTTATGGTCAGTCCATTTTCCAACAGTTCTTTAGAAAGATCAAATGAGGTAAAGTACCTGTCAGTTATGATGTTTCGACGTGTCTGATAGTACGGTTCAGCAAGTTGAAGTACGATGGATTTCGCAAGGCCAACTGCTCTCACTCCTGTTGAGCCAGAATACGGCAAGGGCTTCAATGCGTAGCCATTTTTTGCGTCGCAGATCTTGAAAGTTTTTATCCCATACTTAGCTGGCTTTTGGGGCATATACGATCGTCCGGGTGAATAACCACGGTAGGCATAGAGTTGCTCATCTACCGTAAGAGTTGCCGAGGGCACGTAGTGTCTTCGAAGATTCTGAGTAAACAAGTCCCAGAATTCCCTCACCGCAGCAAGCTTGTCAGTGATTTGTCGATCACGCCGTGTTACTTTGTTGTCGAAGGTGATGTGGCTGAGAAGTAATTTCAATCTGGTGGAGGAGATCGCGCATCTATAAAATGGGCGACTATCAGTCGAGTCATACAGAGACGATATATTAGACATGTTATCGCGATCAGCTCCGGCACGAATTATAACCCCGATGCCTGCTTTGAATTCCTCGTAGGAAAATTTCTTTTTTTGAAGAGAGCGCATTCTTCGATTGGTGTACCGCAATGATGTGCGGATCATCTGATCGTCGATAAACAACATAAATGACTCAAATTCAGATGCTGGGTTTACAGTAGGACCTTCGCGGAAGTTTATCACATTTCTTCCCAGACGTCTCGCAGGAGGAGCATTGAATTTCCAGACGATACCATTCGGAGATACTATGTCTGCTGGATCGGATATAACACCATCACTGCTGTCGCTTTCTCGAATTATTGGTTGATCAATAGATTCCAAATCAGTCTCTTCTTCACTGTTGCTACTGTCATCACTATCGCCGAATACTTCGCCGTCACTGGATTGCTGATACACTTCAGAATCTCCTACTGATGTATCAGACTCCGAGTCCACGGAATTGTCGTCCTCGTCAGAAGTAAGTGGCTCGGAATCACTGTCCTGTCGAGCTTGTCGAAGCTGTTGCACTATCTCTTCAAGTGTTCTCCCAGGTCGCCGCATGAGGAAATCGGTGAATGACTTTACTATCCTTGCTATAGAGTTTTATCAGCTCCATTAGTTGCGCAATCAGTCACTAGGAGAGTTAGGATCTTGGCATCAGTCCCATCAGGTAGACACGGTTAGAAGCTGACTCATTTTCACATGACAACTGGGCAGAAGTGTCACATGAAACCCAGTCATTGCATAATCATTCATAGATTTCCTTCATCATATCGCCACAGACTATTGAGACTATTGTATTGGGAGCAGAGAGTGTGCTTGCTAATTACGCGTGCTGTGTGTGTACAGTGGGCGCAATGGAAATCTTGACATTTGCCAGCGCAACTGAAATCTTTACACTTGCAGTAGCCAGCTGGTCTCAGTGCAGTTGTCAGTGCTAGCCGTGCTGTTGAGCGAGGCATTCCATTGAACAATGACTAATATCATCCCCCATCGTCACGTGGTCTATCTACCAAGTGGTGATATCTACCAATATCATTGCATTTTTTCTTTTGTAAAGATTTCAATTGCGCCCACTGTATGTCCGCTTCCTGAATGGGTTTCAATAGTGTTGTGCACGTTCGCACGACAGTTAGTAACACTTACATATTCATCAGTTTCATGTTATGTATTTTGAATAAAGTTATTCGAATAGAAAATATATTATCTTATTACGATTTTAGATGTCTACACTGGTAGACAGGTGAACGAAATATGATTGTTAGTCATGTTCAGTAAGAAGAAAATTTGATAGAAATTTGAATTCATGGTTGTAGGTTCTTAACATGAAAAAAATCTTGGAAATGAAATTTGAAGTCGATACGTACATTTCTCTGGTCATGACATCATTTCAAAAATCGATTGTCTACGCTGGTAGACAGGTGAACGTTTGAGGGTTAAGCCTACCCCTACATATGTCAATTGATGCCAGTAATTTATTGCGCATTACACGATATTAGTAATAAAACCAGTTGGCTAAATTCAAACTTTGATTGATCAATTTCAAATAATGTGCTGTGCGCACACTATAAAACGGTTGTAGGCAGATTCACTCTCGGATGATGCTTACATGATCACAGGTAGCAAATTATCTCACCAAAAGTTTGTGAAACAACGTGTCTCGACTATCCAACGATTTAACACCGATGCCGTCCTACATTCAAACTACATTTTTAATGAATGAAACATTCTTTCAGACAGGCATGATTTCCCGAAGACTCTTGTCCGCAGGATGGTCTGCTTATAACTCAAGCTTTCAACTCGCCTCCTCAGGAGAAATGACTTGACATGCGCTTGATAGTACAGCAGTGTGGATTACAGTTCAAGAAGTCACAAATGCATACAAGAAAGTACATACATTTTTTTAAATCATGATTTGGACAGCTTACGTTTTCCATGGACACTTGCAGGCACCCACTCAGTTTGAGTATCATGATCCCATGACAAATGAGATGGCAATCTGAAGGCAAAGTGTGACTTTGATTCCTTGTCGAAATTCTATTTTCACGAAATGGTCCTAAAATTCGGCTTAAATAAACCGGTTCCAGGATGTCTCAAAAACATTTGAATAACAAAGACGGTCTCAGCAGCATCAAACACTATGTTCCCATTAAATTTAGTCGGAAAACCAATAGCCTCTGACGGCCAGTGAAAGTATGCCTACTTAGACCTGGCTTCAAACCCAAGAAACTATAAATTTTCCGCTTAAAATTTAACAAAGGCGTAGGTTTCATATGTTGCTGAGGACGTCTCTGTAATTTGCATTTTATCTTGAGATTATTCCTGGGACAGTTTTATCAAAACCATTAAAGACCATTTCGAACGAGGACTATTTCGACTTGTGTTTACGTGCGATGTAGCGCTGTTATTCATAGAAACGGCCAGTTATTTTTTTTTAGATAAATTGATGTCAAATACACACGAAAGGGTTTGAAATTTATCGATGTTTGCGTCGCGATGCTCTCGAGGCTCCTCTTAAGACATTGTATTATGGTTCATGAAGATTAAGTATAGCTTGGTTAACGTTATTACGTTTCAATGTAACGTTATTAAGCATGAAACGTTATAACTTTACATTCTATGCAGCATTTACGAAGTGAGTGAAAATCAATTTCACATTTGATTCCATCATAAGTGACCGATGCTAGCTTAGGATATGAGATTATGCCACATTCGGCTTAATAGATAATCCTACAGATTAAAAAATCGTTCTGAAGCGTAATAACGTAAAAATTTTTACATGTGTTAAACAATATAAAATTTCTCAGTAAACATCGTAGATTGAATGAATCTATACATAATTTTCTTTCAGTTTTGACCTGATTTGAAAGTACTACTGTTGAAAAGAAAAATAATTAACTCTTGTGCAAAAAATTCATAATAAAATTCACATAAAACATGATGTAAATTCCAAATGAATTTTGAAGAAAATTTTATAAATTCAGGTGCAAATCGACTTCAAACGTAAAATTCAACATCAGATTCGGACTTATGGGGAAATTTTGATGTGAAAAAGTGTATGATTTAATGTTTTGACTTACATGCTGACAGTAGCGTGGAATTGCTCCTACACTATTGGTATAAGCGTAAAGAAAATATTTCGTTTTCAGCAGAACCGCTATGCGAACAATGAATAATCGATGAAAATGGTGTCTGGATCCCTGTCGAAATAAGCGTGAGAAAACTCGCAGAGGAAACTCCATTTCATCATTCATGTATAGATCTAATGAAAAAGATAGAGCACTAGCCATGAATTAGTTGCAAATATATGGTCGCGAGTCAACAATGCGATAACATTAGCAGAACATAGTCAAAACAAAGCTAAAATATTTCGAATGAAATCATTCTAGCAAAATTTACGAAATCACTCTTACAAAAAACAATGACTTTCCATTAAATCACCAGATTTTCTAGTCAAGTAGCATTCCAGTGTACCATCTTCTGATGTTACTCTAGATGGATATACTCTTCCGCCAGATGTTCCGCTTTGTCATGATTTTGGAGACTTTACTAGCTGCCAAGTGAAATGAAAAAATAAAGGATATCTCGCAATTTTTTTTGACGCTATGTTGCAACAAAATTTCCAGATTTTCAACTGAAGCATTGCAGCGTGAATCCTTGGAAGGTGGAAGACCAAGAGACAGAAAGAGGAACACAATGGTTAATGTGCTACATATGCATGAGAGTAATCACAATCAGTTTAAGAGAATGACACTGAGAAGAATTGACCGAGGAAAGCTCATTGGCACACGACGTGTCGGGAATAATATATCTACATATTGAAAACCTACTTGAAATGTGTTTGAAAATAGTTGATGGAATAGTCCACCATTCCACACGACTTTGAGGGAGTTTACAGCTCATAGTTCGCCATTCCGCACGTTAATAAAGGAGTTTACGGCTTCTAGCTCCCCATACCACACGACGTTAATGAGGGAATTTACAACTTCTAGTTCAACATACCGCGCAGCGCTTGTGAGGGAATTCACAGCTACTAATTCACCATACTGCACAACGATTAGGAGTTCGACAACAGTTCTTAGTTAACCATGCCACGCAGTTCAGTCTCATTCATGTTGTATACATTATGATAGGAGATCACAGTCACTGAAATATTCTAAAAACAAAAAATTGTATGCGAATGAAGGCTATAATTGTAACAAATAAGTAGAGATATGAAGAGTAAAATCTGGAAAAATAGAAAACACTTCAACCATGGAGTATGACTTCAACAACTTGCAATTAGTGTTTTGATTAGTCTCAAAATTTCCAGGATAAAATTCATTTTCCAGGTGTTTTCCAGGGGGCGCGGACACCCTGAAATACAGTTCAGAGAATCACGGAAAGAAATTTGCTGACATCTGAAACCTATCAGTTCAGCGTCAGTCATCAAAAGGTAATGAAAATCAAAGTGTGAACAAGATACATAGGACTCTACAGATGGATGGCTATTCTAATCCTTCATCCGACGGAAGAGTTGGCGACCAAAATCGTGAGTTATTTTTAATAATGAGAAGCAAGAGCTCATCACCTTCATTCAGACATGAAAAACAACTCAAGGAAATGAATCGCCACTCGCCACCTACGGTAAGTCAAACGAACATGTGGAACAGTAGGAGACATACTGTCCGAAAGTCCCTCAGTAAATACTTCCGTAAAATGCGTGATTGTCCTACTCCATGCCGATCGTGAGCAATCTAATCACAATTATAACTTATGTCAGCACCTAAGAGCAAATGCTGGTAATCACTTTGCTATACTTGTGGGCACTCAACTTGTCATGGAGACCATCGATCATCTTAAAAATATATTGACACCTGTATTCAGGGTGGCCAACTATTTTCACGAAAGATAGTGACCACTTTCACCTTATCAACATTCAACTTTTTCAGTAAACCACATTACATCAACGATTTTTTCGACCCTCCAATCTCGGCTGGTGCTTGTAATTCTAATCTAATTTACTCGTATATCAATTATAATTTTATCATGATATGTACTTGTATACATGTACAACAAAACTTTGTACAAATACATGAAGAAACCCGTTTTTGGAGTCAAAATTCACTTCTTGAACCATTTATTAACTATTGAGGAAGAGTTTTCGCCAAGTCTGTCGACTACCGCTTGCTTTTCTTCCTGCAGTTTCCGCTTCCTTGACTTCAATTTTTCCAATGCCGCTTCAGCTTCTTGCACTTCATTATCAACGCCTTTCAATTCAGATGTTATTTCCTTCGCAGTTTTTTGCTTGAAAATTCCGATTTCTAGTCGGATTTTGCTCGCTCGACTTTCTTAAGCTTAGCAGCAGAAGCTCTTGATTGAGAAGTTTTTAGTATTCCTTCCTTCTTGTTTAATTCGATGCACAAGATCATCGTCCGGTTCAAAATTTCCGAATGTGTCTCCATCAAAAAAATCCTTCTCAATCTGCACCCATCATGGTGATAGGAGCTTAGATAGAATCAATAAAAATCTATACTTTCTCTTACATTCTGAAATAATGGCCGATTGAAAAAATAGTGACCAATTAGTGACTGGTCACTAAAATAGTGACCATTTGGCCACCCTGCCTGTATTCTATCTGAATGGGCAATATTAATACATTATCCTTCTAAGTCGGTTGTTCTCGACAAGTTGTTCTCATCTATCTGAATGGGCAATATTAATACATTATCCTTCTAAGTCGGTTGTTCTCGACAAGTTGTTCTCATTCTTTATTTTTATGCGGAATGGTGTTCAGCAAACTTAGTATACATGCATATGCGGATCATGCCAGATTTGACCAACACCTCACACTTTAAAAATTCTGGATTAGGATGATAAATTACGAATATAAGACTCCCATTGGAAAGAAATAGTACAATAGAAAATATATTCAAATTAAATTGCTCATCAACAAAAAAATGAAAACAGTGGGCATACTTACCGACATTATCTCTTCGTGCAGTTTCTGTTTCTGCTGAGCATCCAAACCTGTCTGTCGATATCGACAGAAAAAGTTCTCTATTTTTTGATCCAGCGGCTCGATTCGGTCTGAAATAGACAAAAATACAATAAACATTACAATGTCAGATAACATTTGGCATCAAATCTTCCAGATCGGACATAGAATTCTTAATTCACAACCGACTTGGAATGAAAATTTGGATTTTTCTGCAGTTAATTAACATGCCAACGACTACAATGTACTGCATGTGATCGCTCAAC
Source organism: Prostheceraeus crozeri (assembly GCA_907163375.1). Taxonomy (NCBI): domain Eukaryota; kingdom Metazoa; phylum Platyhelminthes; order Polycladida; family Euryleptidae; genus Prostheceraeus; species Prostheceraeus crozeri. Next base: position 207,494 of record CAJQUW010004207.1, on the reverse strand, counting down.
AACTAAACAACTGCCATCAGTTTCCAGTTAAACGTGTGGTCTCGTGCTCCGAAAATTTTTAATGACGATTACACCACATGAAAATCTATCATTATTTAGCCACTGTGCAATATTCACAATTAATATTTCAAACCTAACCTCCGTATGATTTTATCCCGTCGAGCATCGTGTAAGATGTACGGTATTGCAATAACGAAAATAAGTAATGGATGGAATGTTTAACATGCATTGCGCAGCTAAAGAGCTAACGGTTCCTTCATAATGACTTTAAGCCAATGGCCTTAACATTGTAAATAGCAAAATATTATGCAGGGTAACGCGAGGCGCTTCGGGTAACTTTTAGGGATTCTTTTAACGCATAAATTTTGAGCGAAAATCGCAAGTTGTTCTCCTTCACAGTAGTCTTAATTTGGAATAACACGGAGCAACTAATCGTAATTCTAGTGTTCCACAAAATGTTGAACATGCTAAATTGACTCAACCAAATTATACCCCGTGCATGAGGCAATTCAGGAAACTCAATTTTTTTCATTTCTTCACTTGTTATATGAATTAATGATGCTTTTTAATCCCTATTTAGCCTCAAGAATGATGTCTCATGATTGCAGCCCTATTTGTTTTGGACGAGCTTCTTTACAAGTGTAGGTAGACTCTATTACATGTTTGTAATAGACCCACCTGTGTTCTGTAATTATGTAGATTTTGTATTTGATGATGCTTGTTTTCTAACCTTAAATTAGTTCACAGTTCGATTATTCTTGATAATGGAGAAGTTTTGTTGAGATGAAGCGATTTTAGAAATGTCGTCACATTTTTTAAATCGCTTCATCTCAACTAAACTTCTCCTTTACCAAGAATAATCGAACTGTGAACAAATTTAAGGTTAGAAAATAAGCATCATCCAATATCAGAGGATTATCAAATACAAAATCTACATAATTAAAGAACACAGGTGGGTCTATTACAATCATGTAATAGAGTCTACCTATACTTGTAAAGAAGCTCGTCCAAAACAAATAGGCCTGTCTGTAGGGCTGCAATCATGAGACATTATTCTTGAGGCTAAGTAGGGTTTAAAGCACCTACATCATGTTTAAGCTTAAAATGTGAAACACTTTTCTATATGCTGCATTCACACCAGGGATGCGGAGTCGGAGTCCTATCATTTTTGCTGGAGTCGGAATCATATCATAGGACTCCGTACTCCGGCCTATAACTGGACCCGAAAAACAATACATGGTGCATCATCACTAAGCTTGGTATTTGTTACTGGATTAACGAATGAAAAACTGTAAAAGGCTAACACAATGGTGTGGTAATTACGAAGTCCAGAATCAAAATTACATGTATAGAATATATTCCAGTTGCTACTTGGTACTCATCTCGTCATAGTAATTCAGGAAGATTTATTTGATCATTTTCATTTTAAACGTTTTGCGGAATCAATGTTGATGTCTAAACTTTGTATACTGCAGCTGTTTGAAATGGCGCGTTCGTGTTTGAGGAGCTAATGACAGACGTCTTGATGTTGAGGTAATTATGAATAATAGATAATGAGGGATGCTCTTTATTTATGTGATATCTTCAAACCTACTCGTGATAATTTACAATTTAACCATGATGTACATAATCCCCTAATGCAAATTCTTATCAAACATGAACATATTTTAAACACGTTTTTCCCTGCCCTTGTATTCAAATGAAACAAAGAAAGCTGATCAATTCCATCGTAAGATAAATAAATTCAGCATTTATCAAGATTCGGCGAAATGATTTGGAAATCATGATAGAGTAAATGAAATTTGAGAATTGAATGAACGCTTGTAGTTAGTGGCTCAAATAAATACTTACTTTGCTGAATGGTAAGCAATAACTGACACCGAAATTACATTAAAGACAGGCTACAGAAATGTTGCACGCTTAGATGTGACTATGTAGGCCTGCTACCATCATCCCATGAACGTGATCTATTTAATAAATAATGAAAATCCTACATCATGAAGTAAATTACATTACTCTTTATATTCTAAGAAATAGCAAAGTACATGATTATGAAATACTGTATGCCTCTGTCATTCGCTTTTCGATCCTCGCTTATAAACTTCGTCTTTCATACAGATAATTTCACTTATCTATCACTTCTCACATAGTTGTCTAGGAAAATAGTTGTCTAGGATTCAAAACATGCAAGACTCTGCATTTATCTTTTAGTTGATATGAGTATTGTTCATCATCTTTCAATGATTGCATGATACCATTGACCACTCGATGGGTGATCATTTTGATGCAAGATTGCGAAGTTGAAGAAATACTCCAAAAGTTTTGGTAGAAAATAATTTTCAGTTTAAAAGTCACAATAAAAAACGTGACTTCGAAGTCCAGCGCTTGATGGTGGCAACGAACTGTCGTGATGGTTGTATGATATTTTGGCTACATAACTGAAATTTTTTTACTGGTATTCGCTTCCTAAAACATGTTTTTCAGCGTGTTTCAAACATTGTTCATCCTGGTTTCCGTAACCCCGAGCCACTATAATGGCTCTTTGAAGACCTAGGTGTGAAAGACAGAACCCCAATCCCGATGGATATATATTTTTTTGTTGGAGATATCTTCTTATCTGAGAAAAGATGCGCTACCAAGAAGCGTTGCAAAATGGAGTTGTAAAAATTGCCATGTCTTTACGATTCGTAAACATGATCTCTTGTAACAGTAGTCAATTTCATCGTAAATGTCTTCGCGAAAGGCACGCAGTGTCGTAATTGACATGTCTGTACAATCATGTAGAGATTCAACAATTTTGAGTGCAGTTAAAAATTTAAAATCTGACCTTATGCTCATGTGAAACTTACTTTGAACGGAAAGATCTAGAGTCCGAATCGTAGTTAGGTTTCTTCTAGCATCATACGGAAGACCATCTATCACTGAAAAATAGAAGCACCAAAATGATTTCTTCTAAATTGTAATCCGCAGAGGGTCAATCATCAATCACACCTTCAGCAATTCAAAAGCGAGAAAAGTTGCAAAAATTTGCATGTTTCGGCATATTACCGATTAATGGCCGCCATGACGGTGCAATTTCAACCCCTCAAGCTTACTAGAGACTGTCTATTAGAGGTGGCGCTCTATTTGTCAACTAGACCCACCTCGCAAAATGGGAAATCATAAATAGTCGTTGATATTCTACTTTTTGAAGCTATTATTTCGCAATATGACTTGCTAGATAATTGAGAACTGGAAAAAATTTGCAATAAATCACAGATTTTAGGTCTAGACAAACCACTTCGTTAATTCTAAATATTTTATCATTATTGGCCAGAAAACTGCCATATAGGCCCTATTATTTCATGACTTGACAGAAGATCAAAAAATTGATCAAATCATGAAAAAACAGCTCCCGTGCGACGCTGTCAGTTATATTATTCCAGATAAACAAAGGCAAAGTAACATATGTTCTTATCTGAATAAGTTGTCCCAATAAGAACTTGTTCGCACGCCTCTTGAAAGTATCAAGATTGTATTGGTCAGGGAAAGTTGATCAAGTATATGAACTGGATGGTCTTCATTCATCAGTTGCCCTCTGATACAATTTCCTAAAATGTTTCTTGTATTCACAGATGTGTCTGATGGTTGAGCTTTCCTCAAATTTCTACCCCTCTGGTTTTGAAATGCGCACATTTCCCACGCTATACATGCATGACCTTGGACAGAGAATGCATTAAATTGCTGTGAGACAGCTATTCCATTACGTCATTGTGTCCGCAATCAGCAAATTTCTTGTGTCAACTTAATTTCAAATATTTCTACATGTTGAATTTATGCCTACTGGTCCTTGACTGCAAACCTCCATAATGGACTAGACCTACCTGTTGTGATAGGATCTATCTGCATGCGCAACGATTGTTGACTTTTAGTGTTCTCAAGAGAAGCCGATATTACCGAGTGATATTATGTCGACCTCAGTCATGTAAGTGCAGTACCTGACCTGTACCATTCGCCCTTGAGACTGTCCTAAGAGACGAAACACGTCGGGTAACTCTGTTTTATAAAAACATCATATATCAACATATCAAAATATCAACATCTAGTAAATTGTGCTACATAGACTTAGGAAAAGAAAAGGCAAACTAATTATCAAGTAACCGAGGTTTCACAGAATCCTTATTGAATGGACATTATTATTAGTATCTTAATCTGAATGGACAGAAGGATTCTGTGAAACCTCGGTTACTTGATAATTAGTTTGCCTTTTCTTTTCCTAAGTCTATGTAGCACAATTTACTAGATGTCTTGTTTTTTACATATAAGTTAGCTATGCAAATGTAAGATTTAATTTAGTCCTTTTAGCCTAGTTTCCACTCTATGATTTTCAAATTTTGTAGTCAGTTCATGTATGTAATCCAGTCGTTAATTTTTATCTATGTACCCTTAAGAATGCTCAATAGACTATGAGCGAAACGTTGGGAAAATTTTCGTTTTTATTTCTTTCCAAAATTTAAGTATATGGACTTTTATCTATTAGCCTACCTTCCATGTGTTGGTGTATTTTCCGATAGAATCCTTCAAGCTTCGTCAATCAATTAGTCATACGTTGGTCATCTGAGTCAATTCTATCACTCACCTGAAGACAGCCTCCCGATGCGGCTGAAAGGCTTCGCTAAACCAGTAAAAATTAGTCGATAGTATGTATCTCTCGCTTTCAGGCCTTCCTCAACAAGTGAATTAGGCTGGCTGATAGCTCTGTATTCAAACTAAGCAACAAGGTCATGCGTTGGGTGCGAAATTTTGAGTTCATGTTCACCATTAATTCTAGCGTCTACGGCGACCATGTTATGGGTTACTCAGTAAGATTTAATTGCTTTTCAATGTCTCAAGAGAAACTGAGAGGGATCGGCGTGTATTTAGAAATGTTCCAAAATACGAATGTTCCAAAAATCGAGATGGAACTGCACATAATAAGTACAATAACTACACCCAATATTTTTGAAGGCAAATTTTTGTAAGGAAGTCATACAACAGGACCTAAAATCGCAAAACAATAAAAGAAATAGAGCATACGGCTCTCATTACAATGCAAGTCTCCAAATAGTGCTACTAGAGCACTCACTAGACAATATCTATTAGACAGAGATCGAGTTCACGCGAGCGCAAGCGTTCAATAAAGATCATAATGGTGTTTGTCTATATCTTCATTTATTATTATTGACTATACAGAAAAGTTCCTGAGAGTAAGGTTGTTAAATGAAAAATAGAATCAACCGAATGAAACCATATATGAAGCATATGAATTCGAAAAAAATCTTGTCATGCAAACCTATGTTTTGGATGACCTTACGAATAATAGAGCATATGACCCTCAATGGAATAATAATAGTGTGCTCTATAGCACCAGTCTTCATATAGAGCACATAGAGCACTTTAGTAGACACTCTTGCCATATTTATTAAAAAAAGTAACATTCGGATATCCAAACTGGAGATACGCAAAAACGAGTCTCGTTGCTAACGGCTAGGCGAGGCCAGGCTATAAATAGTTCGATTTAAAATCTGGGATCCGTTTAAGCCGATATAATTTCTGAAAAGTATTTAATCCATTACCAGCACTGGAGAATTCAACTAATTAGGCAAAGCCCATTTTTCATCATTATTGTCGCACGACTTCTACTTGTATAAACGTTGCAGGTTACACACAAAACTTAACCAGATATAAAATTATTCAACCCCGTTCAGATCCGTCGCTAATGGAATATGAGATGAAACACATCGACTCCTTGTAATCCAGTTTCATTGGATGAACGATGTCCCCGCATTGGATTCCTCTTACAAACCGATTCATTAGGTTAGACTGCCCTACTACGGTCTAGCATCTCCTTACAGGATCCAACACCGTGTCCAAAGAACCAACTGCCCTACCACTGGTTGCATTTGAAGTGAAACATTTTGATTCATGCGAGGTTGAGGCCAGGAAATTCATAAATATGTGAAATCAAGACATACAGCTTAACTGAGTCGACTAAACCAGTTTAAGTCGCACTCACAATAGACCGATAATGATGACTAACGATAAATTGAAATCAAATCGTTCTGCAAGTGTACCACAGCTGTTGTTCACATGAGCTCAAATTAATGTAAACAGAAAAGCTCAAAGATAAAATGAAATATTGTCACGATTTTATCGTGAAAGGTCTAATGTGAACGCGCCTTTAGCCACGTCTTCGGCTTGACTAGACATCAAAAAAAAATATAGTCGATTGGCTTGGACTACGTTTCTCGATCCGCGGACATCTCTAATTGAAACACAAACATAAATTGATCTACAGAATGTTGATAAGTTAGTTTCTCATCAATTTCACAGATTTCCCGGTTGAAATTGTATTAAAAAGGTCACGAATCGGTTAATTGAACTCACTGCATCCGTTTGATGCGTATAAGAGAAGCAGTTTCATGTAGAGTGCCGATTTGTTGAATAAAAATCAGTTGTGATGGATGAAGTGTAGTATCGAAAAGTTATTAAATTCCTTGTCCTGCGAAAATTAGCACCAAGTGTACTTCTGCAACAATTGCAAGAAGTCTACAAAGAATCCTGTCCGTCAAGAAGCACCGTGCATTACTGGATTCATGAATTTCGAGGAGGAAGACAAAGTGTTTTTACGGACACGTCGAAGAGCGATCGCCCAGCCGAAATTCCAGAGGCCAAAGAAGAGAAATGCGCTGCTTTGATGTGCGAAACTCGGGACATTAAAATCGATGATGCAGCCGATATTCTGAGAGTGAGTCACGGAGCAGTGTCGAATACCCTCTCCAACATGTGAGTCAGGAAACTGTGCTCCAGATTTGTCCCAAGTTCATCACTTCAGAAATGGCTGAATGACGTTTGGCCGCGTGTCGTTCGAATTTGGAGCTCCTCGATCAGCTTGGAACGGTTCGTTGAAAACATCGTGACATAGGATAAAACACCTTTGAATCTTTTCGTTCCGTTGAGCCGGCGCGAGTCTTCCGAATGGTGTCTTCCAGAAGAAGCTGCGCCGAGAAAATTTAAATGTGGATCATCACATGGTCGTTGTTCCATGCTTTCAGTGTTTTGCAGCAGTAACGGAATGCTGCCTGTTGATATTTTAGAAAAATCTCGCACAATAAGCGGTGCGTATTACTCGGATCTTTTGGACACAGCGTTTCTCAACTTCGAAGGACACACCTGCAGAACAAATACTTGCTGAATGACAATGCTCCAGTTCACACAGCTGCAGTGGTGCAAGAAAAAATCTCGCAACTGAAACTGAGGGTCCTCCAAAATCCTCCGTACTCGCCAGACTTGGCGCCTTCAAATTTTTAACTTTTCCGTCATCTCAAGAAAACACTGCGTGGACAGGCGTTTGATTCCCCTTATGAAGTAGAGCAGCACGTACGGGGAGTTTTAAATCAACTGGACAATGATTTTGTCAAAGAAGCCTTCAACGATCTTGTCAAGCGCAGGAGAAAATGAGTCGATTCTAACGGTTTTTACGTAGAAAAGTAAATTAATTCTCTGAATATTTTTAGGATTTGTTTGATGTCCGATTAGTAAATTTTGTAACCTTTATGAATGCACGTCTTTGGAAAATAAATATTGTTTTCATACCGCTGATATTTCTTTGCGAGTTCGGGTGTTTTTTGACTGCACCACGTAGGATAGGCTACAATGGTTAAAAAAAGGAGAAACGAAAGATGATTTTCTAAAAAGCGGAAAATAGCGGAAATAAAGGAACTCTGGGTAAGTTCTTCATCTAAGCTCTTTTTAGAAGGAGTAAGATCTAGGGAGGAAACTCATCAAGCTTAATGAAAGAACGGAAACAAATCTGCCGATGAAGCCGATCAAACACCCAGCACACGAATTAGTAAATATTCAGCAAAAGTTCGTCCATGCTGAATTGCGTCGCATCGCAGAGGTAGACCTGATGCGATGAAGCTGTCAATTAATGTGACAGTAGGCCTGAGTATTTCGGGATTGCCAACGAAGAACACTGCCAAGAGTCAGGGAGATTTATATTATTCACTAAGTCATTGAGATTCAACGAAAGCGTGCATGCACGTGTCCACTCAAGCTCTCTTCAGAAAACATGCCGCCCACAGACGAATTACATTTACAAAGTCATCAACATTCACACCTGCCTCTCATCAAGTGTACATTCCAATTTGCAGAATATTAATGAAAAATAATACATCTACCGACCAATTTCTAACAGAAGCCATGGATTAACTGTTGGAATCAATAGATTGAGACAGTGTTGCTACTACGGAAAGGTAAGAAACAGACTCAATGACGTGAGTTGTCGTTAACTTCAAGCAGCATCCTAGCCTTAACCATGAAGAATACGGTACGACGTTGAAAGACGGCAAGACTTACAATAAGATGGAATGAAAGCAAATAGTCTGACTCCAGCTAGCATCCCAAATTTGCTGCTCCTGAGTTTTCATTTTCAGGTACGATGAGGGTTGCATCCTCGAAAACCTCCAGAGCAGCTTTCCCATCATCCCGAAGCTGCGCCCCAGTTCTAGCCTGGGTAGACGACTTTGCTCCTTTGACAGGATCCATCATCAACTGAGAAATCAGATAAAAATCATCCTAAGATCTAGGCCTACATGTATTGCAGGACTATTACAAATTACCCTGTTTTTCTACAGGCGTACAAAGATCCATATCTACCAATAAGAAGAAATGACCTTCCAGACTTCACAAAGTACACACTCTGACGGGATTCAAAAGAGACAATGCTGCTCATTTGACGGGATCCAGGAGACTTGACGAATTTTTATTTCATCAATGTGATTATGTGCTATTGGACCACCAACTTTGGATCAAAGGAATCCAGTGTAACAATGGTTTTTGCTTACCTATTTCTTGAACACTGGCTGCACGACCTAAGAACAAACGTGCTACAATATTAGCAACAACTATGTACCACTAAATGGATTCAAGCCTCTATTTTCATCAGTGGCAACACCCGTGTACCACAATATGGATTTAGGAATCCTCTATGTTCATAAAAGGAGGCCAACATATATATCTGTTGAAAAATTAACGTTCATTTGATTTGAATTGAGGTCATCCTCTAGCGTAAGCTTCATCTTATCCACGCAACGCTGCCATTTTTCTCAGCAACAGAACAACTCATGAGTAGCACTCTGATTCAGATTGGGAGCGTCTCGGATTGGAAGAGCGATTTCCTTCAGCCCCTTGTGGCGTCAACCTTCCTAGGTCACCGAAATTAATCTACCAGTCCAGTGCAATCACTATTTACATTTGTGTTTGGTCGCCGACGCTATTTGATTCATTAAATATATATTTGGTGTACACAACCTGTTTTACACTAAAGCAGATCACTGAGAAATCACGTGGTGCAGAATTTAAAGAGTACGGTAGTATCTTCGTTCGCTATGTCCCAAATATATACATCAAAAGAGCACAGAAAGCATCGTGGAAGCATTTGTTCAACCTTCACTGTTCAGCTTTCTCATCAAAAAGACAAGGAATACCACCGGTTTGTTGATACTTCCAGTTTGCTTCCATCAGACAGCTTATGGGAGAGCGGAGTGTTATAGGCCACCTAAGTTTTAGAGGTTAGAGAGACCACAAATTCCGCTCAAGGAAAATTTTTTGTCATTATCACTAGCTAGGGAGAAAATGGACACAGACGCAAGGCTCCGCATGCTACAGGGAGTAGAACAAATGGCTTCAAAATTCTCGGAAATCCCACATATCCTCCTTTTCATACTACTTGCATGTACATTCATTGATATTTTATAATCTAATTTTGGCTAGGCATTTTTCCAAAGTACGAGTTCCTTAATAGAAACAAATCACAATTCAAATGCGATTTTCGATTTCTTAACTTTATAGACACATTCACTGAGTCAACAATAATGCTGAAGTTTCTATACATGCGCATCAGTGAAAACATTTCAGCTACATGTTGAAGAGAAGCAGTTTGTTCATTAACATGCACATATAGTTTCTAATCTGTTGTCGGATTTTAATTTTTTACATAATTTCACATTTTCCAGAATTTTACATACTTTGTTGCTGAAACTTTTGTAAGTTGTCTAAAACAGCTTACAGTCGCAAAAATACAAATAATAGAAAAAATTGTATGTGTCAAATGTTCTGCTTGTTAAAAGAATATCGGATGAAATTCGAATCAGTGACGTGCACATTGACTTGGTCAACCCTTTACTGAAGACAATTGAAAAGAAAAACTTTTCTGAAAAGGAAAAGTGAGACCTAACTAATTCATACTCATATGACGGAAGCTATACACTACATGAATTACGAGAATAAACTTGCAACAAGGAAAAAAATTTATTGATGCCTAATAATTTTCGGGTACCCCTATCCCCCTACCTACATATTTTTTTATTCCATATCTGCACGAAACACGGGTATGACAAGTTCCATTACCATAACAGCGGATATCCGCGGATCCGTTCTACTCCATGCTATTTTTCAATAACACCCGTTTCACTTTTCGTAGATTAAATTTCCTGAATAGAGACGAATTTGCCATTTTCAAATGTTCGAGGGTGTTATGGACGACCCAATAATATTTGTAAAAATGCAACACTAATCTAACAATGTACTCTAACACTCAACCTTATGATGCTCCATATATGATAGCCGGTTCAGATAGGTGGCTAACCAGCATAACATAAATTTTGACGATTAAGCCTTCTAGCTATGAGAAGGCATGATGATCAAAGCTATGATTGATTCCAAACGCAGCCAGTAGAATCCTTGAAAACAATCATAATCGTTCTAGCTGGTTATCTATCCCAATTTCTGAGCACTAGTTCGCAACCTCACTACACCATTTCCATTTGTAACATAGAAAGCGTGAGTTGTTATGTAGAAGTATGAATTTGAGATATAGAAATTGCATCTGTAATATCGAGAATGTCAAATGTAATACAGAAATTTGCAACTGTAATATAGATATAATGATTAGTAATATCGAACTTAACATTTTGATCGAAATATTCATCAATGATTGCAGCCTCCTTGCCTAGATTGCTACGATTTGAAGTTTTAAATTCGAAATGAATTATAACGAACAGCTGAACTTTATATTGCTATGATTTTCATTATCACTCACTAATTCTTTCCTTCATACGGAATTATGAGAGTCAAACGTCTATGGCCAGTGGCAATCTACAATCCTCAACCCACTGCATGCATTTTATCATACTGAGTTCCCTCATGTATTACACTACCTTTCGGAAATTCATAATTTATCAGTGTGTGCGATTAAAAAGACTCATCATATTCCATCAAATATGAAAACTTTCAAAAGAACGTCTTGTGGCGAGAATCAAACTAAATCAGTTAATCAGATGGTAGAGATGGATGAATCGAACGTGAATCTGCTGTTTAGAATGGTCCAAGAACTATTGGAATTATATCGAACTAGAACTATTACTCCTATCACTCCTTCTCACCCGATGTCTCAACTTGCTAGGCTTCGTTTTGCTCACAACGATCTAACTTTCGGTGATCTTGCACAACGAACTGTAACGTACTTTCCTAATGGCTATGTTTGCGCTTGAGTAGAACCAAGAAAAATAATTTTTCTGGAGACATTTAGGATATTGCGCTGAATTGTAGAGTGGCCCATAACACCTATGTTCGGTGGTTCATGGCTCCCCACCATACGAATAATTACAAAATCAACATTTCAGCAATTACATTTCAGACAATGGTTCTTGTCAGGAAGATCATTAACCATGGTAAATCTCCACACAAAATCTCAATTGGTGCACTAGCGTGACTTGCTCAGGAGAAAAAAAAACACTTAAAATAGAGCAATCAAATTGTTGTAAAACATTAAAAATTAATGGCGTAGTCAAAAGCACCCTATGTTCTCAGTTACTATGTTTTCGTTAACACATGTTCGAAAATTGATTTTTAGGTTCGAAAGTATGGATTGCAGGTGGTGGCCCAAACCACCTTGCTCTCCCCTTTGTGCATCGTAGATGTACATCATTTTATAGGCCTGCACAATGCTTATTTGTATTTCCAGATACGCAGATACGAATAAAAGTTGATTGAAAAGTACAGACCATTCACAAAATTTGCAGACAAGTCTGCAATACAAACGAAGTGGCAAACCTGGTTCTGTTCAAAGATATTTTCAGGTATCAAGGCGATGCGATGTGTCAGAATTGGTTGTGATTTGCTGCTTTCACTTAAACATTTGTAAATAGAAGGAAGATGAGGACGTGTGAAAAGATGATTGATTCTTTCAAAAATGAAACGAAAGTCAATTCGGGCAACACATTGTAATACACAAAGTAACTGGAGATTTGTCCGTCAATGTTTTTGGCTACAAATGCAAGTTAGCGCCGGCATATTCGCTTACTTGTTGCAATATATGGATCAACGCAAAAATTATCAGTTGCAAAAGTATCAAGGAATCAGTTCCTGAAAAATTGTTGGCTTGGAGTGGAAAATCCGACATCTTACACCAGCCAACACCCGTTTTTCAAATATCATACTTTGTAGCCTTGTGCAGGCATTAGACAAGGAGCAACCTAGAGACAAGAGCTAAAACCACACTTCTCTATTGATGAAGAAAATTCTAGGCATGTCACTAGTATGCTAAACGAAATTCAAAAAAAATTGTCAATCAGCTGATTGTTGATGCACGAGGTCTGACTCACGCTAATAATTCTAATATTAATATTCAACAGAAGTTACATGCATTATTGAGAATTCGTCGCTACTTACGCTCCATAAAATCTTCAAAGAAAAGCATAATTAGCCGTAAAATACTTGAGACACATCGACGGCGATTCACGGTAGAATCAGCGGTCGAAGAAATAATTTTAAAAGTGACATGAAAAAACGAAAATAATTTTTGAAGCTATCATCTGTTGACCTCATTAAAACAGTATACTAATTTGCATTGACTGAATGAGATGTTTTGTCTGCTCTTGCTCAATTTTCGAAGCAAGCAAATTACAAAGAAAGTTAATCTCCTCGTTTATTTAATCCCTGCAGTGTGGCTTTGCAAAGGATTTAGTGTCTGTCTGCCTACGTTGCTTTTGATTCATATTACTCAACATCATGAAATCAGATTGATAGCATCGAAGGGCAATAAATTCTGCACAAAAATCATGCGAAATTCGCATTGGAAATTGGCATCATTGTCAATAATAAAAAAATGCTAGTTTGGTACTTTTTGTTAGTTTATGAAATGCACACTGAGATTTGTTTAATTTCTACAACACTTGAATAGATGAAAAATGTAGTCACTCAAGGTTTCGAATCCTAGACTCCTTCCGGTCAGAAAAGTCACGGGCAAACTCCATACATAGAGTAAGAAAGTGCCCATACATCTTGTTTAAAAGTTGTCAGTGACATACGTAAATGTTGTTCGAATACTCGCTCTGCATATCCAACATGAGAATACCGTGGTGTTCAGCCACTTGCCATGGAAGACTAACCCCGTGCTAGTTGTGTGCTAGTTTATGGTTGGTTGATTCATAAATCGTGCCATTCCATTACAACTGCTTATTAGAAGATATTTTTGACTTCTTAACTGAATTGTGGAACACAATTAGAGAAGTTTCTGTATTGATTCATGTCTTCATACGAAGCAATATTACAATTATCACTTAACAGGCCTACTCAATCCTCCTTTTGTGAGATTTTAGGTGAGTTGCACGTAAATGAAAGAGCATAGAGTATAGGTAGTGATGAAAATTTTCCGTGGAAAATTATGGAAAATATTGGAAAAAATTGGGAAATTTTGGAAAATTTTGAAAGTTTTGATTTTTTTGATAGCTGCCTTATAATTTGAGTGCTTCCACTGCCGAGGCACTACGTAACAATAAATTGGGTCTAAAACTCTTAATTTCATCATTATTTCGATTAAAGCGATCGTAGCAATGCGAGTTCCGTCCGCGGATTTTTGAACATTCCTTTGCCATAGTGGCTATTTGTGCCATTTTGTGAGCATTTTTAATTATCACATAGACACCGTTTTGGATAACGTGAATCTTGCTTTACAATGGGTGTACAATTTCATGCACTGTGAAAGGAGCAAAAAATAATGTACCTCATTTTGGAGTTTACTTATTAGCTTGAAAGTTAAGCTTTATCATGCAGCGTGGATCAGTGAAAGAAATTCTTCATGTGTTGATGAACAAGTGAAGTATATTCACACAGTCCACGCAGCATTCATGAGAGACCATTTTGGAAGACATGAAGACTGTAAACTCATTAGATATTTGGTAACTAAAGATATCTGTGATGAGTAAAAGAATATCTATGATAGCCTTTAACTTCTGGCCTATTGTCCGACATCTTCGCTGAGGAATGAGGATACACATCTTCCATTTCTAGTTCAGATGGTTCAGATAGTTCAAATTCGATTTCAGCTGCCCAAATGAATTTCAGATATGATCCACATGAATATCCAATTGAATTTAAGATCTTTTCATCTGTGCTTCTAACAGATATCTGAAATTCATCTAGAGAAATCTGAAATCCATCTAATGTCTGAAGTTCATTTGGAAAGATCTGAAATAGACATGGAAAAGGTGCAGTTGGTTACAAAAGTTGACATACAGAAGTTCTCGGTCTTTGAATATTACATAGTCTTTTCAAACGACTAAAATAAGTCTCCAAAACAAAGGAAAAAAGTCAATCGCCGAAAAATAAATTTCAAAATTTTCCATTTGCATCACTAAGCCTACATAGGACTTTCTAGACATGTCATGTGGTGTGGATCAGGCTTTTTGTGCACGCTATGACTCCAAATTACCACGACTGAGAGAATATACTGGGTAAAGAGATAATTAAGGAAAATCCACAAAAAGATGGAATTATAAGTATGCCATGAATTATGTGGTGCGATCGATCCAATTAATTTGAGAAACGTGATCGATCGCAAAAGCGATAGTTTGTCCATTCACCAAGCTTAATGGTGGCCAGTAGTGATGAAAATTTTCCGGAAAATTTTGAATCAAAATTTTCCGTGGAAAATTATGAAAAAAATTGGAAAATTTTGATAGGCCCCATAATTTGAGCGTTTCTACTGCCGAAGGAGCTACGTTCCAATTAAATAGGGTCTGAAACTCTTGATTTCATCATTATTTCGATTAAAGCGATCGTAGCAATACGAGTTCCGTCCGCGGATTTTTGAACATTCCTTTGCCACCAAAGGCTTGCGCTAATTTGTTAGCATTTTTAATTATCACACAGACACCGTTTGGATAACGAGAATCTTGCTTTACAATAGGGGTATAATTTCATGCAATGTGAAAGATCTGGAGCAAAAATGATATATTTCATCTTGGAGTTTGCTAATTGTTAGCTTGAAAATTAAGCTTTATTATGCAGCCTTGATTATAATGATACAAATTCTCCATGTGTTGATGAGCATGTGAAGCATACACAATCCACCACAGCATTATACATGAGCGACCATATTGGAAGATATATAAAGACTGTAAACTCGTGAGATACTTGGAAACTAAAGATATCTGTGATGATAATAGAAGAATATCTATGACAGTTTCTAACTTCTGGCATATTGTCCGATCGTCGTTGATGACAAAACACATCTTCCATTTCTAGCTCAGATGGTTCAGATACTAGTTCCAAATCGATTTCAGATCTACCCAAATGAATTTCAGACATTTCCAGATGAATTGGAGATTCTCCAGTTGAATTTAAGATCCTTTCAAAGTTGGGTTTCTGACAGATATCCGAAATTCAATTAGAGAAATCTGAAATCCATCTAATGTCTGAAATTCTTTTGGGATGACCTGAAATAGACATGGAAAGGTTGCATTTGGTTCCAAAAGGTAACATGCAGGGATGATAGAGAAGTTTTCGGTCTTCGAATATTACATAGTCTTTTCAAGCAACTATAACAGGTCTCCAAAACAAAATCGTCAATCACCGAAAAATAAATTTCAAAATTTTCCATTTGCATCACTAGTGGCCAGTCATACAAAGATACAATAACTGTCCTCCTCAATCATAGAGTCCTCAATTCTGATCATCGATGATGGAGGACCACGCCGTAAGGCTTCAATCTTTTAAGCCCGAAGCCAAATCTCCCTGTGGGAACGCATCTTGCTAATACCAACAGATTATCTGGCGAGGTAGCGATTTTGTGGATAATTTTTTTAAAGGTTCATTTTCGTGTAAAATCTATCTCCGCATGTGAAAATGGTCATCATCTATCCAAAAACATGTGTAAAATTAAAAAAACGACAGTTGGCGAAAAAGTTGCTATAATTAGTTGGTAGATATTTGTTTACTAATGCGAGCTGATTTTTCGCCAACCGGTGAAATCGTGTGTATTGTAGCAACTAATTAGTGGTAAGTAGTAATGTTCGTATATTACCTTCACATGAAAATATGTTGTATACTCAGTCTCATCTGATAAAAAGGGATCTTTTTTAATTCACGAAGGCTTAAACTAAAAAAGTATGTATCTTCCATAAATGTCGCAGTAAATACTATGATATTATTCAAATATTTGTCATTGCTGTAATTTATTGAATGTCAAGAAATGTTATGAAAATTGATATAAGCGGATTCTGTATATTCTTGTCATTATCAAAGAATGATAGTCTGCACTTATTTCATAGATAGATTAGCCATATGTGGGGGATGGTGAGGAGGTGAGGGAGAAAATAGAGCCTCGGCTGTAGAGGCGGATTACTAATGAAAATAAGAGAGAAAGTCAAAAGTAAAAGATAGTAAAAGATGGCATATAGAGCGCGCATTGTCGCCGGCGAACTTCGCCAGCGAATATGCCGCAAATATGACTGAACTGTAGCATGATATTCTGCAGCTGACATCCGCCAGTTTTTCGCAAGATTCGTTCCCACAGGGCTGCTACCCTGCCCCAACTACCCATCATGCTTAGTGAGCAATAGGAAAATGCACCGCAAGTCACCGGGGGTCAAGAGGTCAGTACGAACCAAATTTGATTGACATTTAGTGTTAGCAGTGAAGTGAAAAATCTAATTATATAATTATTGTTTCTTGAACCAAAAATCATTTTTTTATTTTTACGTGAATGGGTGAATTTAGGTCATGTGTATTTCGCAGTTCTGATAACCTAACATCAATATTTTTCAATCACAACAACATGGACTTTAGAAAACGGGCACTATAGGCCTGTAAGTTGGTAGTCACGCGCATCCGCACCTCGATTTGTACTCGGACTCGGCAATTTTTGCCTAGCTGACTCATTCCAAAAGTCGACCGAGATCACAGCAATGGTTTTATGTATATTATTCATGTGTAAAATAAATAATTTTCAAAATGTTTGGAAATCATACGTTGAATCGAAATTACAGCAGTGAGACGATGAATAATATAAAAACAATCTAGCACGCAGCTGTAGCGGAAAAGGAAGCATAGGCCTAATTAATGATGATCGGCGCTTCAGCTGTAGCAAGATTCGAAGTATAGCCTAATTAATCATCTGTAAACTTTTCCAAGCCAATAATAAAACGAATATGTTTCTTCTAAAAAAAGCTAAATTGTATTTAAAATGCATACATTGGTCATTATTCCATAGTGTCCAATTGTTCTTTTATTTCAGAGTACAGTCTCTGCAGTTTGAGGTTCAAACCGAAACTTGGCAGAATCTCTTTGAGTAGCGCTCGCTTTTTCATGCCCTGAAAAAAAATAGAATTTATGTATAGGCCTATCATTCAGAAATTTAGGCACGTCACATGTAGGCTTGATCATGATCTCAATGAAAAAATTCATAAGCTCCTAATTGTTTGACGTCATACAAATTTCAATACCATAAAGTCAGCATTTATAAAGTATTTTGTTTATTTGCGGACATGAAACAAATAGAAATAATGCACATAAAATATATCAAAATAATGAACATCAGAATAAATTTGAATTAGCATATCAAGATGCGAAGCAAATCAAAATCTTGTCGTCCAGATACGCTGTTGATACTAGGTTGAACGTTGCAAGAATTTCCCATTTGTCTGTGTAAGCATGCCTATGCCGCTAGTTGCGTCAGATTTTCAGTGTAGAATTAAGGATTGCACTTGAACGGGGCACGCTTACGGATGGGTAAGGGTATCTGAAATTTGTATCATGGGTATGAGCAGATGGAATTTTCCATGGACGGCTGCAAATAGCTGTATGCCCACAAGGCTTTGAAGTTGCAACGAATGGACGCTTATCATGGGAGCCCTAATAACTTTCTGTATATTTGTAAATTGAGCAAGAAGTTATTTCTATCATTGAACTCAATACAACATATTGAAGCATTTGATTAAACTAAGGCTTATATCAACTTTGTTTTAACTTTGATTATTGCTTTATGCTTGAATGAGAATTATTGAGCTGAAATTCCTTGTCATACTAAGCATGAAAGGTATACTAAAGTCCAACTACGTTTTGCCTTAGTTGCACATAATGCAAGCTCTACAGAGTGATTCAACAGATCTCGATCACACCTATTAAGCGTTTTTCCTTTATTTTTCGTTTTGTTTGAAAGTGTGCTTCATAAGCTTCATAACGCGATTATCTTCGGCTTCTTCTTTCGCTATGATCGTCTCTGGCAGTAGACGTACATTGCGTTCATAAGGACATTGAAATCCCGTTCACCAACCTCTGATCACTTCAATTGGAATATCATTAGATCCACAATTTCTATCAACTTAGTGTGCATAATAGAGTGTCACATGCCTCTTTCCTTCATTGACCATGTCATCACTTCTGGTCCTTCAATCAAGCATTGATTTTAAATGAATTCATCACACTTTTGTTGACACTGTATGACAACTAAGGTAATTGCAATAGTCAGCATTTGCGGCTTTTCCACGCGATCTCCAGACCCTGTATGCTTCAATATCAAGTCAATACTCACAATATGGACTAAAAACTACAAGACTGCCAACACAGGCAAGTGGAAAATTCTGCAACATTCAATCTTTTATCAACAGCGTATCTGGACATCGCAAAATTTTGATTTTAATTAATAATTAATTGATATGAGTGAAATTGATAATTACATTTAACAGTGATAACAATTTGAGTGATGGTGAGGATTATGGTGAGTAAGCCTCAATCTTTGTCTATGTAAATGAGCAGCAAATGGAGGCATGCCGTAGTAGGAAATTGACCGCCAATACGGAAATCAAGGATAAACAAAAAAAGATCAATCCATGTGATCGGGTCAAATACCAGAATTGCAAGCAGTCCTCATAAGTTGCGATAAAATATATTGACGAATCGTGGTCAAGCCGTTCGTGAGGGTGATATTATTGCTTGAGTGTCATTTCGCTTCGACGGCGAGTGACTGTGCAATGAAATATCGAAACGACATCATTTTAAGTCGATTTGTGCAATCTTCCAATCATAATTCTATGAACAGATAAGATGGAACAGTCAACAAGTCTGATGTGAATTCAGCTATCTAATAAAGAATTGTCTTCTATGATGACTTTATTTAGAGAATCAATCGGAATAAACTTAATGCCCTGAAACTCCGTCTCGTACAAACAGGGTGTCCACAATTATTCGAGGCCAAAATTCCAGAATTTTCCAGGTCATTAAAGAAAAATTCTCGATTGTCTCACATAATTGCTTTTGACACATTACAATTTACAAGGTTTCATGTCAAAATGCTAACGTTTTACCGATTTAACAGGTTATAAACAGATCAAATATGCATGTTATTATTCGAGGTTACTAACCATTGTTATTATATAAAAATGATAAATGCTGACAAATATTCGAATATCGGATTGAGCTTAGTCATCCTACGGGTTGGAGGTCACAGGAAGGCAGCAGGAGATCCCTCAGATTCCCACTTAGCACTGTGAACGTAGCCGGGATTCAAGTCTAAGTTTTAGGAAACAAAAAGTCAATAGATTTTGCCATTTCTATCCCGATTACCAGCGAGCCATCATAAATACGAGAAAGTGAATCACAATATAAGTTAATCTTCTTTACACCGTTGCTTGAAGAACTGCAATGACTAACAATCTACGAAGGCATTGACTTGCGTCTTGGAGTCCTTGTCTTCAAGTGTTGTCCTCACATGGCTCCCTCTTGCTTTCCGATCATGATGACATGATCAGTATCTCGTCGCCAGTGTTTCCGGTTGCAACCTGTAAGTGCCCCATACAACCGTCAGTTCGCTGTCCCACTTTCGAGGGTCGGAGCTTTGGAGTGACTGCTATTCGGCTATGGAATCGCCTCCCTCAAACTGCAACTTCTACACGCACTGTCTCACAATTTAAACAACTTTTGAAAATGTTCTTTTCAAATTGTACACAGGCCTAGATGCCAAAGTTGGCATTACACCTGTTTATCTTAAGTAAATTCATCATCATCATTCTTCACGACGGTTATAACACATAACATGTTCCTTTTTGGCAATGTAATAATACAGCAATTCTGCCTGAAATCTTCATTTGATCCCAACAAATTTCATATGACGTGGAAAGCAAATCGTTTGTATGATGTATGAGTTACACATGCATGTGAGACGCATCTGACAACTCGGCTAATTCTTACATTTATAGCAACTGTGTTGACATTCAAGCATATTGACTTCATTTTGCACGCCTACCGCATGCTTCATTACTTTGTGGCCTTCATGAGAGTGTGATTAGTATAGAATTCATAAATATCTTCATCCCAATTAGTTTCATGGAAATGTACTTTGTGACTGATGTTATAACTAAGCTTAGATAAATGCGTTATCCGTCAAATACAGAGACTTATTTTTTACAGTATTCTGATGAGAAAACAGCTTACATAATGATAAAGCAGCATTATTATCAACTTCCATGATTGAGATTCTTCTCCAAATTTCGGCATTTCAGTTGATACATGATATATCTAATTTGCCTCGGTTGCTCAATTTTGCTTTGTGTGAGGATGAGGGAGCGCAACACATTCGAGACAGGTCAATCAAACTTCTCGGTCAGCGTAGACAGTGGCAATTCAGACTATGCATGCGCGTTCCGCCTACCTCTCTCAATTCTCAATTGAGAGCGTGTCCGCGATGACGCTATCGCAAAATTTTGCCAATCGGAAGCGGTGGTCTTCCGTTTCAGGCGCTTTATGCTGATGACCTAGTGCTGGTGGCAGAGAGTGAGACAGAACATCGTTAAAAACTAAAAGCATGGAAAGATTGCCTTTCGAGGAAAGGCTTGAACGTTAATGAAAAGAAAACAAGTCATGCTATCCATGCAAATGCCCGGTGGCTCTTTACCTCGGCCTAAGTTTCTTTGTAGTACTTGTCGAAAAGGTGTCGGCTCCAATTCTGTACAGTGTATTATTTACTGCTTATGGACGCACAAAAGATGTTAGAGGGAGCCTAATCGTCCTTCATGTGCAAACCCTGTCAACGCCAAATACGCTCTTTTCAACCACAATTAAAGAACAACTCGGTTCAATTTCAGGGGCGTGTCACACGTATCAGGCTATGAGCAGATTTTGCTACCTTGGTGACATGATGGAATCAGGTGGT
This sequence comes from Prostheceraeus crozeri, assembly GCA_907163375.1. Lineage (NCBI taxonomy): Eukaryota > Metazoa > Platyhelminthes > Polycladida > Euryleptidae > Prostheceraeus > Prostheceraeus crozeri. The sequence continues at coordinate 185,983 of CAJQUW010004207.1, read as the reverse complement.
TGTTCGGGGGCTGCATTATCTGCAGGAGTCCAATCTCGTTGGCGAAGGTTTCATGAGTTGTTGCCATTTCTAGCATCGAGAGCGACTCCTTTTATCGATGAAAGGTCAAGTGTATGACGCGTGTGTGAGAAGGTGCTTGATATAAGGCAGTGAACCATGGCCCATGTAAGTCTAAGATCAGCAAAGACTGGTGACAACAGAACGCAAAATGATACGTTGCATGATGGGCGTATCTTTGAAGGACAGGTTCGCTTCCTCCATGCTTCCCCAGCTTCTTGGAATAGAAGACATCAAGGCCTTCTTGAAGAAGAGCCGTCTTAGATGGTTCGGGCATGATCTACGGAAGCCAGAGGATAACTGGGTCAAGAAGGCGCATGGTATTGACCTACCGTGGACAACGTCGAGAGGCCGCCCTAAGAAAATGTGGTGCGAAACGGTACTTGCTGATTGCAAGGAGCTTGGCCTGTAAGAGAGTGATGCTGCCAACAGTGATTTGTGGAGAAAATTCATAGGGAAAAACCGTCCTCTCCTACGAAGAATGGATAATGGACGTAAAACGAAAATGTAAGTTCCTGCACTTCAAAATTAATAAATAAGATAAGATGTGGCGAACAGGGATCAGGGATGCGGTTAGCATTGATAGAGCGAATAAAAACGATATGTAAAATTGGCTGAACTACACCAATCAGCCACAGCAGCAATGCAATACAAACAATTTTTATCAGTTATGGTGGTCTACAAAGTATTTCAAAACAAAAATGTAGTTAAAAAGAGGTTCTTAACAATAGTGGGATGGGGAGGGAACACACAAGTTGGCTGAGAGGTTGAGAGAAATTGAAAGACAAATTTTTCATGCAGGTGTTGTTCATTTTGTGAAATGGATTATGAGAAGTATATCAAATCTCACCAGGATGTTGTCCTCCCAGGAAGAATGTCCAGCGGCATCAGGATGTGTTGGGCCCAGTAAGTCATCACATAATCGTCGAACCTTCTCTTCTCGACCTGTTCAACCAAAATGCGAAAAAAGTGATCATCCTGAACTCAGCAATATGATTATCATATGATATGAATAAGAAAAATTATTGACAAGACCTTTTAATTGAAAAATTTAAATCCCATTATAAGTTCGGAGTGAACACAGTGTTCATTGAAAATAAGACATATCGTCGTTATCGTGCAAAAATAGCGTAGCTCAAAATAGCATGATTCGAGAAAATCGCGAAAAACCGTTTTTCTCTGAAAATATCTACATAATCAAGACAAATCAAATACCATTGTATAGAGGACAACATCACAACTTCGAATATATAACTTTTATTCCCAATAAAAGCATCTGTTTTGACAAAAAAGTCGCAAAAATGAGATACGCCATTTTCATTCTGAAAAAATAGTCGTCAATGGTATGTTACGCCATTTTCTTACTAGCATTTTATTGAATTTTCTGCTACTTTGCAGGCATTTTTGCCATAGCTTGGTGAAAATAGACGCATCATTTTTTTACATGAACCGCATTATCACTATTAGGCCTAAGTGACTTATAAGTTGACTTAATTAAAAAATATGTAAGTCATTAATCTGAAAGGTACATGAAAGTTTATTGAAAACTTGAAAACCATGGAATAATGATTTCTCAGGAGGTAATTATCAGAAATCAACTAATCCAGAATGCATGGTTCGTAGTTTGTCATTATCCTGAATTCTACAGGTATGATATGGTTAGAGTTGCAGTACCTTTAATCTCACAGCTCAATTGTTGCTTATTGATTGCGCTACTTTCTTCTGCTCGTAGATAATACCCTTGGCCATATTTTGCTGTAGTTTCAACCTACCTATACGATACACGAAGCCTATAAATTATCGCAATGAATAAAAGCGATTATTTTAACGGAATTGTGTACATGCACATGCATGATTCATCAGAAAATGTTGATGTTTCATATACAAAGCAACTTACACGGAACAATGAGTAAAAATACACTAACTTAAAAAGAACCAGAACAGGAGTGCAGTGTTCGATCATGAAAAGATTGAAATGTCATTACTTACATGTATCAGAGTATTCAACAAAATGAAACACAGAATGATATTTGTTATACACTGTAGGGAAGGTTGTCATAGAAAGAATGATAACCGGATTAATAACTTTTTTGATTTCTTGCAAGTCTTTTAATTTTCTTCGGGAGATGTAGATCAAACTGGAATATAGATCTTGTAATTGAGAGATGCTCTTTCGGTTTCTTTGTGGCAGAAGAGTGAAATCTGTTGAAGTATGATGGGAAGCCTATAGAATATATCGCCGGAGGGATCACATCTATACTCTTTCACTTCTGATACGCATGGGTCTCCTTTCGTATAGCCTGGTCGGACGGATGCTCGTGTCTGTATTTCTTCATTATTTTTGAAGAAACTGTAGGATAGATAATTGCACTTGAAAGAAGGATTCTTCCTTGCAGATGTAACCAAATTACAGTAGTCTGCGGGCACATGTAAGTCAATATTCTTTTGGAGTTTCTCTATTTTTGAGTGAGCAGAATCTACCACCATCTGTGTATGTCCTTTCTCTAGGTAATTTAAAAAAATGATTTTATTCACTTTTGACCATTGTGAAACGAAAGAACTGAGTGCAATTTCGATTTTGTGACCCGCACCCATCACTCCAAATGAATTTTGTTTTCAAGTCTTTCTCACATGTGAGCTGATTATCAAGATATTCAATTCAGCAATTAGTAAAGTTGTTTGCTGATAGACCGCCGTTTATTTCAGTCCAAACATAGCAATGGACATCTTGGCTAGAGTTGTTGTGGATAGTATAATTGTGTAAGTTCAATTTTGTTCTGAAATACAAACAACTTGCATTCAATTTCGGAATTGTTTGGACCGCTTGAACATCTGCAGTTATGGCAATCAAGCCTCCACCGCGGGCTTTTGCATTTTCTTTGTATCTATTCGTTTCATATCTAGCTAGCACTGTCTTTCAATTTCAAGTGGAGTGAATAAGTTTCATCATCAGTGCTTCCTTGCTTATGACTGTTGCAAACATCGCATTGGTCTTTACGGGGTTGAAATATTTCGATGTTCTTTTCTTTTAATAAGCCTTTGAATGTTGTTAGGGAAACGGGGTCATTTTGCCGCTCATTTTGTTGTTGCAACCAGACAACATACTTCTGATGTACATTTGGTACAATCGTGAATTCGTATGGCCAAGGTATTGCTTATCACTTGACTTCCTGCGATAGTGAGATGAAACTTTGTCCAAAGAATCAACAAATTGTTTTGCAATATCAATGCGCTCCTTCTTGACAAGATTCTGACCAATGAGCCTATTTTCCCTCGGAATATTGGTACTACTTTTAGATAATCCATGTGTGGATTTTGCTAGCCAATTCAAAATAGTTCGATGCGATATTCGGAAAGTATTTTGGAACATTGTAGCACAAACAAGAATCTTATCATCAGCTTGAGAACCTGTCTTTAAATGATGATAGAGTAGAAAGCGACTGTGTTGATTCTTAAGTTTCCGTCTTCTTCTCTACGGTATCAATGACAGAATATACATAAATTCTACGTTGGTCTCAGTTGGTTTCCATCCAAAAATAATCAAAAATTTCATGTCTCCTCTCTTCAGTTAATAGATGACAATTCGATCCAACTGATAATGAATTTTCTCTGTTGTCACAATTGGTTCCGTGGCAATGTTCACCAAATTGGACCTCCAGCTTTCACTTCCAGTTTTTCGGTATTCTTTTGCGTCTGGAACTTATGGAATTCTCGTTGATGGATTCAGAATTCGGCTGCTCAATTAAATAGTCACTCACATCAGGATCTTTATTTGGAATTTCCGAATCATCGTGATCGTCAACGCTTTGCTTTAGGATTTTTTTATCAGTTACAAGTAATGTCGTGCTTTAGTGTGGGATTTAGGAGGTGCTGGTTTAGATTGTAAGATATCTTTTCATACTCTTAGCTTGAGAAAATCTCTTCATGATCCGTAGTGCTAATATATAGTAGTTGGGCCTTGAGCTTGAACGATACAATACAGAACTATGTACATGTTTATCGTGACGGAACTTTGATTACCTCACTGAGGATGAATATTCCTATGGCTATTTCATGCATTCACTGATATCTGAACTCGTCAATATGAATTCTCCCCTTCGCTTTTGCTTTAAATCTCGTTCAAGTATACATACCCGTAGGAAATACACGTAGCAGAATATAATGATTTAATATAATATAATGATATAATAGAATATGGATTGATTCATACTTATGGGCCAAAATGCATAATTGATCTATGTGATATCTATAAGTACAGAGTTAGAAATGCATGACTTACGCCATTTTCATTTTTCATAACTGTGAATATCAAGTTACACCAATTTCATTATAATTGAAAGAAACCAGATACGCCATTTTCATTGTGAGATAATTTTCTTAAGAAAAATACGCCAATTTCATTTTCTGATTTTCTCCCAGAAAATCATCTCTTACACTTATGAAAGTGTGCTCATCAGATCCGCCATGTAAATAATGACCAGCAACTGTTAAAATCCCAAAATCGAAAATTTTCAGTTACACCATTTTTGCATGACGACGACGATATGGCATATGCTTGGCTGACGATAGCTGCGGAGTTGATGGTTGCTGAAATAACTCAGCTAATCTATTTTGGTTGAGCATCGTGCAGCTTAAATATAATAATTAAACTTTAGCATTACTTCTCCTTCATCTGGGAGTTGGACGGTGATGACAAGGTCAAACTTTTCTGCAGTGTTGTGTTAGTCCGGATGTCCTTCCTGTTGACATCCAATGACACTCACGCTCGACCTCAGCTATTAAAGATAGCTAACCAAGAGCTTAACCACTGTGCCACGTATACAATATGTCATTAGTGATAGTATTGTTATACTGCCAAGAAACTAAATTATCAAGAAATACTGAACCCCTACCTCAATGCCTGACTAGAAAAACTGAACGAACAAAAAATCTGATCTAGAGTCATCGGTTGCTTGTTTATTAAACTGAAGACTAAATCGCTCTCTATCGTTTAACATGAGATTGACTAGAAGAAAGATCAGCTGACGTCATAAACATGACAGAGAATCATTTGTGATCGCTTACCGGTGGAGATTATGTGACGAGAGTATGCAAGCATCCAGAATCGAGCTTCATCCGGAGAACGAAGTAACAATGCGGATGCAACCTGAGATTCCAAAAAGTCCTCCAACGCTGACTCCCTCACATTCGGTTCTGCACCAGCTGGAGAAGCCGCAACGAAGAATCTGCGGATTGTAAATATGCATGTTAATTGAATTACAATAGGCAAATGATTTAGAAGGGAATTATTTCCGATGCATTGCGGATAGCATCGTCGGATCTGCGAATGGTTTTACGGGAACAAGTCGGCAAGACGACGAAACGTCGGGTGCAATCTGCCTTGATTCCACAATAAAACGTAAATTTTGAAGCAATTTATTTTAATCAAAGTACATGTGCCTAAGATAATCGACGCTTGGCGCTAACACGTCCATCAGTAGTGCATTTCGGACCACAGGTCCCTCGCATTGTATGCGAAAAGTGTAGACCGTTCGCTGTTCCGTGGATGAATAGACAGTGCATGTCATTGTTGTTAATCAAAAATGTGGACAAGTCTTTCACAGCGTTTTATCCAATGCAAAGGAGATCAATAGCGAGCATGGCTTGTTTTCCAAGACTTTGATCTTGGAGACTTACTGAAATTGCTCACAGGCTTTATTGCCAGTCAACGTTGGCAACTGAAAATTCCGCTATTATTTTGTAAATTGACGAATTATTCTATATACTTTATTCTATATAAACTAATTATTCTATATTATTTTATGCGATCCTACAAATTATTGCATATTGATGTGCGACAAAAATGTCTTCACAAATTCAGATTTAGTGGTGGTTGGATAGTTCAGTTGGTTATGGCCGGTCGCACTAAGATGCGGAAGTGTAGAAAGTCCAGGGTTCGACTATGGACACCATGAGAGTACCAGTGTTCTCACAATGCTACCAACCCTAACCGGCTAGCCGTTAGCAGTGCATGAAGACTGTCCCAATTCTTCTTGTTGTGCTCTAGAAACTTCTGCCCCGGAGGGCTGAGTTTAGTTAAAATGTCCAAAACTGGAGCGAGAAACAGCTATACTGACACAGAATACAACTCCATTCAGAGGAATTTTCATTACTGAAAATGTGTTTACATGACAAGTGAGAAGAAGATGCGTTGGTTACATCTCCAGTGTCTACAAGACATGTGTCGGAAGTATTCAAATAGATTTTCTGACATGTTAGATTGCAATTTTCTAAGATAAAGAAATTTAATTCAGCTGATGCTACGTTGAATTGTCAGTCTCCATTTAACGGAGTTGCATATCATCTCTCGTAGTAGAGGAAGCACAATGCATTAACCCTCTCCCCACTGGGGGGCGAATTTCGCTGATCTCCCAAACTATCGCACCAATTTTTCCAAACCACCCATCAATCGAATAGGCATTGAAAGGAGATTCACAAAAACAGCATCAATTTTATTTCTTCCCTGATCTGAGGTGAAGGTCAAAGGTCAAAACCCGCATCAATTTTTAACAAATTACCTTTAGATCACTATTTGAAATGAAAAATGACACCAAAAACTAATAAACCATACACTAATCGAAAGATGTAATTGAGGTGGTTAATAAAACGATGATTATGAATAGCTCTGATATTGCATCATTGTATTAGATGAGGTCGAAAGTCAAATAATTCAAACTTTTAGTTCAGCTCAAATATCACTGAAATTGCACATTTTAGTATTTAGCTGTGCAGGTGAAGAAGTAACCCAATTCGGTGATTTTTATCGAGACACTGAGGCTAAAAGCAATATGATTCTGTTCAATAATTGCAGATCAGATGCTGAATTAAAAGTACAAAAATAATAAAAATTATATTTGAAATCTTAATTTCAAATTTCAAACATCCATATATAATAAGCAGATAATTTCAAATTCAAAGATTTTGCATTTTTGAATATCTCTATATTAATAGGAAGAATCCTTTATGTAATCTCAACTTATTTCATGAAGAATTGATGCCGAAATATGCATTAAAGGTGAATACAGTATATACCGAAATCAGCCAAAGTATTCCAAACATTCAAATTTTAAAATAGCTCTCACGCCAAAATGATTGTGCCATATTTATTATCTTTCAGTCAAAAGTTGAATAATAGGTAGAAACTAATCTACTAGAAATCTTAGCATAGTTTGCTTGGACTAAAAGATATTTAAAAAATTCGCCAAGGGGGCGAAATACGCCCCCCCAGTGGGGCGAGAGTTAAGCAAGATTACGAAGAGGTGATTTTCAACTATATGTGAATTTTCACATTCACAGCTGAGCTGTCTTCCGATCATAAGAGTCCACGCACGGATTACTTCAGCATCCTTTTCTTGTGACACAATGCGCTTAAGTTTTGAAAAACATACGTTTAGCAAAAATTGAAGTCAAGAGTCCGTCTCCTGGTGGCTCTTTCAATTCCTGTAGACTGAAATGAGAGACGTTGCATCCATTCCACAAGTGTGCGAACAAGGCTTAGAATTAGAAGGCCACTGAAAAACATTTTAGAGAGGGCCTCCTACTTAAGGATCGGATTGCATTTAGGGACTACACCCTGTAACGTTCAAATTTGACAGTGTAGTCTTAGAGTTAAAAAATATGCGAAGCTTTAACTTTTACACATATTTGAAATCTACGTCGAAGCCGTAGTACGGGTAATTTTAACAGTATTTAATGCATACATGTACAATATCTTATCCTTTAGAAAAAATGATTTGAATGTACGAGGTGAAGTCGAGTATTAAAACGCATATGTAGACTTTGTGAAGTAACGCAAAGCAAGCCGATTTGATGAAGACTTAGGGACGCGAGCAGATGATACACTGTTATATGAACATGATTAAATACAGCTAATATTTAGAGTCAGATTAAAGAGTTGGATGAAATTACTACATCATGCAATTGGATGCGTTACGATAGTTATAAAGTAGACTTCATGATTCCTCAAAACCTTTTTAATAAAAAAGCAGATATTCATTACGTCTTTTGTCCCTGCTAGATATGTATAACATCGATGTGTCAGAAATCTAGTGCTTCTACAGATTGTTTCATAAAAAATGGATCACCCTTAAACATCGCCTTAACTTCAACTTTGTCTAACTCCGCCAAACTTGAACGAATTTCTCTGAAATTTGGAAGATATGTCAGTTGTGCTTACTAATATCATTGTTGGAAATTTCAAGCATGAATATTGAGTTGTTTTCCTATTATAGATAAAAAAGTAGTAGATAATTTGATCTTCATTTAGCAATGTTACACAAAATCACACCTCACTCTTATAAAATTACATTTGCTTCCTTTGTTATGCAATATGTTGTTCTACAAGCCAAAAGCTATCAAGCAAAATAAAAATAAAGAAAATCGGTCAATCAGAGCCAGTATAGCACCATTATTCATCAACAATAATGTAACTGCTACATGTGATTAACTGGACCTCATGTTCCATAGCTTCCTGACTTCGTTGCGGTGGTGTTGGCAGCACTTCTGATTGCTTTCAGCTAGAAATCTATCTCTTACCGGTTGAAAACAAAACAAAGCACAAATGAATAATAACGAGATCGCATTCACAAAAGGCAAAGTGTCAGGGTTTTCTTTGCGAGCTACAAGCAAGCGACTAAATGTCCCTTACACAAATGTGCATCGATGGCATAATGATGATTTTCGACTCTGTCGTAAAGAGGGCTCTGGCCGTCCACGTAAAACATCCAAACGTAGAGACCGCCTAATTTTGAGATTTGTTAAAGTTGATCCAAGTCTCTCGTTAACTTTGGCTGCACTAGACTCGTCTATTTCTAAGTCCACTATTCGTAGAAGACTTATTGATTCGAATTTCAAGAGCTGTAAGAGGCCCTCTCAGATAGAATTATCAGATCAGCATACAAAAAGACGTCTCAGATGGGCAATGAGTTATTGTCACTGGCGAAATCAATGGGATCGGGTTGTCTGGTCTGATGAGGCATCAGTCAGTCTGAAGGATAGTGATGGACATTATCTTGGCCAGCTCGTTCTCCTGATCTGAATCCCATAGAAAATGTATGGAGTATTTTAAAACGTAACGTTCGTAGTTCACTGCTACCTACAGATGGCGTATCACAACTTACGTCACTGTTAAAAAGAGAGTGGAGAAAGTTAGATCAGTCAAAAATCAACGATATCATCGAATCAATGCCTAGACGAATTGGTAATGTCATTGACAATAAGGGTAGGGCCACAAAATATTAGCTTCTTAAGAACCGTTACTGTATCATAGCTTATCAGATTATATAAGGACATTTAAATATATTAGGGACATGAAATAACATGAAAAATGCTTTCTGTATCATACTTATGTTTTATTTAGTCAAATTTGAGGATGATCCACTTTTTATGAAACGGACTGTATATTTACGAACGTTTATTTCAATTCCTGTATACTTCAATGAGTGCAAACACATCTATTGTTAAAGATTATTCGATCAATAGATTGAATGGAATTGCTGAGTGCGTAAGTGGAGGTCGAGTAAGAACATAGCATTATCGATTTTCATCAGTGTAAGTTATAAACGTGATAGCGTGATCACTATTGTCTCTTAACCTACCAAAGAGTGCATTGGTCCGCATATTGTCACAGATTTCATCAGGTTATGGATTATGAAGCTGTATTGGAAGAAATTGGAGGATGTGGGCGCTTTCAAATACTTCTATTTGGTTTGATATCGGCATGCACTTTCAAGCTCGCCATTGATATTCAAAAACTTGTTTTACATGGATTTATTCCAAAGTTCACTTGCCAAGATTGGAATGAAACAATCAGCAACGAAACATGTAAAATTCATAGCAATTCTAGTGACTTCAGCAATTTCACTTGTTCCAATTGGAGTTATCACAATACAGTTATGATAAGCACTCTTGTAGCTGAGTTTAACTTAGTCTATGACCGCACATATCTCAGTGCAATGAACTCTTCTTTCTATTTTGCCGGATCTTTGATTGGCATGTGCACTGGAATACTTGCTGATTATTTCGGTAGAAGAAAAATTATCCTTATTTCCGCTCTGTGGGATACAATCTTTACAGTTCTGATTGCTGTAGTTCCAGGGTTTGAAGGTCAACTCGTTATGCGCTTCTTACGTGGGTTTTCGGCTGGGCTATATTTTCAAGGCTTTGCGTATTTACTCGAATTTGTATCAATCCGCTATCGCATGTTACTCGGCAGCAGTTATTGGATATTTTGGTGCTTTGGATATACCGCTAGTGCAGGTTTTGGGTTTTGGCTTCGTGAATGGCGATTTACTCAAGTTGTTTCGTGTGTATGTTGTCTTGTTTATGGCTTGTATTACTTCATATTGCCAGAGTCTCCACGCTGGCTAATCTTAAATGGAAGAATGGAAGAAGCGATTGGTGTCTTCAAGAGGATAGCAAAAAGGAATAAGCGTGAATTGCCAAATGATTCGATGATTGATATAAAAGTAGAAAAAGAGACAAGTGGAAGAATTTTGGACCTATTTGGTTCAAAATTGATGACAGCGAAGACATTGACATGTTGGGTAGCCACATGATGCATTGCGTGCGCATATATGGGCATGTCATTACACGCAACATTTGCTTCAAATGATATATTCCTGAATATGGCCATCATGGGGCTCATAGAAATTCCAGCAAGTCCATTGGCTTGAAAAATAAGTGATAGATTTGGTAGGCGATGGCCATTTATAGTTACATTATCAATTTGCGCTCTATGTCTTTATGTTATTCCATTTTGTCCAGAAAATCGCTACATATGGATTATAGTCCGAGAGCTAGCGTGAAGTTGTGCAGGGAACGAGGTAGTACATAAAACTTTCACATAGCATAGTACACCTCTAACCTACTGCAAAACTTCGCGTCTGCCGGATCAGATCATTTGCTTTTAAGAAATAGAGAGGATAACAAAATCCTATGTATTTCCAATGGTAAAATTGTGACATTTAAGGTGTTGACTCCATTTTTTCGAATTTTTGCTCATAAAAGTTACACAAATTGGTATTTTGTTGAACTGGTTATTATAGAAATCATCTACAGATCATGATCTTTCAAATGAGTTATCATTCAGTGACAGAGGATGAAGTAAAGTGTACAAACAGACACTTTTCGTTGGTGTAACTGCAAATTTTAACATAGAAATTTCAGGAAAATTGTTGATATACTTTAACGAAAAGTGTCTGTTTGTACACTTTACTTCATCCTCTGTCACTGAATGATAACTCATTTGAAAGATCATGATCTGTAGATGATTTCTATAATAACCAGTTCAACAAAATACCAATTTGTGCAACTTTTATGAGCAAAAATTCGAAAAAATGGAGTCAACACCTTAAATGTCACAATTTTACCATTGGAAATACATAGGATTTTGCTATCCTCTCTATTTCTTAAAAGCAAATGATCTGATCCGGCAGACGCGAAGTTTTGCAGTAGGTTAGAGGTGTACTATGCGATGTGAAAGTTTTATGTACTACCTCGTTCCATGCACAACTTCACGCTAGCTCCCGGACTATTAGTTTAACAATCGCATTCATAGGAAAGTTATTTATAGCAGTGGCATACATTATTGTTGACGTTTGGATAACTGAAATTTTTCCCACTTGTATTCGAATCATTGGAGTTTACTCAAGTTCTATGTGGTCCCAAGTAGCATCCGCCGTGGTTCCTATGATTCTGATTACTCGTTTTATCAGTTATTGGCTACCAGAAATAATTTTGGGATCGCATTGCATGGCAGCATTATTGTGCCCAATATTTTGGCCAGAAACAGTCAAGGCTCCTCTTTTGCAAGCCACAGAAGAGGCTGACTTATTAGAAAGAGGATTTGAGCATGAAATCAACAACCGACTGAATAATCGAGAAAGAAATCGCACTCAGCAACTTCTGATGAAAGGAGATGAAGATATTTGACAATCCTCAAACCAACGAGCGAGCGCAACAAAAAACGAATCGAATATAAATTGATTCAATACTAATGCATTTTTAGATATGACTTCAAGGCACTGCCAATACCAACAGCGCTGAGTCTTTTTGCATTACATTAGAATTGAAGCAAACAGATCTTGAAAACTTGAAATTGGAAAATAGGCTCACTGCCAGAGGCCAACTTAAAGTTGAGCTTGAAATTCTTATCTTGAAGTCGAGTAAGGTTCAGCAGTTCACTGCAACAAAGAGAATGTTACGATAACCGAGACCTTGTCGGAAATGTGAATATTTCATGTTCATAAATCATTGTTATCATGTGATTGCAAGCTAACAAATTCAAAGCAATCAAATTTTTATCACGCGAACAGTAAATTGTGATACAACATCACTACTAATGTATAATGTATATTCATTGCTTTGGTTCATCACAATAAAAATAATTCGTGTCTAAGGAGAACTGCCTCTTGCGCCCCGATAAGCTCCGCCACTGCACTGTCCTACATGCGTCTGTTTAAAGTTATTAAAAAAAGCTAAGTCACCATATTTGACTGTCGCTGTTATTCTCCAGTCTTCCTTCAGCCGACGTCTTGTCTTCCTGATTAACTCCTCTTATCAGACACTGGTGGAATATATCTGATCACTGTATTGCAAAGCACATCCACCCATGATAATCAGTGTGGAGCTGTATGCCCTGAAAATGGTTTCAAAACGTAATTCATTATTAAGCTACTTGTTAAGTTTGCAAATTACAACCTACCATGTAATTCATAAATGCTTATACTAATTTAAGTAAGTTAAAATACTATTATGAATACTATGATGACGTGTATGAAGTTAGCAGAACCACGCAGCGGAACCAATTCATTAGTCACTCTGATAGGTGCAGCAAATCAATTTTATTTGGTCATTATCTGATCCAATTTGTTGCGCTGATCATAAATATATGCTTCATTTTCATAACAACGCAGTTCTTAAAGCACTGTGAGTCTGCATTTTGTTTGCATCGATTAGAAATGGTTTCACTAGCTTCACAATCAGATTGCAGAAAAAGAAATATCGAGATTTCCGGTTAAAAATGGCATACATTTGCGATCAGCGCAACAAATAGGAACAGGTAGTGACAAATGAAAATTGATTTACTGTCCCCATCATCGAGACTAAGAAGTTGGTTCCGCTAACCTCACAGGGGAACCACTTTCGTCTTTAAACTTGACTTTCTCAAAAAACGACAGCGAATGTGTGGATGATCAGGAGGCTGAATTTGATGTACTAGAAGTTACTTCGAATAGGATTATGCTACAGTAAGAAATGGTTCCGCTAACTTCACACACGTGCAACGAAGGTATAATGATTCCATGATATTCCATGTTGATTGTCATGATATGATGACTTCTGTATTTTCGGGTATCAAAAAATGCGGTGACTATAAAAATTTCAAATGTAACATTACGCAATATACACGAGCACAAATACATAGTTTTAGCAAGAATTTTAGAAATTAACTAGGGCTTTCAAAGGACTGAAAATCGTTCCCACAGGCATATCAGGAGAAGTCCAAAATTTAACAATCACATGGGAAGCACCTACACGTGAGTCGAATGCGCCGATGTCACCATGATATTTTGTGTGTAAGTGAATAATGCGATGAATCTCTTATTGAGCTGATTTACCTTTGACTGTAATGTACCGGAAGTGAGACAAAAACAGACGATGGATGGTTCACGAGAGATAATAATATCTTAAGATACGCATGAACAAAACGTCACAAGCACAACATTGCGCACTTTTCTAATAGCGTCTGTAGCATTTTTCAGTATTTCATTAATGTGGCAATCCCACTCAGCTTTTGAGAGAATTTTCACCCCTAAAATAGGTAAGAGACATTATACTCAATAAAACAAGTAAGTAAATATAATTATGACGAATTGATGAAAAGGTGACAAGTCTTCTAGGCAGGCTAAAATACCCCAGAAGTCTGTTCGTACGCCTCTAGAAAGTGTCAATATTATGTTGAATTTGAAAATGGTCAATGCTGTTGATCTTAAAATTGTATCCCCAAATTTTCGTCCCTACACAGACCGCGTCAGGGGAAGAAGGGAGTTAGTAGTGCCTATAATTTTCAAATACTAAATAGCAATCTGTGTTAATCATATTATGTAAAAGCAGAAGTAGGAATAGGGATGGTAGAGTAGAAATATAAATAGATGAGGTGAATGCTCATAAAAATGACATATTAAAGGAATATCAATTATATTGTATGAACAAGAATTGCTTGTATTGTTCTCTCTCTTCTCTGGAGTTAATTTTTGGCTGGAATTTTGTAAATTACATTCTTTTTCAGACAGATATTGTTGTTTTTGATTGGACAATCACAAATCAACTTGCCCAATTTGCCGGTGTTACAGTTCTTGCTCTCCCTCTGTTTAAGATTCCTACCGGACACTGAAAGTATGATTTCATTTTCCGATCAGAAATTGAGACTATGATTACATTTTCCGGTCGGAAACAGAAACTCTTGTGAATAGTGTGTGTCTTAACTTCCCCGTGTCACTATTTTCCTACCTAATATTTCTACCTTCTACTTTCTATGTCAGACGTCTTATTTTCCTATGATGGTCTCTGTTTCCTATTGCTAAAAGAATCAATCATGAACAAGATGAAAACAATATTTGACAAACAACTAGACTTTATAGATAGATGGAACAAAGAAAGAACCGCCTTTTACCGTTCTTCACTTCTTTGATGTTTTCTGGATAGTCTCCGCTCACAATATAGTTCTGCACCATCAGATCTGATATTTCAGCCATCTTAAGCGATTCTTTAGACGTATACCGAATCACAATGCATTCATGGTCATTCAATTCTTCATTTACATACAGAAGCTGATACATGTTCGATGATTTGACCTCCACGATATTGCATGGCAGCGTCGTGCCATGACGTGCATATTACATGACGTCATGGTGCAACTGAGACCTAGAGAAACTGGTTACCGTGTATATGTTACGACATTCAGTTTCCTACTAGGAAAATATATCTGGGTTTCAGTTTCCCAGGGGGAAACTTAGACACGGCTTACAACTTCCTATCGGAAATTCAGACCTAGAGAAACTGAATCTCGTAACACCGGGACCACTACATACGGCCCTTACATGTACGGGTAAAAGAACACATGACACAAACTGCTTCTTCAGTATACAGGCATGTAAACCAATGCAATGTGAACGAGATCGAAACCAATATTACAAAATATGAACAAGATCAAAACAACAATAGACTAAGAGCAGCCTTGATGATAAGAAAAATTCCAGTCAAAAATAGAAGAGAGAAACCAATAGAAAACAATTCTTGTTCATATAATTGATATTCCTTTAATATATCATTTCTAGAGCATTTACCTCATCTATTTCTATTTCTAATCTACCATGCATATTTCTACTTCTGCTTTTACATAACATGATTAATTTATAAAAACGAAGAAAAGGTCAATAATAAAATATATTGAAGAGCTTTCAACTACGTCTTTATCAATTCAATAAAACATCAACTATCTAACAGAGCAATACGAAGAAGAAGGAAAACATTTTTGACAGTATATCACAGAAAATTTTCAAAATGAGATGTAAGCTGAATACTATGGTGAAAGTTAGACAAGATATCATGTTACATAATGTTATACATTACATTGATTCCAGGCCTTTTGATTTCGATAAAATATCTCTCACAAATTTTGCGTTCGTAAACATTAGTAAAATATGCAAGATTTCTACTTTTATATCATTAACAGATGGAGGAAAATCGATGTTTTGATAGAAAATGTTGATAAACAAGGCTGTTATTACAGTTAAGATGTTCTTGGATTAACCTTCTCATGGTACATTGTGTTTCACCAATATAATTATCATTACATTTATTACATGTAATCTTATAAACAACATTTTTCAAATAACAAACATGACTATTATTACAAAGGCAAGACTTGCACTTGCAAGGACTTGATTCTTTTTTATCTGACTTATTAAAGATGTTGGAGTTACGAAAACAGGTTTAACATTCAAAGCTGGAATTTTGTGTAACTCAAAACGATATATTCATATATATTTTATATATATGTATGTATTATATAAATAATATTATGTATTTTTATATATATATATCAGGGCTGCCACTCTTATCAAAAACAAAAACCGGAATGTCAAATCGGAATGGGCCCCCATAAATTACGCAGTCGTGGGCCCCTTCAAAGTAAGAAACTTACGATCATTCGATATCACACAACCCGGTGAGTTTTGAAAGCGTTCAAGCAGAAGTTGGGTCTGTTCTAATAAAGATGCTTCTGAATCCTCACAGTTAGCAAGTAAATGTACAAAATTGTTACTGATGCTTATTCAATCATCAGCTTCAACAAGGTGCATTAGAATACATGACTCGAGTAGCTACTATTTTCAGGAGAACCGTTTTCGAAGGTTGGACTGAGTATACTACAAAGACCCGTCAACCTGCCCCCAATGCAAAATCTGTATGAAGTTATTGAACGATTGACGATTTCAGCTTGATATAAAGACTGCATATTATCGAAGTATACATGTAGGCCTATGGATGATTTTGACTAACTGTTTCAGAGACAACGTTCTTCATTTCGTTCAAAAATTTTACATTCAAATTTATAATGCACTATTCTCATGCAGCTTTGTCATTTTCTATTAATCGTGCCATGACGTCACACGGTACAAGATCCCGTCCTTATTGTGAAAAAATTTTCATGACACCACTAGGAAATTGTTGTCCAGCTGTTCGACGTTTGGAAGACTGCTTCAGCAGAGCGGTCTGGTCACAGAAAATATCTTCATACAAAATCCATGGTCAGCGCGGTCTAAATGCTTGGGCAGGCATTTCCGTAAGCCAATTTCTTTGGGAGAGACATTATTCTTTCGAGAAATCGAGAATGTGTGGTGAAATCTTCCTTTCACAAATATGGTCTTTTCTCGGCTCGACAATTCACTTCACTCTGTGAATTTCAATGAGGCACGCGACCAACAAACGACTCACATTTTCCTTAATGCCTTGCTGCATAGGTGAATAGCTGCATAGGTGACTAACAATGACTTGTAGCCATCATATGGGGGGCGGTGAAGAGTGAATACAGAGCGCTTAGCGTGGCTTACGGGAGATGAGAGAGCTCCCATTGTTAAGTCTTGATGTATGAGGCGAAGTTTGTGTAAAGGCGGATTACATATTTATCACACAGCGATTACATCTTTACGGGATTCGAGGATGAACAGGATCTGTTTACTTGTGGGAATCGAAAAGGCAAAGATTGATGTACAGGATTTGTTTACATGTGTGGATCGCAAAAAGCATACTGTATTTATTGATGGGATGAATTTAATGACAGGATCAGTTTACATGTGGGAAACGCAACAATTGAATGATGTCTGATTTATCTTTGTGACATATCTTTCAAGACATATCATTACCTATTCAGTATTTTGTCAGCCACTATGTGTGGGACCCCGCTCGTCTGGGTTTGAGTGTTCAGGTTAGAGGTCGAAACACAACTAGACGAGTACCTGCTGATGACTGACGGACTGCAGTATTATGTTTTTATATCCCTTGATCGGTAGCTGAAGTAGTGGTCGATGTATTGTAATTCAAATGAAGAAATGTGGAATTACATGAAGTACTATAGACGGATGAAGAAACTGGCGATAACAAATTCAAGTGAAGAAATAATATTTTCCATGTGTAGTCTTAGGTATAGTGTGTACAGTTTCATTGCTTTCGGTGTAGTTGAGTGTCATTGTAGTTCTATTGTTTACCTCCATTATCCACATTCCACTTATCCACTCTTGCCATTATCCACTTTGCGTAGTGTCAGATATAGTTCACTTGTAATCGGTGTAGTAGCATCGTTGTATTTCCATATTTTACCTCCACTTTTCCAATTTTTATTCATCGGTTTCCTGTTGTTTTATAATATCCATTTTTAATTTCCTTAACCTATGGTGACTTTTGTCTTATTCTATTTCCACTATCAGCATCTGTAGTCGGTACAGTATATTAGACGTCTGTTTTGAACGTGTATACGGCAGTGTTTGGAATCTATGGTATTAGTATATTAACAGCAAGAATGAGTAGTATTACAAGTCTCAAGATTTCCATTTTTACCAGATATTGGGCCAAAGCTGATCAATTTTAATTCGTTGCCACGAGAAAGCTACATTGAGTTCTTTTAAGAACTGATTAATCCAATGGTTACAATAGCATTGCCTTTGTACACTTGCGGATTGGAGAACGCCATCAGTCCTCATTAGGACTACTTTAACTAATAATTTAAATTAGTAAGCATTATATTCTATTATAAATGGCTACTGGGATGACTTTCATCATCATATGAGAATTTCTATGTTGTATAAAATGTACCGAATGTCATGAAGGATAGGAATATCTTCAAGATGGGATGCCAGCGCACTACTACAGACCCATCGTAAATTATCTAAACAGCAATTTTCCTAAATCTTGGATTGACCGTCGCAGGAGCCTTTGGAATGACTTCCGATGCCACCAGATTCAATGCCTTGTGACTTTTTTCTTTTGGGCACGTTTATGAAATGGTGCATTAGAGTCATCCTATGCATTTGGATGAACTGGAAAACAAAGCTCTGCACCGTTTTCTGCAGATCGACGAGCGATTGCGTAGAGATATGCTCTTGCGCTGTTGACTGAAGAATTAGATTGCGTTCGGGCAAATGGTTAGAAAGTAGAAAATAAATGTTATAGTGGTACTCGTGTTAGAAACTGTTGCTATATGTCATAATTAACTTACAGAAATTAAATTAGTCAATTGTGCCGCTAATTGCTATTGCATTAACAACTTTGAAATTATCACTGAGAGAATCCGCCACGTTACATAAACAAAATAATTTTTAATCAATGTCACACTGAATAAATTGACGACTAAGAACTATCGCATTTGCTCAATATGAGAAAACGGAGTTCTATATTGTGCCCAAATATTACACATTACAGAAGCCATGCAACTTGATATACTATTTCATCAGAAATGAGCTGAGAGAGCAACATTTGATACCATCCATTACGGGAAATGCTAACGTTTCTGAATTTTTAGCCGTCATCAGTGCAGCATACCTGTAAAGAATCAGTAACTCACATGTAAACAAATCATCATCCGAAATACAGACATCTACAATTAATGAAATACATGCAGTTCAAATCTCATTCTGTAGAGTTCGTTTCCAAAATTTGAATTTGCAAACACCAATACAAATAGCTACTTGGTGTTTGCAGTTCATACACGAAGCTGAGCTGCCGGATTCCCAAGCACATCCACCTACCGATGGGTCTGTGGAGTGAGTTGCTGATTTACTGCACTGATGGCAGCTAAAAGGTCAATCACGCTTGCAGTTGAAGTTGCCTGAAGAAACTTCATCAGTACTTGCAGATCCGGCAATGATTCAAATCAAAACTTGCTCTCATCTATTGTACGTGAAACATAATAAAAAACAATTAAATCATTACAACAATTGCATTAAGAACAACTTTTGGCTTTCAAATAAGATTATGACAGCTATTTGATAAAGGCTGATCTGCCATGGCATAAGTAAACGCAAAGTCATCACGAAAAGAAATCCTTATCACTTCTGCAGTTGTTTGCGAGATTTCAATTTTCGCTGGTGTATTCGCCGAAATTTAGCCGCTTTTGCAACAAGTGATCGAGCAAAATATTCATTCGTCACTCCCTTGTGTCAAAAAAATCAGGGTAAAGGTCCCCAACAATCTGCATAGCACCGCTCACAATTTTAAAAGAGCCCTACATAATCTAAAAAGGATCCACATGCTTTAATCTTTAAGGGTCCTGGTCTCAATCCTATAGGCCCTTCACAATTTCAAGAGGTCTATTCATATCTACAAAATGCTATTCAAAAACTAAAACAGTTGACGTTCACAATCTCAAGGGGACGCTTCACAAAATCTTATGGGTCCCTTTCAAAATCTAAATATGGCCCCTTCACGATCATAAAGGGCCCCCTAAAGATCTTGAAGGGGCCCCTTTCGCAATGTCATAAGGGCCATTCGCCGTCTCAAAAGGGCCCTTCACAATCTCAAAAAGGCCCCTCGCGATCTCAAAAGGGCTCCCTAACGATCTAAAAGGGACCCCTTCGCAGTCTCAAAAGGGCTCCCTAACGATCTAAAAGTGGCCCCTTCGCAGTCTCAAGAGGTCACCCTCATAATCTCAAAAGGGGCTCCTTCGCATTTTCATAAGGGTCCCTTCGCAGTCTCAAAAGGGCCCCCTCACAATCTCAAAGGGGCGCCCTCACGATCTGAAAGGGGCCCCCTCACTATCTAAAAGGGGCCTCTTTCGCAGTCTCAAAAGGGCCCTTCGCGATCTTAATAGGGCCTTTCCGCAGTCTCAAAAGGCCCCCCTCACGATCTTGAAGGGGCCCTTCGCAGTCTCAAAAGGGCCCCTTCACAATCTTAAAAAGACCCACTCGCAATCTCAAAAGGGCCCCCTTCAAAATCTAAAATAGTTCAAAATCCAAATTATTTGTTCCTTGGCAAAATATTTTCTCACTACTTACTTTATCAAAAAAACCCCGGAAATCCGGTTAAAACCGGAAGAGTGGCAGCCCTGATATATACATATAACTTCAGTATATTTTATTATTGACATTGTCTTCGTTTTATAAATTGAGCAGCTAGGTCAATGGTGAACAGAATTTATAATATGATTAACATGGATTGTTATTTATTATTTGAAAATTATAGGCACTACAAACTCCCCTTTTCCCCTGACGCGGTCTGTGTACAGACGAAAATTTGGGAATATAATTTAAAGATTAACAGCATCGGTTATTTTTAAATTCAACCTGACATAATGATGTCTAGGAGAAATTACAAACTATTATGTCAACATTATATTGGTTGGGGAAAATAATCTGTGGAAGATAATTCCAAAGTTGTACCTTGCCAACATAAAAAAATTGTAACAACTTACTGAGCGTGCGCGTGCAGCTCTGTGTGCTTCTGAAGAAGATCTGAGAAAAAAACAAACTGTACAAACTTTATTTACAACAGAGCTACTTCTACCAAAAAAGTGTATGCTGAAAAGACTAAATGAGACGCATCCTTCTGATGGTAAGTGGCTGCAACTCGCTAGCGAGTTTAAGTAATGCGCGTAAGATTATGTACAAGCTCCTCAACCACTAGAGGAGGGTTATTATGTATTTGTAGGCACCTGACAACAGATGACAGCAAACTCTATCATCCCGACCTTTGCCAATTGCGACATGCTTACAAATCAGAAATCTTATACCATTTTCCTGGCCTTTTGAGAAGTGAAGGCTAATCAAAAAATATAAGCAATAATTGACATACCCACTGCGACTTCCTGTTGTCGCCACTGACAGAGGTCCACATGGGTGACAATCCTTATACAGCATCCTTGACATTTTGCGAACAGGATCCGATTGGTCGTTGAGCTCGAGCCTGGAAGTAAAACATTATCCTACTGTTTATTGGGAAATATCGACATTGCTTGCTCATAAAATGTGCGTGACGCTATGCTTATCTTCCTTGATAGAATAAAAATCAGACTTGGGCATCATCATAACTAAAAGATTTCAAAATAGAAAAGGATGCTATAAAAATTTTGAAAGGTAAAATTGAACTGAGTATCTCGCAGGAGTTTTGCTTTGAGTGATTACGAAAAATCTTTCATTCTTCATAGTTCACGTGATAAAATCATGATCATCACTAAACATTGTGATCAAATACATTTGCGCGTTAGCGATTGATTAGGAATGATGAGCTATATTGCATCGAAGCTCCATAAAAGAAGCGAATTCTATTAATGAATTTGCTAATCATCCTTTAGAACAATAACTGGTTAATGAAAGCACCATATACAGTCAACAATTGCTCATCCGGTCCCTTGGTAGACAAGAAAAAATGCCGGTTGGCGAGGATGTCGGGTGTGCGCAATTTCGGAAATCATTAACTGTAGCAGACTTGTGTCAATTAGTTATGAAATATTATTGATTAAAGTTACAAATCACTCCGTTTTTCTTCAATTACATTTCAATTAATACTCTACAATTACTTAAAAGATAACTACCAGTTCTTAATTACTAATTATATCACTATCAATGTAATAATTGATTACATAACGAATTACTCCGTTTTTCTTCAATTACTTTAGAAAACTCTTGATTTAGATTTTGACAGTAAGCTTCGTCTGAAATTTCTTTAAGAAGTTATCGGTAGTTCTATCCCTGGCATGCATACATAAGCATAATATCACAATGTCGCATTATGAGCAGTTATTTCAACGCATTGTCGACGAGGAGAACAAAGTAATTCATACAGCATGTTGAATGATTATTTAACAGTGCTGACTGCGAAGTAATTGCAATTACTTCTCAAATACATGGCCATTAATGCAATTGACCACAATTGCAAACTACTCATCAGAAAACGTGATCGATTACAATCATTACTTACAGTAATTGCAGTTACAACACAAGTCGGAGTGTAGGTTAGTATCTGTAGCTAGTACTATGCGTTCGTGGGTGCAACCTAGCATGAATGATTTTGTGCATAATCTATTTTCTAAGCATTTATTTTGCAGTTTTCAACTATGAAACGAGTAAGTTTTGTGATTGAGACAAGAAATTATTTCATATTTCATAAATCAAAACATTTTACAATGTTGATAGAGTTTACGAATGTCACTCATTTTCACCTTCATCTTATGTACTGATTGCATTGCTTCAAAAGAGTGGTTCTCTCGGCATTTTATTAACAACTGCTCCCTTCATTACTCGTTAAAAAAGTTATGATAGTAATAACGTCAACACATTTTGTTCTCAAGTTCAGTATATTTTTCAAGTTCAGGAATTCGGTTGGATCTGTCTACATGGTTATAATACAGATAAAAAAATACGAGATTATTAAACATTTTGGCTGTCGAATTAACCACTTTTGAAAACTCACCAAGATTTGGCTTGATGACTGTAAGCAAATGCAGAGCCATCATTCAGTGAAATGACGATAGTATCATCGCCGTTGAGATGACAAGAACGGTAGGCAGTACGACCTGAAAAACAGAAACAGTACTTTGATAAAGTTTTCGGCAAAATTGGCAAAAAGGTGTTTTTTGCCACACACTGTAAATATGAATACTCAAAATATATGTCGCATGGAATCGTAGTATTTTCTCTAGGAGAATGCATAATGGCTATCATTGCTTTGATCTTGCACCATTTAAAGACGCTGTTCGTTTCAAAATATCTGAAGTTAATGTGGTTTTTGGCGGACTTATTTTTAAACAGATTCGAGGAGTTTCAATGGGTGATAATTGTAGCCTTTGTTGGCAGATCTTTTTCTTCTACATTGTGAATTTGCGTTTATGAAAAAGTTGGAATCAAGCAAGAAAGTTGGCCTTGCGAAGCTATTGTCACTCAATACGAGATATATAGATGACTTATGCATATTTAATCATCAATATTTTGACAGTTTATTAATGCAAATCTACCCGGATGATTTGATTGCGGAAAGAAACGGGAAAAACAATAAATGTGTAGCTTATGTAGATGTTAATATCAATGCTTTTCAAGATGGCGTCCACTCATCAGTGTATCACAAAGTTGATGATTTCCCTTTTGAAGTTGTATTGCTCACTTTTCCTGAAAGACTTCTTCCTTCCTAGACGGGAAGTACAATTTTTGCAGGTCAAGTTCTAAGATATTTACGCATTTGCTCACATTTATGCAATGTTGTTGATAAGATTAAAATCACATGCCAATTGTTTACAAAAAGAGGCTATCTCTTATGTGATTTAAGAAGATGCATGGAAAAACTTCTTTATAAGCATTTTTCGCTCCTGCTGAAGTTTGGGTTGTTTTCAAGCAAACAATTGTCCGTGCAATCTGGCATGATTTGAGTACATCCTCAGTATTTTGAGTACCGTCATTTCTGTGTATTTTATTTTTATTTTGGTTTATGGGGTACGCCTATGGCGTGGGTCCGCCACTGCTTATTCGTCAAAGATGTTGAAGGACCCGAAACGAGACGAAGGCAGTTGGTCATCTTGCTGATGAGCCCCTTGTACATATTCTTGTATTCTTGTATTTTAGTGTTTGTTTGTCCAGTTTTATTTTTATACTTTGAACTTTTAAGAAGCCGTGTGTCCAGCCCAGTGAAAGCTTAATGATTCCTCTTCAGGGCTACCGTACATTTATTACATGTAAATAATATTTATACTTTATTATATGTGATATCCACACGCTAGCGGACTTCAGTTACAATGAAAGCAAACATAACTTATCGAAGTGCTGTGATACCAAGGCATCTGCGCACACTTGGCGGGAAATTCTTAGGACTTTTCTGGGGAATTTCGCCTAAATAACCTCATTCTCAACAAATCATGGAATGATACGTGTCCTACATCATTCTGGATTTTCATAACACAAATCTTAGGAACTAAAGATATGTCATACATATACACGTATATATATTCGTAAATTTGGGATATATCAATAATCAATATATATATATATATATAATATTGATGATATTATTGACACAAATTACTCTCATGTTTTCTCCATACAAAAGCATGACTTCTCATATAAGACAGTACATGAAGAATGTTATGACTAGGGCAGCCTTTTTTAAGTGAAATGATAAACGAAAAGAATGACTTAATTTTTCAAAAATAATGTACTTTATTACATTAACATGGATTATACATCTATGACTTTCATTGTCAGACAGGTAGTGTGAAATTAGCAGACAGCACCAACAGTGCTTTCATTTATTTATACATGCATTTTCTCGATAACGCATTATCGCAATATTCTATGTGGAGAGAGGTTACTATTGCAGAGCAGAATATTTTCTAAAACAGAAATAATCATTTCAATAACTGCTGATGTAGAAACATGCCCTGAGGCTATATAATTCTCGATCTTCTTGAAATTTGATGTGGCGAACATCCTCGTCCAAATCCAAGTTTTGCATATCTTCGCAAGCTTGCAGCATAGGATAATGAATGGGTTCATTCTATTCGATGATGGAGATCAGTGGTTTGTAATCAAATATACGCACAATTTGGCACATTAGACGAAATCACTGCATCTTTCGCACGGGAAACCAGAAAAGATAAAACGATTTTTTTCGGACGACAGAGAAGTGAGTTGTATAGTATTTGACGGTACTGAACCATAAACCTAATCCTGTTACAACTATATTCTGGTGGCATTCCTGAATCTCAAAAGAGTTCACGTCGATGACAATACTTGACAATGTTGCTTTGACAAGAACAATGATATGAAACTCTGTAGGCCAGCACAATTCGTAGATTCAGTGCAATGGCTTCACCGTTGGCTTTTGAAGAATCAAATATTCACCCGCCATCACTGAATAATTGACCTATTGCTATAATTGACTTCTTATTGATACTGATAAGAGCATGCGCTACTTTTTAAAGCACATTTTGGTAGCTTTAATTAGCTCATCATCATTACTTGAATGAAGAGAATTGACTTTAATCGCTTTTACCCACCCTAGCTATGACTAAAACAGCTGACATCACTAAGTGCTATGAGGTAACAAATTGCTATAAAATGATCGTGAAGTAATAAACTTTTACACGGCGGGGTCTTTCAACCAACGCAAACAGGAAATTAGAAGAGCCGAAATAGAGAGCTGGTTGGTTTTTCCGAAGATAAATACATTCGATACTGGAACGTTGCTGCTTATTGTCTTAGTTTATTTCTACAATTTTCCTTTGTAATCTATTTTATACTAGGAGGCTCGCTCATACTAGCACAATATATAGCCATGACCAAAGTGATAAATTGAAATAAAATCGCCGTGTATGTGCAACATAGCTGCTATCCAGATAGCCACTCCAATGCACGATTTTCTTCGATTTTTACAACGCACAACCTCCCAAGAGATGACGCTATCTGATCCAACTTCACATACACGACGTGAGAGTCAATCCCATCAACTACATGCATATTTTCAATAAAATGTCAATTTTTCGCTGCTATAATTTATTTGTGAAACTATAATTTTTTTGGACAGAAACGCATTACCCTTCCATGGAATGCTAATGGCTACAAAGCTGACGCATAAGCTGACGTACCTTGAATTCGATCCGAACACCTTAAATGACTCATCAACTACAGAGGCATCTTCAGAAAAAGTAGAATTTTGGAATA
The DNA here is from genome assembly GCA_907163375.1 of Prostheceraeus crozeri. Taxonomy (NCBI): domain Eukaryota; kingdom Metazoa; phylum Platyhelminthes; order Polycladida; family Euryleptidae; genus Prostheceraeus; species Prostheceraeus crozeri. Next base: position 159,692 of record CAJQUW010004207.1, on the reverse strand, counting down.
TTTTGGAAACTATAGATCTTTTCGGACAGAAATGCATGCCTCCCAAAAAAGACGCTGTTTGCCATTGAAACTAATATGTATGGAACTTCAAGTCAATGCGACAAATTTAGATGACCGGTCAATGACATAGATGCTTGCAGAATGTCTTTTACACTACACGTGTAAAACTAAATATACATCCTAGTATAATGATTATCCTTGTATATCTGGGAGTATATGCTGCGATTTGATATTTAACAACTGTCATCATTTCTTTCAAGTACGCCCATAAGATTCACAGTTGACATATTTTCTAAAAGAAGAAAATTCTTTCAATACTGGCTTCACCATAGCTTAGCAGTAACAGCTTTTGAGTCAAAAACAATAAAATTGGGAACTCGATGTTGGTAGGCATTTGTCAATGCAACATTTGTCCAATTCCTCATCATCAAATAGTTGCAAAATACTTGTCAATGCTGACACCATATTTTTTTACTTCAAGCACTATTCTCAGCAGGGATCCCCATATTGATGGCAAAAATCTGTGACATCTTTCTTCTCTTCTCCTAAATTGCAATCACTTTCGACATTTATGATAACTGAACCAGACAGAGACTGAATAATCCTTTGATGCTCTTTAACTGCGTTACGGTGAGCATTTCAGTCAACACTTCCACTGAAAATTGTCAACTGTAATAACTAAATCTCAGAATTATGCATACTCACACATATTATGAAGCATGCGCGTGTAGGCTATATCATCAAGACACATGTAGATGTAAAAACACGTTATTTTCCAATGTTTAGTTACAAAATATCAAAGAAAATATCAATTTATACTGAAATATCAAATTAAGTATTCCAAAATCAGCTTCATACAATAAATACACTTGATGGGAGAATTCAGGGCAAACCCCGGTGTAAGACCGAAAATCTCAAATAATCAAAACCAAATTATTTGGATACTCTCGAAATATTTCGCCCTGCAACCAGCAGGCATGTTCACAAAATGAACCCAAGGAATTTTGCATTGATTATTTTCGGCCTTACACCGAGATTACGTTGAGTTCTCTCATCAACTATATACATAATGAATTGTCAGGGACCAATCAAGCACAATTTCATACGATTAATCATAATCGCAGTCTGCTACACCAAAACTCGTCACTCAAGAACTTTAATTATCTATCAGCACGGTGAGACTACTAAAAAAACATATAACACGCCATCAACAATGCTAGGAACTCACTTGGGAGGAGACTAGAGAACGAAGCTCGATGCAATAGACGCACACTAGGTGATAAAGCCCTGAAAATGGTACAAAGCTGTCATATTAATGAATACTAATTTTACACAATGTCAAAATTATGTTAGATGGCGAAATCAGCAAGATGATGGATAAATATGATCACACGATCTCATAAACGAAGTATAATTCGAAACATTTTCAAAATGGACGCCATGGCTTTCAAAACTGATTGTATTCATTAAGAGTAATTGATACTTATTGCATTCATTCTTAGATTTATAGATATTTGACCTCCATCACTTAACTGTGATAAATCAATCTCAAGTAAATTCATATTAAAACTTCAGATACGAATTAATTATTCGCAAACATGAATCCATTGAATAGAAAAATATAAGTATGATTCAGACAAAAAAAAGAATATGATTGGTGTATCAGTTAGAAGCAACCAGCCACGAATCGAAAAACTAATCCGGCACTCAATACTACGTTGGCTGGGACATGTTGCCAGACAACACCGAGTTCGTTTGATGAGTGGAATTCTGCAATTCCAAATTGGTCGCAGAAAATGTATGGCACAAGAGCTTTTACGAGACATCGTACAAGACCTTCGTGAGAATGCGGTCACCCTAGATAACCACAACCGACACGCAACCTGCATGTATTCCATGGTGAAAGATACTCCTTTAGCACAAACGCCGTCAGTCGTAGGACTGTTCATGACTTAATATGTCGATATCCCTATCTATCATGACTGCGATCGATCAGAACATCAAGAAACGATTTTCTGCCACACTCCTCCTACAACGAGAACTTGATGAAAGGTCTTACATCGCTGACCAACTCGAAGAAAGTTATGAAGTCACGATTTGAATCGAGCCAAAAGACAAGAACATCATCAACATGTCGAAGCCGTATGCATGAGGCCAACTCAGACACAATTGTACAAGGTTTTCCTGTCATCCCGAGGTCTTCATTCAACTCGGTGGCCAAGTCTCGTACATCCACAGGCATTCACATCTGCTCAGAGATTACTTTCTTCAAAGGGATGAGTACCGTCGAATCTACTGCTAATGCACTCACCAAGTATATTACCTTAAGTCCTTAAGTTGAAGCTCTCTTGGAAAATAAGTTTGGCATCCAAAGGAATGAGAGTCAACGTTGAGAAGACGCCGGTTAACGCCATGTACCACTAGCAGAGTATGGAGAGTGGTCATGCGAAATTTGCAGACAAGGGGTGGACGTGAATTCTATCAAATGCGGCATGTGCGACTGCTGGATCCACAAGCGATGTAGTGGTGTGAATGGAACTTTAAACGTAGCTGCGTCTCATTTTGTGTGCCCAAGCTGTTCGGGACGGACTGAGGTGGAGACTCCGAGTGAGTTTGATGAGTTAAGTGTGGGTGGTGACCGCATCAGCTCAGTTAAGTCCTTATGTTACCTTGGTGAAGTGTTGAGTGCCGCAGGTGGATCCGACCTTGCAGTGACTTCGAGAGTAAGGGATGGATGGTTCCATGAAGTCGTCTCTGAAGATCTTCATGCTGTGGACCTAAATTCATCAATGACAGGAGTGGAGGTGCGCCATCAGAAGGCAGCAACCTTCTTACCCCGTTCAACGTGCACAAGGAAGAAAAACGAGGACGTAAGTAAGTAAGTCCACAGAACTTCCCCTACCAGTAAATTCATGTAAGTAAAAAAAGAAACACCCGAAGTTGTGAAGTGGGACTCAGAGTATCAGACTCAACACACAAGGTACCAGATTGACAGTAGCTCTGCAACAGTGTACATGATAATGCTTATCATAAAATAATGGCTTACTATTATAAAAGTAACAAATAAGCTAAATAACGACCATTTTCACAAATACTGGTTTGACAACCTGAATATCTAAATGCAAAAAGGAACTCACCAAAGATGCGCCACGCAGTCCCTCGTGACTAAAAGAAGTCGATTTCCACTGGTTGTCATCGACACACAACCTGCATCCATGCGAAGTGGAGGGCATACACGAGTACAGGATGAGCTCCATATATGAAGCCGACCGCGCTCATCGCACAGACACATGTGCTTCCTAAAGATAATAGAAAACTTTGAAATACAGAGGCATCGTTTAAGAAAAAGGAGAACTTGAAAATCATCAATTAGGGCAAAAAAACAGTAATGCTAATGAAGATTTGCATATTTACAAGCAGCGCTTTAATATTCGCGGGCAGTTGAAAGCACAGGATCTATCGCTTCTGGCACTCCGATCTCTATTTGCGTAGTGATTACCAAAAGCGTAGAAACGTAAATACACACAGAGCAGCCAATGGTGCAGTCCAAGACGCAAACTACCTCTACCTCATAATATTCAGAAAAGATGAACACGATGGTGAACTGCACACCAGACTGCTGTGGTCTGTTAATCATTGCTTTAGAACGTGGAACCAGATGCCATAGATGCTGTGTTTTACACTACGAAATAGAAATTTACCACTGATTACATAGCCTTATATTACCAATTCATGAAAACCAAATAAATGAGAACTTTGTTGAAAACAACATAAGCACATCAATCATCAAGTTGCTCAAGTCATTTTTGAGCAGTAAGAGTATTTTAAATCTTATGTATATCATGAAAAAATTCACTAAAGAAATGATTGAAACTTTGGATAATTGCACTGTAAATTAATAAACAATTATCAAATAACCAAAACATTCAGATCATGCATCATGAATCGAGTTTTGAAAGGTGTTTTTTTTCTTTTGAGAGTTAAGTTTCACCAAATATGTGTTCACAAGTGTGCAATGGTACATACGTACTATGCAGTGTACACTGTACAGTCATCAACACAACAACTACATAAGTTCATCCGCCCTACAACTGCACGTAATAAATCTGACAAGTTTCAAGAGTCATATTTGACTTCATGCTTTTCAAGTTCTACGATTTTCGCCCCAATAATTCCATAATTTGAGTAGCATTTGAGCAGGTTTCATTTAAGAATTTGCGATTCACTAAGAGTATTGTAAATGAAGAGCTTGAATGCACTAGTAACCAAGAGGACTCACTGAGTTGTAGAAAGTGCTACAGGTCGATCATGCATAAGCACTTCAGCAGTTCGTTGATTGAGTCGTGCATCCCAAACAGACAAGCGATGAAGACGAACAGGAGCACCAGTGGTAGATCGAACTTCAAGGCTGTCCACCTGAACTGATCGGTCTCCTCCAAGTCCAAGAGATGACTGAGAAGTTGGGAGGGCGGTAGCCCCAGTTAACAACAGCTGAGTCCTGCAAGAGTAAAACACGAAGTTGCACAGATCTCGAAATATGTGAAGTTATGTCCATCAATTTGACATTATTAAGCATCATTCTACTGAAAAGCATAAGGCTGATTCAATTGCAGGAACTTTTCAAATGCAGTTGTCATTTTCTTACAAAAAGTAACAGAATAAAATGTAACTGACAATTTCATTACGTCAGGAATGGCATGATGACCATTCTTCGATGTTTTGATTATTTTGGAGGTTCCCAATTCGCTAGATGTTATGAAACTTTGACTTCTTGCCAAACGCTTTCCGCATCAGCACTGTTGGCCATTCAAAAAGAACTCTGAATCACTCTAAATCAATAACTGGACAAACGCTAGAATTTCAAAATTAAAAAGAATTATTATGTACGAGTAATTTGTACAATAATCAGTTAATCACATTATTATCACATAGAATTTTTTTTAAGCTTACTGATGGAATGCATTGTTGCCATTCCATTTTCACTTTTCATTTCATACTTTTTGTCATTAAACGATTTATATATAAATAAAAGTAAGAATTTTCATATTACCATTCTTGATAAGGAATCGCTGATGCTTTCTGTGAATAATTGATTGGCTTCTCTGCATCATGAACTGTGCCTGTCTTCGATTTGTGTCAGAGTTTTTCATTATGTGTGATCAGGGCAGCGTAGCTGCACGAAATGAATCGCACTCTAGACGAGTTATGGAGTTTTTGATACTCAGCTGACCACTACAAGCTATCCTCCTCTCCACATAATCAAAAATGAGATGAATGCTGCCATAAAGGGGATGATTGTGGCTTCCGTTGTATGAAAATGGTACAAATTGCAGCTACCATCCAACGTCACCACTCGACCGACGTGGCCATCATGCGTTAACCCGTCAAAGAGATGGTGACGTAGTGAACCGACATAACGGCAAAAAGCATTTGGAGGGATTGCTACGGAGGCTAAGAACTTTATAGAGAGTCACACAGAGAATTTCAACCCAGAGTAATGCCAAGGTTTCGGAATGCAGGGAGTTAACTTATGGTGAAATATCGGTGGCTCTGATACGTAGGAAAGATAAAGCCTTAAAAGAAGACCTCCCAATGGCCCTGAGATTGAATATGCTTATGTTTAAGATTATTTTCTGTCGCTATTTTGTGCATATAACTTTCTATTCTCTGTTTCTTACGTTGTTTCGATAGGTAAAAGGCGAACGCAATTTTGTAATGGATAAATAAAGTTGTCTTGATGAAATAAGATTTACACAGCACATAAGATGCATAAAGTATTTGTTCATATTTAAACACAAGCTTAATTTTTGTAATAAAAAACTGCATTCACTACAATAATAGACCCCAACCTCGAAGAAACCCTGCACAGAAAAATAACCTATCTTTAATAAACACGGCGAGTTCGAAGAAAAATTGTAAATCATAATTCTGGACTTTTACTCACAAAAATGAACACACGAAATTCCTAATTATTCATGAGGTTCATGTAAATAATGACTCAGTCATACTGACATAATTAACAACTTAAATTGATAATCTTAGGAGAGCGAAAAATAGAGCTTATGAAGTTGCTTAACAAATCAATCCCGGCGACATAAGTTTCACAACTGTCGAGAACCAGGTTTTGTCACATTCTAAAGATGCCAGAGATTTTATGCATTCTATGTCATTTGTGAGAAAACTGCATAAAAACTATATTTCACAAATAAGTTTGACCTCTTACTGATCGGATGAGAGGTATGTGGTATTATTAAAACATCGAAAGTCTAATTATTCATCAGCATTTGTTAAATTTTGAAATACGTAACACGTTTACAAACATTCATTTGAAATTCTTTTTTCGCAGACTTTCTACAACATTCTAGAATGGAATCGATTGCTCAACTTCCGTTCACTTCATAGACCACAGCAACTCAGAGAAATATGGAATTTAAGATATAAATTTACGTGCATAAATTTGGTCTTTATTATGAAGACTCAGAAAACAATTACTTTTGTTGATGAAAATAATTCCTAGTTAGTCTTGAGCATTACATCGTCATCGTCATCATCGCCACCATCATCTTCCTCATCGGATACATTTTCAATACCAGTAGTCGCTGCATCAAACTCAGTTTCCTTTTCTTCCTCATTTAATGACGAACGCATAAAGCTACCATCCTTATTTTTGAGATTGTTTAAGTTTGAGTTACTGGTCATAATGCTTTCATTGTTTAGAAAAGTCTTTCTCCGCTTGGATGAAGCCGATGGGGTCTCTAATTCGATGCTTTCATCCCTTGGACGGTCAGGTGTCTGCACTTTCTTTGGACCCCAATAGGGATTTTCTACATAGCTAGAAGCATTTGGTCCCCACTTCTGAGGATCAGGAAATTGTGAAGATGAATACATCCAACTGATAGGACGCCTACAGCTTATTACAGGTTGCGGATAGTATCCGCGATTGCTGTGAGAATAATCCATGGCATGTGAGGAATAATACCTCGGTAATTGCTGATGCTGATAATGTCCCATATTAGAAGATGGATAGTACTCGGGCTCATGGCGTCGAAAATAACTTAATTCGGGGGAAAAATAGTATCCAGGACGACGTCGACGCCAGTAGTTATTAGCATTATTACAGATAAAGAAGTCGGGATTATCCAAAGGATGTGAAAAATCAGGAACTACTGACAGGAAATCGCCTTGATAAAATGACTGATCAGTCGCATTTGACTCGTCATCAACAATCTGCGATTCATTCAAATGTTGCATATATGAACTATCTAAGGTCGACTCTTCTGTAGTATGCGGTTGAGAATAATCAACGTTTTCCTCTTTAATAACAGGCAAGAATGGAATCTTGGATGATTTTGGAGGCTTCTTTTGCTGAGCTCGTTTGCTTTGCAGCTTTTTTCCATTATCTTTAGAAGCTTTTCGCTTACGACGAGCCGAGTTGTTCTGGTTCTTTGTTTTTCGGTCAGAAGTTGACTGATAATCCTCCATTATTCTTTTTAAGCATCAAAACCAGAATGATCATCAAAATTGATTCAAACTCTGTCCATAGTGGCCGTATTACAATTTAAACAATACTGGATATCTTTTGGTACTAAACCACAGGAAACCCTAGATGGCGACGTTGTACTATGCCAAGGAAATGGCATGCAGAAACTTTCTATGGTCTGCTTCTATACTAACAGCAGGGATGTCTATGAACAATATGATGTAGATATTTAAATGCCTAGCTATGGTGATATTCCATGTAATTCGTAGTCTTTCGCAACTGTGTGATGAAATGCAGGAACATAATTGGCAAACACAAACTACCAGCGTTCAGAAACATGGTCCTTCTCACCTAAGAAAATTCTGACAAAATAAAATGGTTTCACAAAAATCAAAGACTTCAAATAAATTCAAATAAGCCCAGTCAAACAAGCAAAAGCAACTATATCTACACCATGAGAATTTAAAGAAGAAGGAGTACAACAATCGGGCACTGCTGCAGTTTAGTGCACCCTCTTTTACCCCTACTGCAGTTGAGTGCACCCTAAAATGCATGTGAGAAAACAACTATGCATATGTCTGAAAACACATCTATTACAACACACACCCTATAGTTATAAATGAGTGTCTTTGTGTCTTCGTCTTCGCACATTACACCGAGCGCGCGCTTCGGTGTAATGTGCGTAGTCATCGTTTGCGGGAGAATGCGCCGTTGTTTTAGGGTGCACTAAACTGCAGTAGGCGCGTTTCCGTCTCTTTCATAGAGGGTGCACTAAACTGTAGTAGTGCCCAACAATCGTATCATAGAAGTTGACCAAGGTTCCTTTTGCCCTTTGATATTTTCATGTACAGGTGGGATGGGCACAGAAGCAGAGAATTTCTATAAAAGAATGGCAGCGAAGATCAGCGCTAAGAAGGGGGAGAAGTATAGCCAAGTGATAAGATTCATAAGAACGAGATTGAGATTTGACATTTTAAGAACATGCGTTATTTCATTGAGAGGAGAGAGAAGTAGAAGCAGACATGACGAGTTAAGAACATTTCACGATTTGGATCTCGATTACCAAACATTTAGTTTTGAATGAGTCGCTCATTTAATATATATGTTATATATTTATGTTATAATAGGATAACTTTAAGATGGACGCAACTTTAAGTATAGGATATCAACTTTTTCTAACTTACCTTCACTTTCTATACTTACCTTGTATATAACCGATTTTTGTATATTTGTTATTATTGTTGATAAACGTACATGAATCAGATTTCAGAAATTTCAATGAAATATTTCAACAGAATGTGCAAGAAATTTGTTCATGAAATCTCAGATGCCTCATTCTTAGAGTTATTAGATGAAAAATCGCAAAAAGTAGAAAAAAAAGATCTAGCACATGAATTCAACGCATAATCATGCATTCTCATGCGTCCTTACTCCCAATGTACATAAATATACACACATACTGTGCTTTACATGCATTGTTCTGGCAATACGTTCTCTAAATTTTGATAACGCTTGATCATAGTCTGTTTGTAAGGTAGTCTGATTTAGGATTGCTGGCCTGATCATGTATGAGGCCAATTTCAACCTATCTGTCCAGAGAAATTTAGAAGTCTATGCCTGAGGTCTCTCTAACTAGATCATCCACTTTTCAAAAATTACCGCTCTCAGAAATTTATTTGTAGATATCTTATTAGATATCTACGTGATCTTACTTTTCCGTGTCATGGATAACTTAGCATTGTACCATAGTTATTGTTTATTCTTTCATAGGACATAAAATAATTAATTTCTCTAATTTCATAGTTTTACTATGAAAAAGTGAAAATAATTGAAAACAGTGAAAATAACTGAAATTCAGTTACTTAAACAATTGATGCTAGATCATGCTCTCTCCCAATATCACTACTGATTCGATTAATTTTTTTTAGAAAAACTGATATACACGCATACCATAATATAGCAGCTCATGTTGCTTCGATTATGACACATGATATCACGATATAATGCATTCATGCTCCATTTGGTTTTCATTTGCTTAAACTCTTCTTTTTCACTCTTCATCGACCAACCAATAGAAGAAACAAGCATCTGGCTTTTCGGATTTGAACATTGAATTGTCCAATAAATTTAACTTAATTTGCTAATTTGCGTTACTGTTTTGATTATCTTTGATGGGTTATTACTTAGGATTGCTCGTTTGACAAGCATATTGCATTCCTCTAAAATGTTGGAATGTCCGGTACATCAACCATAAAGGATGCCTTCCAAAAGCAAATTTTGCAAGAGTCAAATTTAAAATACAATTAAGCAATTTTGTGGCAGTTTTGTTTCTCAATGTGGCTCCATTAGTTCACCATGATTATATGTGCAGGTTCCGTTATTGATTACTCCATCCGAATTTCCTGTAAATTTGAAAATGATTCTAGTATTCTGTTCTTCATTGAAATTTCTCCTGTTCTGAACTTTCGTTAATCATCGCACATGTTGATATACAAAATTTTACTTGGAGTTGACATATTACCCAAAAACTCTCCTCAAGCTCTTTGACAATCTCCATGGTGTGTGGTTAAGTGCTCAATTAGGCCCAGTGTTTCATCGTGCTTTGGTTTTGTGAATTTCTGTCATTTATACGTCAATGTCATAATTATTAAATTGAGCACAGCAAAATTGCATATTGGACTAACTGCTCCCATGGCTGAATTGAAAACTGTGAAAGTAACTGACTTTTGAATATGAAAGTCAAAATCATAGAGCCAGGCTATGATTTGTCAATGGTTTGTGCTGATAACTATGGTACAAAATAGTTATGCCATAGACAAATGTGATGTATGGAGATTTTCATGTTTTCTGAACACTGGTATTCTGCATAGATCACTCGCTAAAGCTCGTAATCCATGTAGAATACTCACGTTTTGAAACTATGAAAATAAATCTCCATAGACCATGTTTGTCTATGGTATAACTACTACAAAGATTTTCAAAATTATCTTTCCACTGCACCTTGCTGTGTGATACCGTAAAAGTCGTCAAACTAACTCAGTTCAATTTAGAAAATGAGGTGATCAGTTGTGTTTCCTCATGTGCTACGTATTTCACTGCCTACAGGATATTGCAATCAATTAAAAGCTACACACATATTTAGTTGAGTAGGGCTTGTTATACAAGTCTGGATAAATTTGCATAGTCCAATCAGCTCAAGAGTGGATTGACGGCATTCGCCATGATAAGACTGAAGAGCAAGCCTTCAATATTATATGCGAGTTAAAAAATATGCTCACTGGATTTCAATGTGTTGGACAAGAATCATCGCATACACTTAGAATAGCATATGATAACATCAGTTGAAGCAAACTGAGTGCTTTTTTAATCTATTCTGGAAAATGCTAGCGTGTCAGTGGCTTGATTATCTTTGGAGAATCTACAGCTGCTCCATCATGATCAGATAGAATTAATTAATTTTAAGTAAGACTGCACTAAAATATCAATTTGATCAAGATTCGAACAGTCCTACTTAAAACGTTTGTTCTCCAGACTGACATTTAATACGGCATAATGTCTGTTGGCGATATGTTTGTCCGATATAACATTGTCAGCATGAGCACTCTAATTCATAGATGACATTTGATGATTTGCAATTTAAGTTGCTTCTTACTTTCCAATCATTTGTAAAGTGAATGTGCATTCCTGTTATCATGATACCGCATGTTTTGCATAATTTGTTTTCACATGCAGTAATTCCATTAATGGTTTGCCGATTGTTGTTGTTTAATAAATAAATTAATAATTTTGGTTGATTGTATGAGGCCTTTATTTTCAGAGGTGCAACCTCGATGGTCTGACCTCGACCTCGACTAAGCAGATTTTAATCGAGGTCGATGTCGGACTGAAAAGAATTCAGATAATTTTAGAAATTTTTCACCATTTCATAATTTTTTATTTGTTCCTTTGCTTTTCATACTGATTTGCTCCTTTACCCCTGCTTATCGGACACTTCGGACATCAGAATCTTGAATAAACACATAAAATTTGAATGATTATAGCAAATAGATCTCGCATCGTCGAAGTAAACACACCAAACTGATACGGGTCGAAAAATTCGATTAACATGCCTTCTTCTTCGATCCTGTTTGTACAACAAAGGAACTCGATAGAACTCGGAAGGTGCGCATTTTCGTAGTAGTCGTAGGGTGTAGAACATTCTGTGAAATTCTCATCTTTGGTCCCTTTCCATGCGCTAAAGCTCGTCCTGGCGGCGGACTGCATGCATTTTTTTTGCTTCCATAGTAAGCAATTAAACAAGTAAGCAATAGTATTTGTTGCCATAATTCAAATTTCATGCGTACATCTAAATTTGCTTTCAAGATTCTTGTGTCCGAAATAAGCATCTGTTCAGATTGGAAGTGAGGCCTCATGCCATTAGATAATTTTTTTTTAAAAAAGCATATTTTAAGCATATTTAATTTTCAAACAGAGGCATAAAGCACATTAAGATGCAGAAATTCACTAATTGAAACTATCATAGATTATATTCAGATTTTCAGTGTCTTGACACAACGTGATTAATACACATTTTCCAATCCATGAGCAATAATTGTCAATTCAATGGTAAAATATTTCACGACAAAGGCAATCTTCATTTTTGACTTGAGATAATTGATAAATGTCATGAAGTTAATTGATTTTGCAATCTTCTATCTCAGTTCAAGAGTAAAATCCTGAAGTTATTAATTATTTTCTCAAGTCATCAAGCAACATTCTTACTTTACAATTACTATAATCAAAATATAAGTATGTAAAATATAAGTTGCAAGGCGACCAGGTTTTTCAGGAGTTTATCCAAGAGAAAAATAAAAAATGGTAACTTCCTCGGTAAACCCCTTTTAATTTCACGTGTACACCACCGCACCACTTGAAGGCCTTGAAGGCCAACGGCCGAGAATTCTGTGCAGCTTGTACATTACTTAGTTTATTATTTATATCATAATTATTTATTTTCTAATTTTATTATTATTATTTATTAATTATTATTTATTATTTATTATAATTAAATTTAACGAGTTAAGACAAATTCGTCTATGTAGCCGAGGCTGCTTGGTTGATAACTCGATGAGTTAATTTTATACTTATATTTCGGCTGTCACAGCCCTTTTCAAAGTATAGAGTAGAAAAGATTTACAAATGGAGTACAAAGCTATATAAAATGTTTTCAAAAAACAAAATGTCATGTATATACCACTGTACAGATATGTTGTCCTTCATCACGCCTGTTCAGGTCAGGCTGGGCTGTCTTAATTATGAGTGCCTCTTTGAGATGAAGATCTACTGCGTCTTTAGCATGTGACACAATTTCTATACTGAGGCTGCCATGACAGATGAGCTTGTGATCATAGATTTTTTAATAGATAAAAAAGCTCTAAACAACACTTTTTTCTGTTTTCAAGATGACCAATATCAACAAATCAAAGGTCTTCCGATGGGATCCAGTATCTCCGGACATCTCGCCATCCTATTCTTAGACACAATCGAAAAGAAAGCATTACAATCTCAATCTTTTCCTCATTGCAAATTATTTGCTCGATACGTTGATGATTGCTTCAGTCTGGTGAGAAACGAATCAGACGCAAGAGAACTTCTGAACATTTTAAACGAACAGCATCCTGACATCAAATTTGAACTGGAATTGCCAAAGTCAAACAAGACATTGAGCCTTCTTGATTTCACAGTTGATCTAGATAACAGCCAACCAAAATTCACCTTTTATAAGAAGCAGGCAAAGAAGAACATTTTCATGAATTCCAAATCAAGTTTGCCAACTGCAATGAAAGAATCAATCATCAAAAATGAAGTGAAGCGAATACGTGAAAGGTCCACAGTACAGGAAGATGAAGATAGAGCACTGACTGAGTTTGAGCGAATACTTGGACTAAATGATTATGACAATCAATTCATCAAAAGTGTAACCAAAACAAATTCCAAGAGAAGGGGCAAAAATATAAACAATTATCCCACGTTCTACTTGTCAGTCCTATTTGTATCAGATTATGTCAACAGAAAGATTAAAAGAGCTTTTCAGCATGAGAAAATAAACATTCGCCTTAATCATCGCTCGAAAACATTACAACAAAAACTCAAGAAACCAAAACTGAAACAAACGTGCACAATGAAGAACTGTCCTATGAAAAATGACAATTGTAGCAGAAAAATGGTGGTATATAAGATCCAATGTTCATGCGGTTCTGTCTACATTGGAAGTACAGTGCGTCCCCTACACACAAGAATTCGAGAGCACTTATTTTACAACAAATCCGCCATCTATGATCACAAGCTCATCTGTCATGGCAGCCTCAGCATAGAAATTGTGTCACATGCTAAAGACGCAGTAGATCTTCATCTCAAAGAGGCACTCATAATTAAGACAGCCCAACCTGACCTGAACAGGCGTGATGAAGGACAATATATCTGTACAGTGGTATATACATGACATTTTGATTTTTGAAAACATTTTATATAGCTTTGTACTCCATTTGTAAATCTTTTCTACTCTATACTTTGAAAAGGGCTGTGACAGCCGAAATATAAGTATAAAATTAACTCATCGAGTTATCAACCAAGCAGCCTCGGCTACATAGACGAATTTGTCTTAACTCGTTAAACTTAACAATAATGCTGCTCAGAGAGAATTTTGATATATTATAATTAGATATAATTATTAACAATAAAATAAACAATAATTATTAAATAATAATTATTTTTATTATTATTTATTAATTTTATTATTTATTATAATTTATTATATTTCAAGAAAGTTTATAATTTTTCCTTTTCTCTTGGAAAAACAAAAAAGTTTACGATTACTGTGCACTACCTAATCATTGTAACAAAAATGACCTAATCATGGCTCCACCAGTACGCCAATTCATAATTGTTATTCGAGCTTCATTGTGATTTCTATTTCATTTTTCTTCATTCATCCGTCAAATTAAAAGATCAAATAAATTAAATCTTGAGCTTTTGTTGAATATATTGCAATCAAAAGACTTAGAGATAGCATGAAATATCCAAATGAATCATATATTTCAAAATTAAGAGTTACTCGTGATTAATGTCTTCTGCTAAACAGCTGTAAGAGTCAATACATGCAGTTAAATATTTCTCACTTTGATTTCTGTAACAGAAGAAGTGGATTGTTCCGCCCATTCGTATGAAGGATGTAATACGCTGTTCATACGATTGCTGTGCAGTCCATATCGAATTTCTGCAATTAGTCGTTTCAACTCCAATTATTCGGATCGTCTCGAGGTCTTGCGACGGCACTGAGCGTCAGATGTCGTATTATAGTGTACGCTGTATTTTCACAAACTTTGCCAAGCTTTTGTGGGATGCACAAAATAAGCCACGAGCGAATAATATTTGGTGGTGCCGACGTTTCAGACTCAGTCTTTTGTCAAGGCAATTCGGACGCTGTATTGAGATATTCAATTGGCGTGCATTCTCAGAGAAATCCCCACGTTGCACATAAGCAGCAGCGATCCACTGTCTGTCAATTAAGCTATCACGTGCGTGGCATCTTTAATTGAAAAGCTGATATCATTCAGACAGTTATCATATTTTTGGTTGTGTTGATTGTTTTTTTATAGCTCTTGACAAATTAATAGCTTTGTAAATAATGATCGTTTAACTTAAATTTGAAATGAGATACTTTATGCTTGAACTGAGAAAATTGATAGGCAGATTGTACAACTAAACCATTGAACTGAGATTCCTTAATTTAGATCTGAGAATCTTTGTTAACTATGTAAGTTATCTAGTGCTAAAGACAAATGAATTGAGTAAATTTGCTATGAGATACAGCTAGTTGATAGATGAGTTGGAAAAGGTGTAACATAGACACAATTATTTTTGTTTGTTTTTTTTATTCAACTGCCTTTGATCAATGATTATGAGGTTTATAATCTTTCCCGGGAATAATAAGATTCAATGCATTAAGAACACATTCATTTAATGAAAACGACATCACCTTTCCCGCTTCAAGGCTTCATTATCCTCTTCTTGTCTCTGTTTTCTCCTGCGAGCCTTCATTTTTTTCTTCCTCCTCTTCTCTTCTTCATTCTTCTTGTCCTCTTCATCCGAGCTGACAAAGATTCGTTTCTTTGGTCTTCCTCTCTTCCTCTTCTCTTCTGCAACTTCAGTGGATGACGTATCAGATCCCGATGATCCTCCCTCATTCTCTGAGCCTTCACTCGATGATAGCATTCTCAGTCGACTTGGCTGTACTTCTTTTCCCTTCTCTAATGGTCGCTCTTTCTTTGGCCTCCCTCTCCTTCTCTTTCCATCTGGGGTGTCGGACAGACTAGCAGGGGTGGATGGAGCAGGTGTGGGTATTGGAGTAGACGGAACAGGGGTAGAAGGAGCAGTAGGTGGAGGAGGAACAGGTGTAGCAGCGGGAGCCGGAGGTGGGAGAGGCTCCGTGGGAATTGACTTTTCAGCAGATACACTTTCTTCCTCTTTGTCTTCCTCTACATCCCCATGGAGGGTACCAAGGAATTTGGGAGTGATTCTGCGCACTCCGCCTTGACTCCGTGACTCTATTTGTTCTGAAGGCTGTTAAAGAAAGCAGACACATATAAATTAATGTACAGAATTGAGTATTAGATTTGAAATCAAAAAATTTCATGAAGCAGCATTATGAGACAATTGATTGATTATAATCTAAAATGCCTGGCTGCTGTATAAATTATTATCATATTAGATTTTGGTCGGCACTATTTCCCAAAAAATTTGATTGCGCAGGTTAAAGCACTTCGCTTGTTCTCTGTGTGAACATACAACAAGTGGTGGAATGATCCAACAGTCCAGATCTGTGCGCCCAAAAGGATAAACTTTTCTTATTGAGATTAGCGTGATTCTCTTTCTGAAGCATTTCTGAATGCCAGCATTTATGTACTGTGCAGTAACTTTATAAGTAGCATCTGTGACTTAATCTCATAGACAGCTAGACAGATCTTTTAAAGCTTGTTGTTCAGCTTATTGATCTTATTAACCTATTGTCTTTATCTATGGCATGATTTTGACGTGGTTGTAAGTTTTAATCATTTCAAGTTTAAAACATTCGTGTAGAATCATTCCATCACTTGTTGCATCTTCACGCTGAGAACTAGCGAAGGTCATGAACAAGAGAAATGTTTTAACTTACGCAATCAAGCTTATTACATCATTGAACAATATTGTGAAGACAAAACTGTCTCCCCCCCTCAGGTTGCAGATAAATGATGTAAAACTAATGATGTATTAATATTCAGATGCCATGCGAGTATCGAGTTCCAGATTGTGCTTCCCACATGCGAATTACTATTCGTGCAATTTTCACAAATGATTTACACATGATTTTCCATTACAAATTTCCTGTTGCTGTTGTTTATTCAGGGCTGATCGCAATATGTATGAGTTGTGTATGGTTCCTACTGACAACTTCAGAAAATGTAAGTAGTACTGTTATCAGCAACTTAATTCGGCAAAAATGAGATTCTGCATTATGAAAATTCAGTATTATTAGTGGCATCGAAGTTACTGATTTGCGTGGTTGTTGCTTGGTATTCGAAGTTCTTGGGATAATCGCAGAATTCTAAAAAATGAGAAAAATGCTTGCATGCTTTTTGCTTTTGAGTTTTTTGCGCTGCATCTGCTAATTACATATTTTCTTTCATTCCACACAAAAAATATATTTTGTTTTTTGTTGGTAGTGCAGAGAATTGACAAATATTGTTTTCTTGCTGATTTTTCATAAAAATCAAAATTTGCATTGTCGAGTCGACACTTTCGGGACTCGAGCTCTAGGCAAAGAGATTGCTAGGCAAGGCATTTGCTGCTGTGCCACGGTGAAAACCTATAATTTGTTACACAATTTATATATATCAAGGAATGCAATAATATCAAATAATAAAACTTTATCATAGTTGAACACTAAGCACTCAAGATTTTTCGCGATCAGACATTACTTAAAAGCGTCAATTCAAAGGAGTCAATAATCTTACCCCACGTGGGATTTCTGCTTTTTCTCGTTTGGTTTCTGTCCCCACCTTCGCTTTCTCTTCTTCTGCCTTTTTCCGCTGTTCTTTCTGCAAAGCTAACATTTCAGCCGATTCCGCGATAGCTCCACCGTCTTTCACTTCCGCATCATCTTTTATTTCTCCACCAGGTAGACCACCGATATTAATGGCTGCTGCATCCTCCTCATTCAAAAGACTTTGACCATAGGTATCTCGATGCAGCTTCACCAACTCAGTCTGTGACAACGGAACTCCCATCTCAAGCTTTGTGAATTGTAAATATGCCACCGAACCATCCAAGGAACAACAAAGGAGTTCCATTCCACATTGACTCCAAGTCAAATCCATTATGGAACCAGCAAACAGATCGTGAAGCACAAGAAGAGGTCGACGGCGAGGTGTCATCTGAAATGGTCGTATATTTCATGTGTAGTTCCACATATGTGTGAGCTAAATACCTTTTAACAATAATAATTCCGTATTTGTCACATCAATTATATATCAGAAAATACAACAGTTGCCAAAGTATATAATGTACAATTTGCATACTTCATACGACAAATGGAAAAAGCGGATTGCACAAATTCTATTTATGTCTATCAGCATTCAATGAATCGAATCTCCAAAGTCGAAAATGATTTTACAAATTATTGGCATCGAGATTCAGACTGCTGGTTTGAAGATGGTCATCAGATCTTGTGAGAAGCGGATTCGTCCATCTGTGATCATGCATATCACCAAGAAGTCATGCTGTCACAAATAATACCAGGTAAAATTCATGAAAGCCACGATTCTGTATGTAAATTAAAATGCTGAAATTAAGCAGGAAAACGAAACATTTTATTAGTCGACATAAAAAATAGCGGCATGAGCCAACGCAAGCTATGAAGATTAGCATACGAGTGCATTGTTCTTTAAGAAAAAAAAATAAGAATGTAGTAAAACTGACAAAACATGCTGTATAAAGCTAACATCACGGCCGCAGGACGCGCAATGCGCATCCTTTTTTAAGGGAATAATTTCATGTCACATACGGTACGGCGTACTATACTGTCACTATCCGACCACGTGAACCTTCTATCCCTAACCGCCAAACCTGCCCGATTTGGTGATTGCTTTATGAACAGAGGTAAAAAAATGCCGTGACTTGATTGATAGTCATTAGTTATATACTTTTTTTCAAAGTCAAGTAATTAATGATATTGTGTTGGAAAAAGGCTTTTAAAATGACATCATCTGCTCCTAAGAAATGCATAGAAATAAAGGAGGGATGAGTCGGCCCTCAAGAAATAGGTGCGAATAGGGTGAGTGTCAGGATCATATTATTGACATATCAAGCAAATTGTATGCTTTCAAAGCTCTGATGTACACGTCCCTGACTGACCTCGACGCTTTCCGACAGAAACGTCCGGAATTATCGGTCCCTCGACATTCAAACTCCTTGGATTTGTTGGTGAACGGATCTCCGACGTTAGAGGAGACCCTAAATAGACGAGTAAGCTTCTTCAGCGCCTGTCACTCGTTGTGGTCAGCGGAAACGCTCTTGCCATTGCCCACCGGGTACTTTGACGGATACACTTTCTTCGATCGTTTAAAATAATACTGAAGAGATCATCTTTTGGCTGATCATCTCATTACAAAAATGTGCACAGAATTTAAAATTCTATGCATTGAAAGTTAATTTTCAGAAAGCAATTATATTTTTCAGATTGCTGAGTTCAATTGATGCAATAGTGAATAGACAATGGTAAAGAACTATGGAGCTACACACTAATGCAATTTTTGTACATCAAATATTGCATGCTACCTTACTTTGCCGATGACACATGGAAGATTATCAACCACTTTCTATTTAAGTCCACGAACCTTACTCAACATATCTAGGTCATAAACATGTTTTTCAACTTAACTTTCCGAGCATCTTCGTATGCACACCCAAAGATGCTCGTTCTAAAAAAATTGTATTCCGACTTCCAAAACGAAGTTTGTGCGGAGCTTTAAATATGTTCTGCATGCTCGGTGCTGACGCAGTGATATGTAGAGCGTCGACTTTCAAACCTATCATTAAAGATACATTTTCTGCTAACAAAACTTATTAGGCTACAAGAAACGGCAAGTCAGCTCGCAGTAGGTATAAATGGAAAGACAGTTTAACAGCATGCAATTGAGATTACACCAGTTATCATCATCGAAATAGAAACCCAGGGAAAAATAGATTATATTTACTGTTGCACTATCTATAATTGCTTGTAGAACCTATCGTTATAGGAACTATCAGTTTTCCAAGATTGATTTCAGTTATCTCAGCACTGGAGATATCGTTTGAAGGGTAGGAGACAGGTCTGACAGGTCTTCACGGGTGAAGAGAGGCAAAAGAGCACAAAAGAAATGGGAGACACACTTCATATGGCAATGGAAGTTAGTTATGTAACAATATACATGTATAACAAAATCCTGTGTCTGCTGTTCACCACTTGACAGCATTCTGTTTTGAAGGACATAATATCAAGGTGTAATTCATCTCCATTAGAACAATGTCGAACCACCTGAAACAACACAAAAATTATACAGAAATTATTTCCATCTCTCTGTTGTAGATCTCATTATTACTGTTTGATTGCCAATTTAGTGGAAAATTATCATTGTTTTATTTGACGATTTTACTGGTCTCTAGTAATTCCAGCTTTCTAGTAATATGAAAACTTGAAAAGAAGCCATTGTTTTTTTGGACGATAAATATTCTTCCCTCTTGTCCTCTGTTGCAAATCGTCAACTAGCTTGACATGCAATACTAAAGAAGTTTGAGGTGTCTCTATCCTTTCTCCAAAGATGGTGCGAATATTAAAATACCGTACTTCTTGACTTGGCACAATTTGGCTTTGAGTGTTCAACAATCGATGTTCCTGGTGCATTCTTGTTAAGTTTCAAAAGGAAAACTTCTATCAGACTGAAGCAACTATTGGCCATTCACAGCTGATCTTAGCGATTTTAATGTTATCTTTGGCTTTCGGTTTCGAGTTTTTGACTCGATATGTCTTCTCGCCTGTGTCCAATGTCATACAACATCAAATGGTATAAAACACAATACTGCAGAAATTCAGTTATCAACAGATATTCGTCTGGTTGAGTTCCAACATGCATCTTAGATTTAGTGAAAAATAAATCAATCTTGAATCAACTTCTCGTCTGTTTGATGATGGTGAGCCCACTGACGAAGTAGGCTTGCATGTGTGTTTGAAGAGCTGTTTGGCTTTCTCATCGAGTGACTGTGTGCATATGGTTGGTGAGTCTTGCCGTAAGTGTTGAAAACACAGTAGTTCTGTTGTCTGAGGGACTGTTGCAAGCGGTGACGCACCAGTCGAATATCTTCACTTTCATCCAAAACGGTCTTTTAACGACTTGTTCTGCCACAATGTCTCCCAATCCCATTGAATACGTGTAGTCTGTGTCTCCCTACCGGCATCCAGTTTGTCCATGAGTAAAAAGGCGCCGCATTCTGAGGTCAACTATTCAATTAAACAGTTTGAAGTTGGTTTTACTCACTCAGCATGGATTTATCTCATGAGCATCTCTTACATGCGAGTAAGAAGGATAAGGCCATCATCGCAATGCCTTTGTATAACAACAATTCACGATCTTATTATACATAGTCAACTACTGGTGCACTGGATCGAATTATTGCCACCACTATCAGAACATAAACTGCAGAGATATTTGCAGGCCACCGATTACATATACTGTAAATAACGCATGAACCCTGAAGTCACTTATCTACGGTGAGATTTTAACCAATTGGAGCTATATATAAACGTAACCAAATGATACAGCGATGTATTGGTAACAATAAATGAAAATCAAATTCTATTAATTCTGATGCATGTAGTTTCAGCGAAAAACAAAATCTCGGATTTTTTCAAAAAACATCCAGACTCTACTGCGATAAAAAAGAAGCAATATTGGTTTGCTATCATAACGCTCACTCACCCAAACAGATAACGATCGATCCTTGCATCCAAGAGCAACACAAAGTACGTTTTGAGGCTGAAAAGAAAAAATCAAGACTTGATTTGTCAGCAATGAGGATGCTGAAAAAAAGACATCAACAGACCTTTGTATTCTCCGAGAATTTCTTTGAAAAAACGTTTGAATTGAAACGCTGAATAAAGAAGATAAAATATTAGGGATGAGAACATCGCAGATATTGATGATTTGGAATACATTCATTTTGTAACATTTGGCATATATCTATGAGTAGAATGATTTTAATTTCGCTATCATATCAGCAGCGGAGATGGAACCGGGCTGCTTTCTCCGTCTCGGACCCGGATGAATTTTGTTTCTGAGCCCGAGTGACAAAGTTTATCGTTTTGCGCACTTAACCATCTTCAATGAAGCCGTCAATTACGTCAGTTGAGTGTAATCGCCTTGAGAATTATTCTAACAATCAAATTATAGATCACATGATCACATGCTGCAGGCCTATGTACTCTCTGTAAGTAAATTGATTACTGTCGAGCAGCAAGGTGAATTTTTTAACATTTATCACATAGCAAATTTACATCTACGTTTAAATGTTGTGCATGTTTAACGCACTTGTCTATCACAAATAAATCGAATCTTATTTGATGTACTAATAGCTGCATATTCTCGTAAGCTATACATGTATTTCGGCTTGTAAAAGCAGGGAAACCGAAAGCACTTAAGATATGCAGCTTATTTGAATGACGAATTTTAATATAAAAGGCATTTGTTTTCACAAAACGTCAAGGTCTTGACACAAATGATCAAAGAACAAAATGATTGTAAAACGGTAAAAAAAGCGAAGCAGTCATTATTACTCGTATTATATATAAGAAAATACTTTCAATTCAAAACATAATGACTATCGACCCAGGAATAGGGTTCAGGCCCTATCCGGCCCGCCCGCTTCCAGCTCTGGTTAGCAGAATCACATCAGAACAGCTTTCAAGTTGAGATAACTTGGGCTGATATGTAGTCCGATCCAGAAGGGCATTGACTTGCTAAATCAATGCGTAGTTGCTACCAACCTTGTAAGGCTACGTCTGTTCTATATTTGACTGCTAATGACATCACAGAATGAATTGATGAGCAACAACATCAGCCAACCAAATGTGCATTGATGATAATTGAAGATTGTTACAAATCTTTTGAGCTGTGGTTTTGTAAAGTTTTACGCAGGGTTTTTTTCATGTTATTGTTGTACTTTGGTGTCCCTTACTTTTAGATATTTAACTCCACGTTGAATTCATTATTCGGTGTACTCTCTTTCCCATTTATTTAGAGTATTTGGACCTCTTAAACAACCTAAGTCAACGTGGGGTCAACAGGGGGTTCAATGTGTAAAGTAATGAGCTGTACAGCTACGGATTAATATGATATTGACTTCTCCCTTACCACACAAGTTATAGCTTGCCGATGACCCACGAAGTCTAATGAAGGTTTCCAGCCCTGTCTGAATATTATTTGAGCGGTAGGGAAACCACTATTGATGGCGTGGGGAGCTACCACCGTTGATCCGTCAGGACTCCAATCTAGTCGCAACACGTGTGTGGTTCCTGCCGACTGCAAAAGAATGTGATGCAATTTATCTTCTCTGCTCATTATAAGGCAGATATTTGCACATGAAGAATCAACATGTATTTCGGCCTCACATGCAGATGCACTTTGGAAATCGCAAGTACTCACCTTCTTAAATGGTTCTTTCAGTTTTGCCTCTTCTTTCCAATCAGAAGTTCTCCAAATCCGCACGCTTCTGTCATCCGACTACAACGGTGAAATACCTTCATTATAAATATTGTCATTAAATGGCCTCATGGTACTATGTATACAATATGCATGGTACTATTAGACATACAATACTTAATATTCATACGTACAACATGCATTTTCACTTGTTTCAACCAAATCGACTTGGGATCTCCTGTTCTCAGTCAAATCAGATAGTTGAAACTGATAGGCACAATTCCGCGAGCACCAATGAATGGATCACTATTGGCAGCAAATGGATGTTTAATGCGTGTGCTTGATGATTACACTATTTAGTCGCAAATGACAACGAAGCCCTTAAATTTATTCTTACGTTGCATTTTTTACAGCCAACTAGAAATTCGCAGTCGCAAGACATTTTTGGCAATTAGACTTTCTAATTGAAAGACGCGATGATAACTATATCGCTCATAATGAAACCACCTATTGCTTTCTTGCTGATGCCCATGACTGAAGCACATGAGCAGGCCTTTGCTTTCTCGATAAAAGTGTTACTTGTTCGAAATATAAAAACTTATTTATACATAAGCCTGCTTTAGAATATTGTTTATTAACGATTTGCTTAGTTAACTACATCTACATTTATAATAGGATACACTAATGTAATGAATAAAATAAGAATGTAGGTCTACCGAAAAATTATATAATGTTTACGATATTGGAAGCTACAGTGACACATTGGCACTCATAAAGAAGTAAAGCAGTGTTTCTCAAGCTTTTTCTCCTCATCGCCCACTTTTCAAATTTAATAATCGCCCCTCGCTGATCATATTATACATAGCAGTATGTTTGATGGAAAATACAACGTAATTCGTACACCATTGATTTTATAAATCTTCATTTTGACTAGGTGTAACTCAATAGTGAGCGCAGAAATCATTTTGTCAATACAATTGACATACATATGACATATGGACCTGTAGTCTTTCTTGATAAATGCTTGGTGAATAATTTTTAAAAACATACATTCGAATGGTCATCTTTGCTTTAAGTGTCACAAGTCGAAGACATGGCATTCACACTAGATTTCTATTCAGTACAGGTAATAAAGGTAGGCTGATATTGTCTTTATTTCTGACAATCTTATATTTGACTTTCTGGCTTATCATGTTTACTAGATTAGTTAATACTCTGCTTGGTCACATAGTCATCCACAAATTTCGTTCTTCTATGATCTGTTTCTTTCCTTTCAATTCACTTCTGCTGGGGACAACTCTGGTGCATAGGCGTGTCCTTTTCCCCATATATTCATTAAAAAAAGATTCACTTCACAAATCATAATTGCACGTTTTCTTTACCATCTCTAGCATCTCTTTTTTGCATAATTTAGCACAGCATTTTGCCAACATAATATATTTCTTTTTAATACTTCGAAGTAATACAGAACTAAAATATGATACGAATCACGAATCGATACAAAGCTATTGGTATGATGAAGTATAGTAGACGAATGTGTTCACTACTCGCATAAGACTTAAAAGTGAATCTAGGTAATTTTTAAGTATTTTTAAGTGTCAATTTTTGTAATCGCCCACTAACTTAAAATCTCCTCCTTTATCGTGCCCTAAGTATTTTCTCCTACCAGAATCGTTTCATCGCCCCCAAGGCTGCGATATCGCCCACTTTGAGAATCTCTGAAGTAAGCTGTCAAATTAAAGCGTCCATATTTTTCTGAGATAATTATAGTTCACGAAGCTTGAAAGCCAGCATCTTGACGCTAGATTGTGAGTTGGATAGTGGATGTTGAGTCGACATGTAACTTCCCTTTGGCCATGTTTTGCCTTAATAGGTAGATTGATGATAAGGACAAAGTCTGTAACCTCAGGGTTGCAGAATAATGTCAATCGGATCTCACGCGTGTCTGGAAGCGCAACTTGCATCAATCGTTCATATACTTAAGTCCTGAGGCCTCACAAATGTATGTTTTGATGAGCTACAGAATCTATTATCACTATCATAATTTTGAGAAAGCACTATTGGAGTTTTTACAAAAAGTTTATTATGTCTGTAACTTTCATGTTATATAGCTTTTCGCAATTTATTATTTTTTCTGTTTTCTAATTTATTCAGACTGTATTCATACCAATAAATAGCAGGCTAGAATATGTAGACTTTCACATACATCACTCATTGTTATATAAGTATAAAAAAAGGATTATGAAGGACTTTCAGCATTTTGATGTTGACTAATTCTTGCCTAAGCTTGGACTAGCCCAGGCTTGGAAATGGAATAGCATGGAAGCCTTGATTCCAGGATTGAATTAAAAAGATCCGAAGTCCGACTCAAGCTCGCAACCACGAGTCATTTGTGTTTTCATACACCACAAGTAATTTGTGGAACATGCGTGTAGTGTAGCTGCTTCGACTAACTCTTGTTTATCAACCGATGTCTTCAGCTACGTTCAGTAAGGATCCACCATCACAAGCTTACTGCATGTTCAAGTCTTTTCGAACAAGAAGAGGAAAGAAATCATAAGAAAACAATTGGAGTCATTTTTAGATTGCCGAATAGAACCGATTCGGAATTTCTCGAAACACAACTTCAAATTGAATCGAATCTTGAAGCTTTCTATATTATCTATTTCACTTGTAATTAATTAGATGATTTATTAAGTACACCATTAAAGTAAAATTTGCAGCTCAATTAGATAAGAGCAGCTACAATGCTACACGTATCCAATGGAACCGCCAGTTGCAATGAGATACAAAATGTCGATGTCTACGCACTTCTAATAACCCCGTGTGGAGTCGTAAAAACTGACAGAATGCCACAGCGCTGATATAAAGCTATCTAATATCTGACCTGGGAGGCTAGGTAGCGCCCTGAGGGATCCCAAGTGATTCCTTTCACCATAGAAGAATGGCCGCGAAGTGTGGCCATTTGCTGAGGAGGATGCCGCGTTACATTCCACACCATGACAGTGTTGTCGATGCTCGCAGAAGCGAGCCACAGCGAATGAGGGGACCAAGAGAGATGAAGGATGTCTGCAAAGAGACAATCGCCAATTAACTCCCCATTACAGGGACAACTACTAACTACAACATACAAATTCTAATATTAGTTTCAAAAAAAAACTTTGATCAATCATGACAAAATAAAGACATTATTATCATAACGACGCTAAAGATGAAGCGAGTATTGAAGAGCACAGAAATTATCATTAAAATGCTGTACCAACCTCCGTGATGTCCCTTTAATTGAGAATGGATTCTCCATGCCTCAGTAAATTCCGTGTTAGAGCCAAATACGGTAGTTGGCGCTCCACTGAAAAATGAATAGATAAACGTCTATTAAAATTTTTGTATCAGAAAATTAAATGAAATTTACGTAAATTTTAGCAACTATTCACAAGATGCACACATTCCAACATGAGCTTTCGGACCATATCTGATGCCGTGATCATATCTTTTGTGTCATACCTCCTGACCTGGGCTTCATCGCTAACATTCATACAGCTTTCTAGACGCTAGAGAAAAACGAGTCAAATAAGTAATAGTTATTGCACGAGTGTGACCAATGTTTTGCTCAATGGTGCGCCCACATTAATTTTTGAAAGTCACGTGTTAATCTCTCAAATACGAAGGTAGTCGCCCATCTTGTTCATCAATTCACAACAGCAATCCTCAACACTGACTAAAGGCATTCGAATCAAGTCACAATGGGGCAGCTCAATGATCAAATACAGGTAATGGCCACTGGATCCTTTGGCACTGTCTTAAACGCTTAATCACCAATAATCAATGAAAGTACCATGACAAGCACCTAGATTAAACAATCGGAAATTAATTATGAATCGTCAGAGGCAGCTGCCCATACTACAATATTGAATCAGCCATTTAAACACAAACATTTTGTAGCCTCGCAGTGTTCGATGTTCTAACTGACGTTTATTCCTCGTCTTTATTGCTGCGATGCTGATATCGCCACCTTACATAGATGTCATTCTGCACATCTCTATCGTAGACAGATCAATTATCAAATTGATGGTGAATGGTGCAGGCATTTCAAGAACTGTTTAAGTATGGATACCTACCTCTGACGATTGGCAACAGCCATGAAGGTGTGCGTAGATAATTACTCACTTTTCAGTTTGCCTTTTTGTCACATAAGTTTCATTGATTATTTAAAATTAAATCATGAAAACCTGCAACACTATAATCCCGAAAACGTGATGTCTCAAAACCAACCTAAAACCAATTCAATCATTATTAAACATCGAAGAAAAGCAACCATTCAAAGAAAGCATTCAGTTTTGTAGTTGACACCCGCGAGTGTTGCATCGTCAACGATCTTCTCTTGCTCCTAAGTGCAGTCTCACGCAAAAGCATTGAATGTGTAAAATTCCTCCGGTTTGTAGAAAATTCACAGCGCTTTCTTTGTCGGTCACACTGAAGACAACAATGGCATGAAGTTCATGATCACAGATGTATCTTGCTATCTAACTGAGCATCCAAAGGACCAATCCTTCACCCCAGGCTCCCAATCCTTCACCCATCAGTGGTGTTGTACTGTCACTCAGTAACAGATCAAGTTTTTTCTATATCCAATGTTTTTGACTAAGTTTGACAAAATTTGATGCATTTGGAAAAATTAGAAAATGTGAATTTGGGGGAAGAATAGAAGTACCAAAATCAATTCTCAGCAACTTCAGTCAATTCAATCATTATCAAACATCGAAGAGGAGCGACCATTCATTATGGATTTTCTCACCGTTTGACAAGGTACCAGATCATTATGACGGCATCGTCACCACTGGAAGCTAACCACTTGCCGTTTGGAGAGAATCGAACACAGTTGACGCAAGCTGCAATTGGGGCGAATGTTTATGAGCTTCCACGTTAGTATAAATCCTGAGATACTTACAGATGTGGTTGTCCATTTGACAAAGTTTCTTGGGAACTGTGGGATCGTTCTCACTGCCCATATTGCGGATGGGAAGCATGTTCCAAATGCAGATGATGCCACCACTATTGCCTACAAATGAGCATTCAAGTTGGATTCTCGAGTTTTATTTGAAGCTTAAAATATTTTCTTAGTTGCCATTGCAAATTCTTTTCTTTTCTTTCAATTTTCATGAAAGTGATGAATAAGGCTGGGAAAAACTGACTTTGAATCACAGAACAAAAATGAGGACTTAGAGAAACAAAATGCATTTACAAGTATATGATTTCCATTCTTGACAATTAACTTCCTATTTCCATCACAATACATGCATAAATCATGATTATATTAATTATCTATAAGCATAATATATATTCATAGCCTTTATCATCTGGAATGAATTCAAGATTGATTTAGAGAGAAAAAACGCTTGAAACTAAGACGCTTGCATCAAACACATCATCAAGTTTTGGCAAATTAGAAGAAAAGTTAAATCAATTTCCATAGCATAAGCTAACTTAACATAAGCATACATAAGCACAACCAGATCCCCGTTGGAAATAGCAAAAAGATGCCCCTGTACCCCTTTCATTAGGAGGAGCGTTACGCGAACTCAACAACCTTCAAATTATCAAGTATCAATGAAGCAAGTGGCGAGTTGAAGTGTCGAGATTTGAGAACCTATGTTCTATGTGGAGAGACTTCGGAAAATTGTTTTCCGGTTAATATGAACTTAGTCTGTGTGTCACGTGAGAGGTGTGAACGAAGTTACCTGCATGTACATCGACCTGGATAGTCAAAATCCACAAAAATCTAAATAAAGGGTTCGATAACTCACAGACTGATGAACTGGTAAAACTGGCAAGAGATCAATTCAAACTTACACATTCCGCCTGTAGCCATTCGACGTCCGTTTGGTTGGATGTCCATCGTATATATCCCTCCGCCTGAAGAATAGAGCACATGATAACCGAAAGGAACACGAAAATACGTAAAGTTTTAAATAAATTGTTTTGGCTATTTGTCATATTTTGAGTTGAATTGGAAAGAGCCAATATTGAAAGACCCTGATTTTATTTTCGTTATTTATTACAATTAATTTCTGTTACAATCCGTTAACTATCTTCAGGTATAAAAGGAAGGAAATTAACAGGTTCAGCATAAAATTCAAAATTCCAATTCTACTCAAAATACGAAAATACGTAGTCAACAGCAGAGGTGGACGTTCCTGAATCCCTTTTATAAAGGAAACCAAATATTGCTTTGATCGTTTACTCATAATTGCTTTTTTGCTAGAGCTTTATCAATTTTCTTTCAAATATGTCTCCATCAAGAGCTCTTAGGAAAGAGGATGTTTGCCTTAGAAGAATGTATGACAAATATTAGAAAATATTCGCCTGTTCGATAAAGTTGAATTATCGCTCATTCAAAATCAACACGGGCACCATTTACGGCATAGGCAAAAGTCAATGCCTCAAAATTAGCGTCTGGACTGAGGAGGCAACTTCAACTGTAAGTGTATGCAATTAACGCAGATAGCTTGGGGACATTGATCAGGTACAATATTGCGAAGATGGTTCATGACAAATGGCCAAATTTGCTGAATATTTCAACAGTGTGGATTTCAATGGTAGCAACGTAATACTGTGTTTTCATGATTCTTTGCACTATACGGAAAATGATGGAAAAGTTATTCAATCCTTTCTTATAGTATCAAATATGATTAAGATATTCTGTTGATCTACTGAGACATTCAAATAAGGAACCGATTGCTCTCCTTGATTACTAATTAATGTAATTAATAATCATAAGCTTTTGCCTGATAACTTGATTTGCTGCACCTTGTCGGCTGTCGTCTATCGGTCATTGCGTCAATCTTTCTGTCTAATCAATCCATATATGGAAGAAGTGATTTATGCCAGGAAGTCTGCTTCGCTACAATTAAACGACGTCGGTGCGGGTGTGTGTGCGTGCGATTGAGAGAGAGAGAGTTTTTATTCTCATCAGTCACTTGCAGTTACAAACAGTTACTGATCACATAAAAAAATAAAAGTTGCATAATACTGTTTGAATTATGAAGTTGTGTGGCATAATTCACAAAGGATTTCCTTCGAAGCATCAAACGATGACGCGGGATTCGGAGTCTGTTCGACCCTCTTGTGTTTCGCCGGCTGATGTCTTCCTGTCTGATTTTTTTTACATTTCGGAATTCGTGACGTTGAGCTCAGAACAAGCGAATGATGACTCACTCGCCATCCGGAGAAAAGGATTTGAGATAAGGAAAAAAGAACAAATTTAAAATTTGCTGTAGAGATCAGATGGGTCGATTCAACGAACATTATAGCTTTAGTAGAAAAGTTAGAATATAATTGTGTTGAACCGGTTACATTGCTTCATCTCTCTAGCTGGTAGAACGTGAAAGGAGGCAAGTTAGGACGAGTAAACATGCTCTAAATTTTGTCAAAATTCAATAAATATTATGTCGCCTATAAGATTATTGAAAGCCTGATTCAATGGTGATGAAATAATTGTTTAAAGTCACTTCTGTCCCATACTGGGACCTTGGACGGTGCTGACATAGTCAGACTTTTATCTGAAAGATCGCTAGGTCAAGCTCATAACAAATGTGCCACAGTGATGATCTAAATTTAGTACGGTATTTTGTGTGGACGTCAGCGAGTAAAATAATCAGAATTTCATAATGTCTGCTGACCGGACATAACATACACAGTCTGCCAAATTTACACGAGTGCATGAAACTTGACATTTCCTATCATAGAGATAATAGTGTCGAGCTAGATATTCTGACTAAAGTAGAATGCAAAAACGCGTCTGCTTTGAGACAGAATTTTGAGTCGACCAGAGATAGCTGACTTCCTATTTTCGCAAGCAATTTCAACATTTCAGGAAGTTTTTCACCCTTTGAGGGTAGTTTCAACGATCCTACTCGAAGGAAACTTTCAACGTCGATATGTAATGTCATTTTCAGCATGACCTCTCTTTTTGCAGAACTTGTATTACTGCCAAAATTACCCCCGGTCCTTTGAATTGGTAATATGGGAGCATCGGCTGTATGCAACTCACCATCATGGGAAATCCAAGCAGGCTTCACAAGACGAACCATAAATCTAAAAATAATTAACAGGATTTAGAGAAAGCCAACGAGGTGTTGTTCGGTTGGACAGGTTAAATATATTGATTATATTCGAAGCTCTGAATGCATTTTCATTAAATGAAAATTCAACTTTAAAAGCAGTTTTCACAAAATACTGTCATCAACGTCAAGTTCTGCATATGCATGATTTCGTGACATGTCATAGACTCGTTGCCAATGTATAACTGTGTCTTGTTTCCCGTCTGTTTGCATCAGCTTCGCAAGAATAGAAAGGTTACCTAAGGTTAACACACATGTGGGTTAATGACAATTCAATCTTCAGAAAATGATTTCATCTTCATCGATTAAACAAATTATTCCGTTACTTGTCATAGGAAGTGCCATTTCACAAAGCAGTATTTTAAGTAACGTCACTGTGAAAGATCATTATCAATGAGATTTTTAGATCTCTTGAAATTCTCAGTGCGACGAGGATAAGCAACAAGCATAGTTACACATATTCACATATAGTCACTATCTCTCAGGACATCGGCAAAAGAACGCGGGCGTGAAGCCACACATAGCTGGTTTGTCTGAACAAAGATCGCGATAGAACAGATGATGAGTTAATCAAATATGGTCGCAAAAAGTTTTTTTTTCGTCAATTCGAAAACATTTAGAGACCTCCGGTTTACAGTATGCTACTATAGCAAATAACCAGACTGTTTTGTATGGACTTTAAAATCATAACTTTAATACAATATAACATATTTTTGATCATCAGCAGAGGACAGTAGGGTACATAATTTACGGCAGTCAGCTTCATAGACAATTACATAGCCTACATAGCTCTAGGTCGTAGATTAAACGTAGCGCAAGTTCGGACGGCTGCTACTGTCAACCTATAAAACCTGAAGGACTTTTTCATCGTCCTAGTCCTCATAACCAGGCACAGGACGAACAGGAATGTCGACACTGCGCTGTCGATTCTTTCCACTTTCAATTCGACGAAATCTCATCCATTTGCTGACTCTAAGGTGCAAAAGTCGACTTCGTCCTTTCGAATGAAGTCGAAGCTGTGTGGAAATCGCCCGCTCTTCGACATTAAGAGCTCGCACCATCATGCTGTGTCCCATAATGCGGACCATCAAGTTTGAGGGATCATGGCAGCTCATTTCTTGAACAGGAACTCCATCGAATGATCAGGTTCCTCACCGAAAATGCTTTTCCGGCCTCTGTAAAAAGCCAATTCCGAAATTATACTCTCATTTGATAGTGAAGAGACGAGGCGGCAACTATCGGGACGCAATGATTGTCAAATATCAATAAACCGAAACTGTAGTTGTCTAGGTTATGTCGCAAGGATTCACGCAAAACAAGCATGTCTAAAATCTTCTGAAGATTCTTGGAGTCATGAGCAACAATGTAATTATCAATTACTTTAAGTGTACACTTATTAAGCAATGAATTGAGAAAAAGACGATTGCATCATTGAAGCATTTGAGCTCTTCAAGTATCTTTTGCCATAATTCCTGTTATACTGAACAAATTTCGACATTTTAATCAAATTCATTTTCTTCATTCCGCATAATGCACATAGACAGGTAACTGTATAAGACAATCAGGAACGATGCTGCTGTGATTCATTTCCACTTTTAAATTTATTTTCACTTACGATTTTTTTTGTTTAGCATGTAACTGTAAATCAGCAATTTAAGCTCATAGCCTATTAGAGGACGAGATAGCAGCTTGAAAACCACCCGACATCAAATATCCACCAAGATGCAATAATTAAGAAATAAAGTACTTAAGGATTTTTCAAAAAAATGTTCAGTAGTATTTTACATGTTCTAAGACTAACGCTTCTCTTTGAAACACAATGAGCTTTCTAAATTCAAGTCAAATGGTGCTGCGTTTGACATGGAAATGTTGATTACACTCAAGTAGTATTCCTGAACTTAAATCCATTAACCTATTCTGCTCCATGTCAAGGACAATGACATGATGCTTCATCTTTATATGCTTTCTACTCTTTACCATTACCTTTTACCATGGAAGTCCATGCTTTCACTAACTACTTCTATATTCATTCCCTTTAATTTTTTCACCTTAATACCTGATCAGATCAGGCGCGAACTTTTAGTGGAGAATGTCAATAGTGGAACACCGTTGGTATCACGTTGAATGTCACAACCACATAGGCCATCAAGTCCAGTGTTATCAAGTTTAAATATATGTGCAATTGTGCAAACATAACATAGAAATGTAGAATCTTAGACTACAAGCATGCTTGAATGAGTTAAAATTGTCAATTTAATCGGGTTAGAAGACCATTTTGACGGGGAAGAGGTATAGAACACACATATTTGCATAATCGCTGCACAAGACATCAATTTCATCTCACAACATTGTCACTATTATGCGCTTGCCTATCTATGTCAGCAGAGATCCGATGGCAATTGTACATAGTTTCAATTAAAAACAATATTTTGAAAAAATAGACAAGACTATAATTAACATAAATTTGTTTCATCAAATCAATAAAATCAATCTTCTGGTAATACACAAACTTAATGGTCACAATCAAGATTGCTAAAATTTCTATAAAAGAAATTATTAGAGGAGAAAACGGGAGGTTAAAGAACCTAAATGAATCTTCCGAATGCGGAGAGAACAAATTCGTCTTCCGTCTTTAAAGTAAAAGGGTTTCGACAGATAAATTTATGAACATTAAAAGGTTAGAACGAAAGCAATGAGAATGAAATAAAATAGTCACTTGACGATTAGTTGGAGATGGCAAAAGTCAGCAAATACTAGGTCATTATGTGATGTCCATTTCGTCTATTGGCGCTATCGATAGAAACCGGTCATTTTGATAATTTGAAAACATCTGAACGAATTGCGGTTCAATCAAGATAAAATTCCAAATCTGTTATACATTCATTGTTATTTCTGGTTCTAACGAAACTCGTTGAATTGTTAATAAAAGATTCAGATTTGATTTTAACGGAAATCGCAATTTCTTTAATGGTTCATAAATTACAAAATTTAACAAATTGTACTCAAAACTGAACAAACAGACTTTCTAGATGAATTTTTACATCATAAGATAGAGTTTAACATATTTGACAGTCAAAATATGTCAAAGAAATAGAATTTATCCATAATAGTGCAATGAAAGAATCAGGCTATTTTTGCGATTGATACTAACTCAAAAGAGATTCAATTAAGTTTAACCTAGCTGTGCTTCAATTTCTCTGGTTTCTATCAAAAGATACAGTAATCAATTTTTACGCAAATATAACTATTGAAAGCGCTGTGCAGACTCTTCAACTTCGTGCATTTATCGCTGAATATTTAATAACTGACTAAAAATTGATTTACTTATGCACCTATATACTCAATACTTGGTCCGTGGGAAACTTTAACGTGACAACTGTCCCTTTCATAAGTAATCGATACGTGAGCAGTTCTGAAGAGAACGAGTTGGTATTTGATGTATCAGAGAGGGAATGTGAAAGCGAACAAAGGGAACGCTTTGCATCAGCCACAATCACATAATACTGAAATTGGAACAACGGCGTGATTGTTTAAGAACTGCTCATCAGGCTGAGAACTCTTGTTGGCACACAGCGTCGGAAGAACCAACTACTACCACGGGCAAGTTGTTCAGTGGAGACAAGATGCTCCCAGCAGGCATACCATGAACTAGAGGCTACTTCACATTTGTCGACGGGGAGATTTAGTCCACTTCC
This sequence comes from Prostheceraeus crozeri, assembly GCA_907163375.1. NCBI lineage: Eukaryota > Metazoa > Platyhelminthes > Polycladida > Euryleptidae > Prostheceraeus > Prostheceraeus crozeri. Next base: position 124,648 of record CAJQUW010004207.1, on the reverse strand, counting down.
TCGAATAGCAAGTAAATCTGACACAGTGAGCAGCGGCTCATGAATATAATGTGTATGGAATATCCAAAGGACAGAGTGAGCCACATTCTGAAAAATTGAATGATGGATTTTAAATGATAGTATGTCTACGTTATACGATCGTTCACATATTAAATACAGGGGAAATCTGTTATTTACTAAATACCGATAAACAAATTTACATAACCCTTGTTATATAAGCATTATTATACTGACCACCCAAATTGTCAATGTTATCCCAGGACTCATCATTAGGATGTCTAACCTCTCACTAGTGATTGAATCCCACCAGTCGCACACCATTTGACAGATTGAAGTTTGATCTAACGCTTATTCATGTTACTCATATTGTATATCCTTCCGGTTCGTGTCTATGAATTCCTCATTGAATTACTGCTGCTAAGTACCTGATTAGTATCTTGGAATTCTCAATTAAATTCTGAAATATGTTTCTCTGTGCTGATATTGATATGTACTATAGGAAAATCTTTTGAAATTTTCACATGTCAGAATTTTTACGGCTATGCTCTTATTTCCAACGTGCATTTGGTGAAGTTTATTCAATTACTCCAGTATCCTTGAGCTGATGTTTTACGCGCCTACGTTGAGTGCTTAGGCTTGATTTGAATAAAGATTACTTACCTATTTATGTTACCCATCATGCCAAAAGCCTAGCATCATTCATTGTCATCAGCGCAGTATGTTGATTCTAAACTGAAGTCACTTTCAAACTTTCATTAAAACACGAAATATAGAGAACCATCTGAGTAAAAAAAGTAGTCCATTGATGATATGGAACTACATTGAAAACACACTGCGTGCATTAAATTAACAAATTCTGCTCTATTCCAATTAATCTTTAATTACATCTAAGTAAATCATATAAGTGCAATTCAACTCAACTTTGATTAAAAATAGTTCTCTATGATATAAGCGTCAGCGTTAATTACACCTATCATCTCATCATTTACCTTTTTCAGGATATACATGATAAAACTCCTGGTATTGATTTTCTGTGCCCAAATCATAAGTGTCTGGTTATATGTTATGTGAACCGATAGCTTACATAGTTTGTGAATCCGTCGCATCTGGTTATGCACCATATGCATGGCAGACGGCTAATGTAATCAAAAATTGACCAGGAACAAGGAGTTGTTTCTTAAAGCAGGAAAGCTTAACAGTGATGTATTCAGACAATATCCAAAATGCTGGAAAAGCTTCTCTTTCGATCTTTTGCTTGCGATTTCTGGGTTCATTTGGAAAATTAAAATGCTCACAAACTCAAAACTGACCATGCGCATGTCGCTGATCAGGATTTTGTGACTACCACCTCAGATTTTACTGAATATATTGGGGTTGTCACATGATCATTCGATTTGCGATACGCTTTTGACTCTGTCTTACCACGTCTTTCAAACTCTGATCGATGGGACATTCTGAATGATTTAGCAAAATCGATAATCGCAATTGAAAACTTTGCGTTAAACTGTACAATATATTGTTCTACTCCTGACATGAATTCAGGAGTGCCTCAAAGTTCCGTCATTGCTTCCCACCTGTTTGCAGTCACATGCTGTCATTAAAAGCCATGTGCAGTGATGTTCAGATGGCTAAGTATGCCGAAGACGTCTTGGTCATGATTCCTGTTTCTCGGTTCTCTAACATCCATTCTGACATGAATTTAGACGAGGAAAATATAAAAGAGTGGTACAAGCCTCACAGTCTGATTCTGAACAGATGAAAAAACAAGTGCATTTTATTCGGAGCAGCACATCCAGGCTGACCAAATGATTTCGGAAAAAAGCAGACTTGATTTTCGGACATGAAAAATCGACCTAATTTCACCTTAATAGGGACAATTTGGCAATGTGCTACCTGTAAGGCTATAGATCCAAATGCACCTAAGTAAAGTCTACGTGTATCGTACAGAGGTAAATGTTACAAGATTAATATATGTGGTCAAACTTCTTTATTTTCACTTTTTATAACTTCTAAATTAGAAAATGTCACATTCAAAGAAAATTTTATGACACATCAATTTCCTTTTTTAAAAAACTGTCAATCATAGATGCTGACACGGCATCCCTGCGTTTCTTGGAAGCCTGACTATCTTCCTCCAAACGCCTTTTCCTTGCTCGAGCCTCCGCCAATTTCTTCTCAATCGCTTCGATTTCAGTCTCCGTTTCTTGTATTTCCTTGTTCAGAACTTTATCTAATTTCCTCTCATAAATACCAATTTTTCGCTTGATTTCTGCAGCTTCGTGCATAAGAAGTTCTTTTTCTTTGAGTTGGAATCTCTTTTTCTCTTCTTCGGTATACAAACGACTAGCTTGGCTTATGCTTTTCAGTAGGTCGTCTGGAATTGTGAATTTTTCAAGTGACTCACGATCAAAGTAATCGGAGGCCAATCGAAATCCATCGTAGAGATTATCAGAGAACGCAGATTGGTAGTCACTTTCATGAAACTTCATTTTCGAGAATCCGCTTTCGACTGTCATATTGTGGGGTACGAACAAAGTTATGGTGCTCACCAATTGTGTAAGCGTTGGTGAGGTAGAAAGTTCATTTGCTTTGAATAACGTCTCCAATGGCTTTATCACTTCGGAATCGGACTTTCCTCGCAGTACTGCAAGCTCGTCAGATGCGGTAACACGATTCAAATTCAAGGCCGCACACAATTTAGAAAGATTTCTAAGAAACCTATCGTTGACAGTTTCTGCTTTCAACAAATGGCACCGACGAACGATTTCCGACTGCAGCAATTTAGAAAATCTTACAAGAAGACGATGCAACTGCTGTTCATTGAATAAATTTCACCGTTCGCTTATCCATCCAATTTCACGCTCACTCAATTGATTCATTGCTGCATTTATGTGAGGAGACTCTTTATCATAGAACAATTCCTTCATTGTTAACTGAAAGTTCCTGGGTGTTCCATCTTTGTGATACAGCATCGGAATGTACTTTTGCGGTGTTATCTCCACTGAATGCCCCAATCGCTGCAGGAGCTTCCTTAGCAATTCCAGCAATTTCTCGAGAAAACTAAATATGTCAAGGTCAGGTGATTGCATGCATTTCGTGAAATCATGTATTGGTTGCACATGAATCGAAAACTGGTGAAGGTGGATCACGAAAACGGAATCATCGAAATACGATTGCAAAGTAGAATCTTTTGAAAGCCGGCTGATTTTCTGTATCAAAGGAAACTGATGACATATTTCAGTCAGCATTTTGTAAAGCGACAGAAATCGAGTTGGACAATAATCACTAATTTTACAGAGTCCCAAATATTTTTCAGCCTGTCTCAGCATCGACTGTACTTTCGGCTTCCTTTCAACAAAGCTTGAAACATTCTCAGCAAAGCCAATTGTATTTCGAATTTCCTTTTCTTTGACCTCGTCTTTTTGTAGAAGGTTCATTCTGTGAACACCGCATCCGTCGATGTCAATCATGTTCGGGCAAACCTCTGAAAATCTGGCTAGCAATCCAGAATTTTCACCACGCATGGTATGGCAGTTGTCGGTCATTAAGTATTTGAGCTTGAGATGATCTAGATCAAAATCATTCATCACTAACATAACAGTCTTGAAGATATTCTCAGAGTCAACAAGTCGAATTTCGTCTAAAGATTTTTTGTAGTCAGACAAAAGAAAGTCTTTCACATCAAAATCAACATGGAGTTGCCTCGTGCTGAGATATACGTTTGTAGCGGTTCTTCTCCGAAAAAATGGTTTCCTCGCTGAGCCGTGCGCTAACTTTCCCGGTAGACATGACAATGATATTATTCCTCGCACATACGTAAAATGGTTGATTTTCTTTGAACTGACGCATTTCAGGTCTCAACACATGAATTTCCGTTCACTTTAAAGAATATGCTGATAGAACTCTTGAAAATCATACAAATACAGCAATGATAGAAAAAAGCAGACTTGACCAAAAAACAGATCAAAAACAGACTTTGCAGACTAGTCTGCAAAAAGCAGACCATTTGGTCAGCCTGAGTGCATCCATCTCGACTTTACTTGTTGTCCTCCTCAAAGTTTCTTGTACTAAACCGAAATTTGTCATTTATAATGCTTATATAAGATCTATCATCGAATACATATCTTCACTGTATGATAGCATCAACGGAAAGGAACGACAATCTATTATTGAAACTACTAAGACATTAGCAATTTTGTTAACTTTCGTGAGAACTGTTTAGGGGATCTTGATGCTCAGAGAAATGAAGTGGTTGTTTCAAAATGCTTTCAATGACATCATCCATCCACGTAACGCTTTGCACCACCCATTTCAAGTACTCGCAACATCTTGAATTGCCTTTCTGTAGAACTCAACGTGGAACTACATCGCTTGTTCCATTCTGTTCCACCACGCTTGACCTTTGATTCCTATAAATCATCCTTTCATTTTTTACGAAACTTTCACCCTTAGCACAGCTAAGAGCCATCATTGAAGCAAGGAGTAGCTCAATAAAATACAAATGAGCAATTAAGATTATAATTTAAATGAATAAAAGGAAAATAACATCTTAAATGATATTAAAATGTCTCCATGCTAAGGATCATCCTGTTTGCCCCTTGCGTGTCTGGTAGAGTTGTGCATTTGATTCAATGACGTTCTTTCATAGTTTACATTTTTATATGCTCACATATCTCTCTGCTCTTTCATCTATGATCGCGTAGGTGAACTCGTAAATGCAGGATTACTAATCATTTGGAATCAAACCTCATTATTACTTCAACTCTCTAACACTATCATGCAGGATAATAGCTCTAGGATTTGGAGGAGAATCGTTACCAGGAAATGCAAGTAAAATTTCAATCAAACTATTCTCCGACTTTTGCGTTCATTACACAATATGCAAATTTGTGATCGAAACTTAATCAAAGTCAATCAATTAATAAATACAGAAAATGCATTCATGAGAAAATGTGTCTGCAAAAAGGGGTTTCACAGCAAAGCAAGTTTGCTTCATTATATATTACAAGTATTGCGATTTCTAATAGTTAATCTCGGGTGACAAGTAGGGATGGTAATTTAGTTTGATCTTTTAAAGTGTTATAATAGCTATTAGCTAGCTCATTATGCATTGAACATTTTAGTTTGCCAACAATATGATCATCAAACTCAACTCACCAATAAAGCATTGTCGCAATCTTGTAAAATAAAGTGGCGAAGGAAGCGGTAGATGTTGACTACAGACGATAGAACGAGAATTTCAGCTAAAAGACTTGGAAAGAGGCCTTGGAAGAATCCTCTCATCCCATTTTCTCTATAAATTTGAATCACAGCTTGAGGAAACCATGTGTACGGCTTCTCACCACCAGCTGCAACGTACGCCATCTGCCTCACCATGACCACTGTTGGTGTAAGTGAATGAAGATCAAATGAATACTCAAAAGTCCAACAAAATGATGATATTAATACTGATCATTTCATAGAACGTTTCAATGGATAACTGCGATAATTTGTAAATTGAAGAATTTGCAAACAAGCCTTAGTAGTAGGATTTTGAAATTTAATCAGCCACCAAATATGCTGAAGGCTATAATCTTTCTGCACAACTCGTTCATTTGCTCGATAAGATATATTCAGAAGAACGTTCACTTGTTTGACAACACACACACACACATACACACATCTATACATCATATAGAAATATGGAATGATAAATTATATATAATTTGAATATATTTATATATCAAATTACAAGATAGATTATAAAATTTCGAGATATTGAGTAGTCTATGAAAATGGAAAAGGAGAGAACTAAAGGACGACTTGCGTGTTACTGGTTATCGTGCTTTATTACACTTTGTCAGACACCACTTAGAAATACATGTAATTTCAAGCTGAAAAGCAACCACACATGATCTCCATTTAGAGATGGTTCAAACTTTGAAATAAAATACCTTTCTTACATTTTGACAGAGACATAGTTACATCATTGGCAAAATGACAATAAAAGTGACATAAATTACAAATTTTATGTCCAGGTTGATGAAGCAGGAGGCTGTATGTTTGCTTACGTGGAGCAAAGCAAACCTGAGATTGTTAATTTGTTGGCGATGGACAGTAAGTCCATTCCGTAAGATATCATCAGTTTGTCCTTCATAGAAACTGCTACAACCATTGCATTTTAGAAAGCAAGAAATATTGCTATAACATTTTGTAGAATTATTTTATGATAGCTCTTATTGCGCATATATGAGAATCATTTTAAACCTCACTTGCATACATGCATAAATTATATGTAGTGCTGAAAGGTCTATCTCATTGATAAGTTCATTTGCTTGACAAAATACCACATAAAGACCTACATAAAACAAATATTTTGCTCCTATACTGCAATGCTTAGCATGACGAAATTTTAAAAAGTGGTCATCAATCTCTTGATGCAGCCATTCGATAAAGCTCCACTTTTTCGTCCAGCCAATTTTGTGCCTCATTTTTTTCAAACCAAGTCATGATCTAATTGTTCTTGACACACACTCTATAAGTAAAAAAGTCGCACAAATGCAACTTCAAAAAGACACAAACCTCAGCTATCTGTCTACTTCTAAACAAACACAAAAATTGGTGACTATATATATATACTAGTTTCTATCACAATCACAGCCTGATGCCACAATTTTCCCACCTAATTTCGTGCAATTTCGTTGACTTACAAATTGATGAAATCTTCAATATCTGCAATTCTCGATTTGCGTTGTCTTCTCATATAGTCGCCTATTTCGTGCAATTTAGAAGGTCAATGCCCTGTGACTGTCTTGGCTCAAACGCATCGATATGGCCCATAGTGTTATTTTTCGGGTGTAGTTTACTTGTGTGTATTATATTTATACACATGCATTTTTTTGTTTTTCATCGAGTTGTGATGTACATGTAGCATTGCAACACGGATTTTTAGGACAGAAATATCAGACATAGACGAGGCTGCGTCAACAGCTAGACTGTCGGATATTTCCATCCGCAAAATCCATGTTATAATGCTATTATACCGGTATGTTACTCTTAAGATTTTTATGAATATTACGATTTTTTATCACTAATAGTAACAGATAGTGGAAACATGTACAAATCTTTTACAAACATTCATTAAGTCTATGAAAATTTATATTCTCAATAGATGGCAATTCATTAATAGCTTGAAAGTTTACATCCAAATAGATTTGAAATATCCATTCACCAATTGATTCATTAATGTATTCTACAGCTGGAATGACAGACGACGTCGCATGACAACCTGGCGTGGCAAGAATGCTGTGTGAAATTGGCGGGCAAGAAATGGTGCATTATTGCACTGAAATGACCTCTAAAGCCGTCGATAGTGACATGCAATTAGGATCATAATTCATTAAGACGCAATGGGTATTTATTGATCTATAGTTACCACAAAATCATGAACGAAACGACTGAGATCATTTAATTGATGGCAGGTGGCAATTAAGCAGTCCTTGTGTTTGCATTAATGTCTCACTCCAAGGTTGGTACTGAAGTGCTGAAATAGAGTCATGAAGTTGAAGAATTCTATAAGAAGTTTTGTACCAGTTCTAAAAATATTAATTATCTAGCCACAGATTAAGTTGTTACCAAGTTTCATGACCCAAAATGTCTCCAAAGACAACATGAATTTTCGGCCAATGCATTAATTTAAGTAAAATTTAAGAAGTTTAGCCGACTAGCTTCGAGTGTTCGCTCTCTGTCAAGACACAAATAAAGCATACACAAATGATCACACTCTCTGTATTAATGCACAATACTCTTCCATGAGAAGCAACTAAAATTCACATATTTCATGCTTTCTATTGATGGGTGGGAATAAAAAGATTTTATACATCGGGCTTTTGTCAAACGTACGTTATTCAACAGAATCAATACATCTGCGAAGAAAAGTCAATGAGAATAAATCAATACTGTAAGTATCATAATTATGCTTCATCATCAATGTTCTTTCAAAGCAAAGGTTCCACCTTTGAAACTGATTTGACGACGGTTCTTATCGGCATGCCGGTCACTTCTAAGATATATAATTTATGAGATTTATGATCATTCAACGTGGAAAATTCATCTCCAATATGTAGCACACATGACGTGAATCGGCACAATTGCACACTGTAATCTATCAATTTGCATATCAGTCTCTTTACAACCTATAAATGCTATTTTTGGAATAAGCCAATGACGACCTTCACTATAATAGAAGTTGATAACAATATAGCCTTCAATGCACATTTACTTCCACGCAGTGCATAGTAATAGCGCGACATTGGCACGCGTTTAAGTAGCATATCGACTTAATAGCCCCTTCGTGGCCGTAATTCGAGTATTAAGTCAATTTCGATGTAAAACTTACGTGTACTTTTACATGCTTCAGTGTGACATAAAAGTACGGCATGCCAGTGGATTTTTTGATTTTCTCCTGACTGTGCCTTTTCTGTTGATTACTTGTTTCATCACTACTATGTCTTCTCGTAGTTGACCAAGGATATCTACATGTAGATTGCTACTAGATCTCCTTGGTAGTTGACCAAAGGCGGGAGATCATATTGATATTGAGAAAAGTAAAAAGGTAACTTCCCCTTGTTTTACAGTCGAAGTTAGTTTCTAAATCACAACAAGCACTTCGGCGTCACGAGCCTTCAAAGGTCGATAGTTCTTCTATGTCTTCTTCGATCTTCAGTTTTGAGAAAGTTACCTGTGCAATTACAGTGCGCGTAGAATCTACATGCAGCTATCTGTGATATTGGTTTGACAATAACATTGAACATTCTTCATTTGTGGACGTTGCTTTTCATTCTCAGTCGCCTGAAGATAGCCTCTTGCAGTGGCTGAAAGTCCTCCATAAAGAAATAAAAATTAGCAATCCACAACATCTCTCGTTTTCGGACTTTCCTCAAGTTGCATGCATTTATATCTTAAAATTGATCGGTGCTGTGGCCTTCGGGTAAAGTGTTTGCTCTGCGTCCATGGTGGAGATCTTGGCTCAACTCTGGTTCAGGTCAAACCTATAACTTTTGAAATAGATACACTCTGCATTCTTGCTAAAATCTCAGCACCAAGAAGATTGAGAGTGGGATAAATAACAACTCGACCATATGGGAGGAAAGCTCCGCGCCTAATGTGCCTCCGAGTATAAGCAAGGTTCATTTATTATTTTCAACATATCTTAATTCATTACATTTAAATCTATCAGCATTATTGGTAAAATGAAAATCTAATAACGTATCATTAAAGTCTTAGGGCAGAATATAGAAGTAGAATTTTATTATATTACATAAAAAGTAGCATTAATTTTGTCAATAAGTTGTTCTGATACCTACCACGGAATGGATGACTGATTGCAATTCCATACAATCGCCACAATAGGAGATGAATAAATCCTTGGATAAAATGTTTTAAAGAGGGCTCCTCACATACAATGTCAATCACATCTGAAACTTCCTGCGTCTCCGGTCGCATGGCATCAATATCCTGGACGTTGTTGATGGATCTCAATGCCCATACAATGGAAGGATGGCGCTCCACGGGCGGTCTCTCAGTATCTGTTGGAGTTGAAGACACTGGACGCACTTCCGATAAATCACTAGAATAGCTAAGGGTTTCGTCTGCGGCAGTCCGACTATCTCGCAGTCGTCGAATATATGTCAAAGCGTTCTCCTCAGCTGCACCCATCAAGCCTGTCGCTATACAACTACCAAGCAGTCCGGTAGTACAGACGTTGAAGATCCCCAATTCACGAAACAAACGCCAAACTGTGAGACAAAAGTTGAAAACAGCTAGTAACGAACACTCCTTATCTCAAAAAAATTAATGATAGTAGGATAATATCTGAGTAATAGGCATATGCTGTCATGATATCCAATGCCCAATTAGAATTCCAATGTGTGCGTGTGCAGCAAGAATACATTGATGATTCCACAGACATAGAAATGAAAGACGTAACTACAGACTAAAATTACTGAGACTGTACAGATATTGATTACATTTGTTTATTTCCGAATATACATTGCTACTGTATAGGATCCTGCTGAAAAAGCATGCAAGGAGGCAACGAATGTCCAACTTCAATAAAGGATCAATATGAAATTTTATAAAAATCAAATTCAGTGATACAAACTCGATTAAATTTTCATCGAGGTTGAGGTCTGTCCCGAATTAAGTTATATAATATTGATTGACTTTGCTACCAGGCACTTGCATGAAAAGAAAAGAACAATAATACTTGTGTTTATCATGTTATTAATCACATTGTGTCAACACACTGAAAATCTTAATAACTATGATAGTTTTGACTACATCAACATACATTCGTTAATTACTACAACATATGATATCAAAACAAAATGTGCTTTATACTAGCAATTGCACATGAAAAATGACATGTCAACGGATGCGCTCAAAGCATTATTCAATGCATGATATATAATCGCTGCAAAACAATTTTGTAAATAGAAAGGGTCACAAAATTCATTGGAATTATCTAATAGCACTAAATAATTAATTATCTAGTCAGATCAATATTTTTGCAATCGGTACCATGTAACCCGGTTCTATCTGTCTCATGACCGTTATCCGCGGTAAATCCGATCCTATATATTTTTAGTTTTAGTTTTCGAAACACTCACATGCTATTGCCGCATAGTCGCATAACTATGATTTCCCAGACACAGCCCAGTGCTACAAATATCTATTTTTGCATCTTCACCTTATCAAATTTTGAGCTCATGTTGTTGAATAGTTTCTTTTTATAATATGTGCCCTGATGATAACGACGCTTAGTCGTAGAAATATATTGGCTTATAAAAAAAATATCAACACCATTACTTCAATTTCCCACCTTAAAATATGAATTTAATGAAGGCCCTTTTGCCACTGTTAATTTTTGTAGGTAAGGTGTACAGTTGCTTGACTTCATGTCATGAAGACATATAATAAATAAACAAATTATGAAGGTGAAAATTTTCTGTAATTATCTGATTACTGTTCAGTTCGACCTCGACCTCGATTAAAATCTGCTTAATGGAAGTCGAGGTTGAGGTTGCATCTCTGAAATATTACTTCAATAATCTATTGCAGCTTCACCACAAATTTGAATTTTCTTCTCTAATATTGCTTTTACATTTCAAGAAATCACAACAAAAGAAAATCAGCAGCGACAGACAGACTTCTTCATGTGCAATGTCTTTAAAAAAAACAAATCATTATGATGTCGTATTCTCAACTGCAGTAGGCCAACATGCTTACTTGCATGGGCAGTGTGAATAACATTAGATATCAAAATGAAGTAGTTGCATTTGATGATAGTGAAAGCTGTGATTTCGTCTACATGACCGTTAAAATGAAGTTAACTAGAAAGGCTACATGTCCTCAGCAAAAGATCATTATGCTATCGAAGTATTCTTACCATAAGTTCCAATCCAAGGGTACATATAGGTAGGCTTCGCCAAGCCTATAAATGACAGCGGAGTATGTCGCAAATTGGGAAACCAGGGCTCATGACCTAGTCGAATAAGAACACGACCAAAGAGAAAGGGATGAAAACTAATTGTTCGGTTCACGAATCTTGAGAACATACGATTATCCTCAGTTGAAATGTTCGAGCCGGAGTCACTTGCCGCCATCAATATGCTCGATTCTGGAAATGAATATTTGAATGCATAAATCATAAAATCTCTACAAAGAAAATTGATCAAGCTGAAGCTGTTAAAGCATAAGCACTCAAAACATTTAACTATTATTGCAAATTGCACACATACCAGCATATTCTAGTGAAAAACATTTTTTGTATAAAGCTATTCCTTCGTTGAATGCAAACACCATCAAAATAATCATTTGATAAACCTATGATATCTCAATTCGATTCTGTTTAAACATGTAACTGCTTAAAAAATTCAAAAAGCCACATTTTGAATACACGAATTGATAAAGTTGCTCCAGTCAATAAAACGCTGTGCACAAGCTGGTGTTACTTTATACATTCATGATTTCAAAGAGAAGCTTTTCAATTTACTCTAAAGAGGAATAATTTCATATTTCCGGCTTATATGTAATGGCTTTAGGGATACAAATCATGTATAAAATCATTAAAGTATACTTACAAAATATGCACATGACAAGAAAAATGATGAAGAATATTGATGAAATATTCATTTGATATTTCAATAAAATGCAAATAAGCGCGACTTCAATCATGATGACATCGATTTTACTGACAAATACAGTAATACAGCTATATTAAGGCAAGGAGGCCAACCAGAAAAATTGAAGTGCGGGGATGGTAACATGAATGATAGAAAATCATAAAGCGACTAGGAAAACTTTGTTACCTCAGCACACAGCTCGATAAACACAGAATAATAAAAAACGCGACTACGCAGCATAATATGCAAAACCTCATGTGAAATTAGCTGCGTAATAATGCTGAGAAAACTATATATCTCTTTATCTTGATCGGGTCGTTCAGTCATCTTAAAATTTCAAAAAACAACAGTAGGCTTTCAAAATAAAGTAGGAAATTGTAAGACGGCAAAATTCCGGCTGTCCGGATAATTTATAGCCAAAAATAAAGAGTTTACACCTTTGTATACATATTTTAATAATATATTTTAATCGGAGCAATGTGTGAAAAGTATTTAATATTGAATAATCGAAGATGAAATACGTCAAATGATGTTGAATCTATAATGACAAAAGTCACTTATGCTGTTATTGAATCGTTTTAAATCACTTGAAAGTCATAAAACCAAGAATCAAACGATCGTGATAATCTACATAGAAAATGAAGGAAAACATCCGATCGGATTCATTTGTCTATGAACAATGATTTTTGATGAATTTAATGCATATGTCAAGAGGAGAGACCACCAAATAAATTAGAAAACATGCCGAATTCTGTCGAAAAGACAAATGAAGGTTGAGGGATCTGACATTTTTGATAAATGTTGTATGCAGTCTGGCATTTAATATGAGCCAATGTCATCAGATATTTTACTATGTAGGAGCATTATTGCAGTCAAAGTTAACTTAACGGCACTTGTCGATCATTGTTTTTCGATTAGTATGGTGTTTGCGAGTTCGATATCTCATTGACTTACCGAGAAAGTTCAGAAGCACTTCTGCAATTTTTCCCATATCTTTACACCATCATTTAGCGCGCAAATCACTCAATTAGAATTTCTTAAGTTTGGAAGTAAGTCTGAGATGCAGATTGGCTTTCCTTTTCAAGGTCATTAACAGTCTCGTAAGTTTTGAAAAGAATAAATTTTTATCGGATTCGGGTAGGATTTACGACATTTCATCACTTCAAAAATTATTTGTGCCTATGTCAATACATTCGATCCACCTGTTGCACACTCGACATTGTTCTTCATTGGAATAATAAAAGTTCTTCAGTAAGAAATCTGGAAAGCTTTGCTAAAATTCAAAGCATCTATCACTGCTTATTTCAAACGATGTGGTATTTGGTGACGACCATCTGTGAAATTCAACTTCTTAGTTTGATCTGCTGATGTCGGGTCTGATATTTGTCCCTTATTTGTGCTTCATATTTCTTATTTACAATTTGTTTTGGCAGATATGTCATCATCATTATCGTTGTCATGATATGCAATATGCACCATGTGCTACACGTAAGGTTGTATGGAACCGTGAAGGACGAAAAAGAAGAAGAAAAAGCTTTATTCACCCTCGAGCCACATTAGGAAAGGCACCTCCGCACCTAGTGGAGCAACAAAAATAACAATTATTGCACAATCAGAAAACGGTAGGAGCAATACAAATCATCAAAAACAGTAATGAAAATAAAAGTCAACAGAATTTCTTGAATTCTTTATGAGTACCTATTTACTTGACTTGTGTCTAGTGGCAATTCATGATAAATCTTCTACCTGATCACACTGAAAGACGGCGAACTCAATACTTATCGGATGAACAGATTGTAAAGTTTTCAGCATCAAATATTACAACATTATCTAAGATGGTCATCAAAAGTTCATATAGGCCTAATATACCAGCATGCCGATTGTCCAAGACCAATGATTCGATATCATTCCTCTTTGTGCTAGTCGTTGCTGTTGTGAACAGTGCTGCTCTACATGCATTGTATCGTAGAAAATTGATTGAAAGCCTTTCAGTCATCTTATTTGTCAGTAAGCCCACATTAATGCTTGAAACTGGTGATAGAATGAAATATGCAAAAGTAGTACAAAAATTAGACCTGCATAAAGATGGAAGAGAAAATGCCATCTGATTAATGATTCCGTATTTAAACTTTATGAGAATATGATATCAACGACCAGGAAAAGCAAAATTGAGTGTGTAGTCACTCAACAGTTCGCAATATTTCTTATATCAATTATATAATACAAAATTGTAGGCCTAAATGTGCTGTAAGTATTGTATGCCATCAAAACAATTATACATACGGACGTACATGACGCGTTTAATACTATTATGATATTATAAGCCTACATGTGTCTACATATCATATTTTGCATTGCATGCCTACACTGTTTAAGCCTACATGTAGTAGTAGTAGTGCATGTGTTATAGACTAATTGTAGGGGTGCATGTGTTATACTATTGTAGACCTACATGTACTGCATGTGTCTCATGCAAGTAAAACTATTTTACATGTTTAAAGCTCATACGAACATAGGCCTTCTGATTCACTAAATGTGATGAGAATTGCGAAAGCATGAAAAAATTATCCGGAGTACCACAATTATTGCAGATTAACTCAACATCCTAATTTCGCTACACAATGTGCTTTAGTGGCAAACTTCGTGTTGTACCAAAATTACGTGTGTACGAGTTCTGTCCTTAATTTCACTTGAAACACTTTTAAATGCAGATGAAGATTAATGCATTTGCTAGAGGAACTGAAATATTTGTATGAGGTGGTCAGCCTGCGATAATAGTTTTCCACTGAATTCTTGTCACATGACCGATGGCGTCGGTCATGTGACAGTTTGTGCTATTATCAAACAATTTAGTACGAAAAGAAAATAGCGAGAATGAAAGTTCTACTATCATTAGTTACGCAGAAAGTAGGGCTACTAGCACGTATGATTTCAAAGTGGCCAATCTTGTTCAACATTCCAGAATCTCTACAACATTGGCGTCGGTTATGTAACATTTTGTGCTCAGCAAGATTGGATTTTTTACATAAGAATTTATTTTTTCAGCAAATCATTGATTAACGACAATAATGTGACAATATATTATTCTGTGGATGCATCCACGCATCTGAGTCTCAAAATGAAGCTTTCTAGGTGTTGATATCATTGATATGTAGACGTCGGTTATGTGACATTTGAAACTATGGACAGGCACATGTCATCAATTTTCGTGAAAATTAGATATCCATGCTCCGAATTAAAAATATTTCGGATAGCTGCGTGTCTTCAACATCATTTTAACGCATTTTGGTAATCTCTAACTCAATTGTAACAATGACTATATGCACACCGAAAATTAGTACTCGAAGCTGTGGACATAGGAATTTGCACCATTTTCGAACTTTGAGCACGTCGATATCAAAAGTTAATGACAGATGCATCCAAAATGCACATGGATTAGGTGGATCTATCATCAACTTAAAGTTCAATGTATTGTTCTAAAAAAATTAGACCATTTTTGTCTCCGATTGACCAAAGACACTGAATTAGGAGTTTTTTTGGATTTGCCCTCCTTCCTTTGTATCACGTAATCATACTCTTTGCTGTCCTCGATCAAAATATAACTCGATGTAAGATTTGTTGTTAAAAACGAAAAGGGGACAAAAAAATCCAATTTTAACATGTATTTTTATGTTATGAACAAAAATGAACTTCAATTTCAACCTTATGCCCAAAATATCATAGAAATTTTGATAGAATATGATGATTCGGATATTTGGCGATAATTTTGGATAGTGATTGATGGATTGATCAAAGATTTCAAAAATCGCAATTTTGTCCACTTTTTCGTAGAATCCGTCAAATATGAATTGGGGGAGAATATCAACAATTTAGTCAACAATGAATTGAGGGGAAAATGTTCAATGAAAAATAGGAACTGTCATTAGAAAGCTAATCAAATGCCTGATTCAATGGTGACAGCATAAATGTTCTACGTTTCCCAGCTTCCTCCAGAGGCATCGGTGAAAAAATAATTAAGTCTGCTGACAACAGCAATCCACATACAATCTAAACGCTCTGCTAATCAACATACCTTATATGACACGTTTCTTAGTATGAAATTTACTGAAATCAACCATCAATGAAAAATCGTTGAAAACAACTTTTCGTTGATGTTTACTAGCTAGTGGGCAATGCCACATAGTAATGGACGCTGGTTCACAAGACTTTTCAAGATCTTTAGGCAGCTTAAAACAACCTAGATCTTCTGGATTTCACACAATTCACGATTCTTCTGGATTCCTCTAGATTTAACGCAGCTTAAAACCTAGACTTTTTGGATTTCACACAGATATTTGGCTATATTAAGCATTCAACTCAGAAAAATTGGACCAAAATTCGCACTACAGCCAATATGAGCCCAAACTTTAGGCCCAACGGACGCTTGAGGTGAAATTCTAGTTTTGACTTTTTGATTTTCATCTGTAAAACGAATTGACTAGGAGTTTCACTTTTAAGTCATATTTTCCTAAAACTAGAGACATGAAACTATAAGAAAATAATATTCATTAAGAATATAATGATTTCGGCTTCATTTTATAATCACCTACATTTCCAATGCTACGGATGCTCGCTCTGTCCACTTGCTAATTCATGCTTGTAAATCAATCATATTATCCCAACAATCGTGATCTCTTATGCTCATTTCTATCAGAGATTGTTAGTACATTGATGACATATCGTTTTAATCAATTTCCCATTTGTAGTTTTGCCTCATGAAGGTAGTGTAACACACATCATTATTTTATTTATTTTTCGATCGCCTTTACCTAATTTTTTGATACTTTCTATTATGGATTGACACTGTCCATTATTCCAATCAAGAATTCGAATACCTATGGACTATTGAGAAGCATTTGGAAGAGTACAAAACAACAGTGGATGCTTCAAAGTATGTAGGCTATACCTATGTACAGAATTCATAGTTTTGATCAATCATGCTGCATAGTCTGAGGCGCATATTCTCTGACTGATGTAGAACGAATATGAGATCAGGAAAACAATGTCGAGGCAAGCGATCACATCAAACTCAATATCAACACACCTACACGCCTCCCTCCGGCACACAACCAACGAAGCTCTTCTCCAGAATATCCATAGCCACCTACCCATACTAATCAAAACACGGACATATTCACAGTCCAAAGAAAGAAACCTCAAACACACCTTCACGAACTACAACAAAGCACTTCACCGCACACATCGAACCTGAGACTTCAAAACACCCCCACCACCACCACCAACCAATATTGACATAGCCAACAGCATAATCATAAATGCAATCTGACAAGCAGAAAACTCCATATACCAAAAGGGATCCAACAAATCAATACGCCCATACTACCAACCAGTGGCGAATGCTCCAGGCATGCTAGGCATGCGGCGCATGCTCACAATTTGTGGCTTTAGAAGCACTTTTAACTGTGAGTTACTATTAAGGCGATTCAAGATCAGACTGTAGCAAATCAGACCTTGTCAGATGTCTATGAAAGCATGCGGAAAGGCAATAGCTACTACACTGCTGCTGCTGCCGCTTCCACTGTAGAAATCTGTTACCGAAAATAGAATCGCATCGTTCCCTGTAACACTTGCATCGCTGCCGAAGGCATCTTCCCGGCATGCGCTCATCGAGAGAGCTGACTAGGAGCTGACATGATCTGAAGATGTATCAATGCCATCAACGCACGTTGCCTGACATCAGTAATGAATTCCCTCGCACACGTGAGCTGATGACCAATCACAAGGCGCCATGGGAATGACGACATTGTAGCTCCAATTTGATCGCATGGCCTGCTTAGAAACCGAGTGATGACATGTCTCGCGCGCACGCTTTCTCTCTTCAGAGAGTGTGAGAAATAAACATTTACTGCCATTCCTTCGTCACTTTAGTAAGTTTGTGTGAACGGTTACTTGTGTATACGCCGACTCCCAAAGCTAAAATGGCTGAAGATCAAATCGCGTCCTTGATTCAGACTCCGTTTAGTAGGAGAGATATAGCCGAGAAAAATGACATCATTTCGAATGGAAGACCGAAGCCGGAACTACCAAACCTCACGCGCATTCACAGGGACAAAAATAAAGAATTTGTAAGGCATTTTCATTCTTCCCAATATGATAATACATTTTGGTTGACTGGTTCGAGTGAGCTGAACAAATTAGTTTGTTGGCCATGCCTGTTGTTTTCAGGCGACCACAACACATGTACTAAAACTGGGTTTGACAATCTCAATACGCTATCCATTTCTCTAACACGCCATGAAAAATCACTTAATCACATCAAGTGCTTTCTTCAATTAAACAGCTTCGGGAAAAACTATAGAATCGATCACCAACTTGATCAACAGAGGCGTATCAATGACATGATGCATAATGAAAAAGTTAAAAAAAATCGCGAAATATTGACTCGCCTTATTGATGTCGTCTGCTCTATCGCCAAGCGTGAGCTTCCTTTCCGAGGCCATGATGAAGCAAAAACTTCGGCCAATAAGGGTAATTATTTAGAGACTCTCGATTTAATAAGTCATTACGATGCAACATTAGCAACCCACTTGAACGAGTCAACCATTTTTAGAGGGACTTCGTCGGCTATTCAGAATGATTTGATCGAGGCGATCAGTTCGTTATTAACTGATCACATCAAACAAGATTTAAAAAACTCAGAATTTGTGTCTCTCATTCTAGATGAAACATCCGATATAGTTAATAAGTCTCAGCTCTCAACTGTTGTACGATACGTTGATGAGAATTGTGAAGTTCAAGAAAGATTTCTTCATTTCACTGATATGAGTTCTGATCGGTCATCTGATGGACTACTACAACACGTGAAGCAATTGTTGATGAACTTTCACATGGAAGGTAAACTTATTGCCCAAACCTATGATGGTGCTGCCGTGATGGCTGGCCACCAAAACGGATTAAATAAAAAGGTCAGAGACGTTGAGCCAAGTGCAATATTTGTTCATTGTTACAGCCATCAACTGAATTTGACACTTCAACAATAAGCCAAATTTATCCCTAAATGTACATCATTTTTCCAAACCTTGTCTTCGATGGCTTCTTTCTTTTCTCGATCGCCTTTAAGGACTGACGCTCTTCAAGATTTTGTTCAAAAAAGATTGCCTCGAGTTGCTCCAACTAGATGGAACTTCACCTCAAGACTGGTAAACACTGTTATTGAAAATTATGAAAATTTGAAGACATTTTTTCAGCATGTATTGGAAAATTCCCAAAACTGGGAAGATGATTGCATTGACAGATGTCTTGGATATATTGCTTTTCTTGATAAGTTCCAGACTCGCTTTTTGATAACCGTATTTTCTCGTATTTTTTCACTGACAGATACATTATTTGAAATTTTGCAATCAAAAGGTATGGATATCTTGTATTGTGGACAAAAGATCCCGGAATTGATAGAAAATGTCAAAAAATTAAAGAGGGTGATTTCGAACTTATTTTTCAAGAATCCTTTGTCTTTACTGATGCGTCTTTCGAAATGCGTAGAACTGAAACACCGGATCTTTACAAACATCTTTTTCAGGAAATAACGGATAATATTCTGACACAGCTGACAAGCAGGTTCAAAACGATTTCTGAATTGGAATTCTTTAATTTACTTAATTCTAGTTTCTTTTCAAAGCACAATAAACAATTTCCAGAAACGGCATTGAAATCGCTAGATAAGCACTATGGCCGATTCTTCAATGTAATTCGTCTGAAAAATGAGTTGATTGCAATTTATTGCATGTCTGACTTCAATCAAAAGTCAGTGCTTGACATTCTGAAAAGCATGCATGAGCAGAAATTGTACCTTGGTATGCCTGAACTGTTCAAATTAGCGAAATTGGTCGTCTCCATCCCGTCTTCAAGTGCAAGTGCGGAGCGATCTTTCTCGGCTTTAAAACGAATCCATACATACTGCCGGAGCACCCAGAAACAAAACAGACTTTCTTCTTTGAGTTTAATGGCTATTGAGAAAAGCTTGTTAGTTTTGCTTCAAAAGAAGCCTACCTTTTTCGATAATGTAATTGAGAACTTTGTAAAGAAAAACAGGAGGGTTGATTTTTTATATCGTTAGAGAAGTGACAATCTTTTAAAATTGTGAATAATATTTGGAAAAAAACGGTCGTGCTAGTCTTGAAATCATCTTCTGTTTTAGAATATAATCATTTTGAGTTGTGAATATGGTTTTTATTTATTTACATATACCGTTTATGCGCATATGTAGTGTACAGTGTATAGGCTATTATATGAATTAATTGCAAAGATATTAATTTTGTTCATCAACCCGAGTTTAGTATCATCGTACTAATAAAATTGTGTAATATTGATGATGATAATATTAGCATCGTAAACTATGATGAAAAAACTCAGTGTGGAGTATAGCCCATATTGGTGACTAACATGATGAAAATAATCAAGTATGGGGCATTTAAATGAAAGTATCATAGGGTCAATGGTTTATGTTATGCATGTTGGTTTATGTGCATGCATATTTAGACGGCGCATGCCTATTGTGTGAACGCAGGATTCGCCACTGCTACCAACACACATCAGAAAGGCTATCCATCAAAAAAACAACATCCGCAGTGAAGACCTAAAAGACCCACCACAACTCATAACATCCAATTCAGAAACCAACAAAGAAGTCAATCAACACAAGCAAAATACATGGATCAGCAAAATTTATTCTGGCTGGCCTCACAGCAAAAACACAAGCAGACTCTGGTGTACCATACACACACTCAATGACAAGGGCGGCAAACCACCCAAACAACATCACAATCTATTTCTTCAATAGACCTCTTCATCACAACCATGACATAGCGAACGCCTTCCTGGGCGTTAACCTAGACACTCAACACACTTTCACAACACACGGCAGTAACATCTAAGAAAATGCAAGACACACACTCAACATTCTCTCACGTTTTACTTCCACGAACTGGGGACAGCAACAAGAGACCATCGTGGCCACCTAAAATGCCATCACACGTCGCCTCTTGGAATACATATCAACAGCCTGGTCACCGATCATCTCGCAACAAACATCGACAAACTACAAGCAATACAGAACAAAGCGCTCAGGATCGCCAAGAGTTGCACACGCGACGCAAACATACAACACCACGACGAAAGAAAAATGTCCTCCCCATTGCTGAACACTGCATATTACACGCAAAACAGCTTCTAAGCAAAGCCAACTGTCAACACTACTCTCTCCATCTTCTCAGGCACCAATCACCACCTCTCAGACAACAAAAATCCACCATTTTCACCTCAGGAAAGTACTCCTCACCCCCTCACGCACAATCATCCTACACGACAACAAAGCAACTCTTCAAGCAAACACACCCACGACGTCGGGACATACCTAGCACACAGACAAAACAACAAAATCATTAAATCAATCCCCCCACCTCAGCGGTCCACAAATCAGTACTCTCGACAGATGCACACGCAGAACACTGGCACAACCCCGAACAAACAAATCATCCCTCTTAAAATAATACTTACACAATATTAGCCCCACTGTCCAATCTTCTCATCTCTGCCCCTCTATAAATCACAGCCACCCAAAGCAAAGCATCTTTTCTATTGCACACACATACCCGGAAACGCTCACACCGTGGGACCTCCGGGCCAGGTGTGCGGAGCTCATCAGCCGATGGGAGCGGGCTATCGGCCCGTCTGACACCTGACGGCCCACTAGACCCCTCCCAATAGCATGGAGGGGGTGGGTCGACACCACCAGTTTTGGGTCGATACCACTAGTTTTGAGCAGCCGATGTCAATATCGGTTTGTTGCAATTTGAACACAGTTTGGGCTCTCACAGCTTTTTTGCCACAGATTTTGTTAGAGATTGAATAATGAACTAAGTTTAGTCAGTCAACTCACGTGGCAGCAACGCCTATATACTGACGCTCGGAAATTCAATCCAATTCAAAAATTTATAAAATCAATCATTCGGAGAGCTGATTGCATTGCTCTAATTTGCTTTATGGTCGAGGCATCAACTTTATATGTTCCTCTGCTAACTCCACAGATAAATTGAAAGTACTTTGAGTGCAACGGACGCTCGCGAGGTAATCACTATTTTTAAAATAGATTGAAAATTATTAATCATTATTAAATGACATTCTTATGAAACCTATGATAATACGCAAAATCAAACTTCACGACCTGGAGTTTTGTAGCATGCTCAGTTGAAAAGCGCAAACGATTTCAAGATAGATATTAGATGTTCATATTTCAAGTGTGAATGGAAACATGCTAGTTTTCTACAATTGTGTGACACTTTGCCTTGCAGCAACAAATGTTTTTTGAAGCTATGTTTGTAGACTCCGCTCATTATCAATTTTTAATGATTTGGAGCATTGATCGACAGTTAATGAGCAAAATCAACGAAATCTTTGATAAAATGTTCAAAGTCGGGGTTGATGCTTTAGTGGAATTCCGCTAGTACGGCATCTTTTGTGCATTCAACGAACTTTAAAGACACTACATGAAAAGATATGTAGTTCATACTGTCTGCAATTTTCATTAAAATTCTGTCGTCTTCATCAGGCCTGAGAGCGCACTTTTCAGAAATTTCCGGAAAATTTAATGTTCTACAAAACGTGTTTTCCATACCAAATAGGCATGTGCTTGCACGTATGTGACAACATAAGCGCCGCAGGCGAAACTTCCAGGCTTTTGGAGTATAAAATGATAGAATGCGTAACTGAATTTTAGCAAGGAAAATAAAACTAAACTCATTCTAATAAATTTTACCTTGAGCGCTTTCGATGACTCTAGTCATAAGATACGTCATTTATAAGAGGATTCTAAACAATCTTGCACTGAAAATTATAAACATTCAAATTACATAGCTATGAAAAGAGATTAAGTAAAAAATTATGCATAGGTACATACTAAAATCAAGACATCAGACTATCGGAAATTAACATAGATAAGATGAAAGCAGAAAGGGCTAAGACCATGGCAGAAGCAAGTCACTGACATATTCTTTCATAACACACAGCGAGGGCCTGAATCGCTTCAACAAAATGGCCTCAGTGATCTTTACATGGGGCACATTTCTGCAATACGCAGCAACAGAAAAGTATGACTCAATCTTGCATCCGGCAAATAGATTGCAATCCCAAATAGACTTGCTTCTGCCATGGTCTTAGCCCTTTCTGCTTTCATCTTATCTATGTTAATTTCCGATAGTCTGATGTCTCGATTTCAGTATGTACCTATGCATAATTTTTTACTTAATCTCTTTTCATAGCTATGTAATTTGAATGTTAATAACTTTCAGTGCAAGATTGTTTAGAATCCTCTTATAAATGACGTGTCTTATGACTAGAGTCATCGAAAGCGCTCAAGATAAAATTTATTAGAATGAGTTTAGTTTTATTTTCCTTGCTAAAATTCAGTGGAAGAAAAGGCTGCTTTAAGTTTTTGAAGAATGCGTAACCTTTTAAAGCGCCACAAGTGAAGCCTTTAAGCTGAAGAAGTATGGCATAGTATTTAAATGCTTTTACAGCGTCGCAGGCAAAAATTCCAGTCTTTTGGAGCATCAATTAATATATTTTGATCCCTTTTAAACCCCGCGGGCGAAACCCTCCGTTGCATTGAGTATTGACTGGACAAATGTCAATGATACTTTGGCTTCCGTTCTTTAATAGTAATCAGATCTGATTGATACGAGGGAAACTATTTTGATGCAAGACATCACCAGGCATACATGTTCATACTCAATCCTGATAAAATCTCATTAAAATTGGTTAAGTCTAGAAGAAGTTGTCTGAATGACAAAATCATTTGTAGTTGAGATCCTGACCCATGTACTTAAGCGTTGTACAAACAATTCAATACGGAATTACGAAACAGACATAAACTGAAAACAAAAACAACAAAATTTGTAATTGACCAGTAGACCAATATCTATTCGATAAGACAGTATTTTTTCAGTGAAAATTTTCAATGACCCCCCCCCACCCCTCGATTTTATTGTATTTTTTCAGCGAATCTCGTGACCCATTAAAATGTTGGTCAAATTTCCGGATCATTCTCACTCCTGCTTCATGTTGAAATCCTGCTTCAAAATAAGCGCTCAATTTTCCTTAGTCAGACCCCTCACGATCATGGCAAATCGTTTGTAAAATTCAAACTTTGATTTCAACACGAAAATTACATTGAAAAATCTGCTGAGTTTTCGTGAAACTATACTAATTAAACGGCATGTGCGAATGAAAAGTTTTGATCGCAAACCGTGACTTGCATTTCCTATGCAATTAGGCTACATCGTGGCCTGGAAGTCATTTCTTTGCCAGGCTTTGTACCAAATTTTTCAAAATAAAATTGCTGCACAGTGTTTGAATTTTTGGTGGATTTCCTTTTCGGAAACAATTGTAATTTCACAGAAAATAAATGACACTGATGTGTTCATTGACGCACCCAAGATCAAGTGAGACCCAATCCTAAGAAACGTCAATTATAATTTACAATGTTCATATATCAATTAATAAATAAGTAATAAATAATAATAATAATCAAGTAATAAATAAATAGGGTCAATGCCGGTTATTGACACGGCAGAGTGATAATCGGTAATTGACCGATGAGTTACTAATCCGCCGATTATTTGCCGATTAGTGGTCCTTTTAAGATTTTTGAAAAATTTCATTCAAATTCAGTGACTGATCGAAAGACAATATTTCAAATTTTTAGATAAACTTTATGAGAACTTTACAATTTTATCAACTAAATTTTAAAAAAATATCAACCGTACACTTTACTTTTTAGAACTTTACATGCACATTGTGCATTGAACACTACTTATCCGAATTCAAACGACTACTTTTATCATTCCGATGATTGAGAACAACTGCATTCTCCCAAAGACCATTTATTAATTTTCATAGTGACCATAAATGCTGGTAAAAAAGTTATTTTCGCATATTATTATGCATAAATATACTTAGCGCTTAAAAATATGATATAAAAATCCTCTAATAGAATATTTAGGGAGAAGATTCTGCGTGTATCAAGGAAGATAATAGCCTAACCATCAATGTCTAATGATTTTAGAGTTATCAATGATATACATGATTGTAAATCGTACAAATTATAATCGATTTCGCATCAACGCAATACATGTGCATTATATATATATGTAACTAATGTTGCAATATATTTTTGATAATTTCAAATAAGATTTTTCTACGTCACAATAAAGTAATTTCGTCTCTTGATTGCAAAACTTAAATACGATTTTTGAGTAACATTTAATTAAAACTCCGGCGCTTCGGAAGTCGACAGCCTCCATCTTCAGGGAATGAAAATTACACTGCTGGTACAAATTCAAATAACAACATGCTTCTGTTTATCCATAGGTATATGCAAGACGTTAGGTTGTTATTTGAATTTGTACCAGCAGTGTAATTTTCATTCCCTGAAGATGGAAGCTGTCGACTTCCGAAGCGCCGGAGTTTTAATTAAATGGTACTCAAAAATCGTATTTATGTTTTGCAATCAAGAGACGAAATTACTTTATTGTGACGTAGAAAAATCTTATTTAAAATTATCAAAAATATATTGCGACATTAGTTTTTGTGATTCATGTTTAGATAATAATTTGCTGCCAATTTTCACTAATGTGTATATATATATATATATATATATAAATGAAATCAGACACGCGAATATCAGAAAAAACTTGCGAATTTATCGCCCGACCGGTTTCACTTGGTCACCCAAGCTTTTCAAGGGCATTCATTTAATGAAGAAATATCATATTTACATGCATTTCACAAAATTAAATCAAAGAAATCATGCACTGAAATGAAATATTAATAATTATGAAAGAATGCGATGAAAGAAGCAGAGAATTAACATGTCTATGTACATATCAAACACGATTTAGTGATGGTCTAATTATATTGATGCATAGCTTTTCTTTGCCTTCCCTATATGAACGATCACAATTGTTGGGGAGTTTCAATATCGGAATGATGTTAAATGGAGGATCCATGTCTTTAGTACATGAATGAATATGATGACTGACATTAAGAACTCGATATTTGTCATCTTACACTTGCTGTCGGTGGACTCGAGTTCTTGCTCTCAGGGAAGTCCCTGTCTGTCCCACGTATAAATCCTGACAGCCCCTGCATTGCAAAACGTAAATAAGATCACTTGAATTGCAGTTCATATTATGTTGAATGTTGAATGTTCTTTGTTCATTGTTGATTTTGTAATTGAACGACTTGCCGGTAAGTAATGAGTTACAACATAAACATTAGGTCTCCCCACACTTAGTAACGCCTGAAATGATAGTGCGTTTATTTTTTGATAATATATTCAGAAGTGATGGGGGTTGTCGATAAGATGGAATGAGTTTATACTGTGCAAAAGGCTGAGTAAGTTTTAAATTCGAATATACCGGAACAATCACATCTTTGAAGAAATTGGGGTTATTTGGGTTGTACGATTCTTTGTACAATGTCAGTGCATGATTTCTTTGATTTAATTTTGTGAAATGCATGTAAATATGATATTTCTTCATTAAATGAATGCCCTTGAAAAGCTTGGGTGACCAAGTGAAACCGGTCGGGCGATAAATTTGCAAGTTTTTTCTGATATTTGCGTGTCTGATTTCATTTATATTACTTGCCATTTTTGCTTTTATATTTTTCCTTATATATATATATATATATATATATATATATATATATATATATATATATATAAGGAAAAATATAAAAGCAAAAATGGCAAGTAATATAAATGAAATCAGACACGCGAATATCAGAAAAAACTTGCGAATTTATCGCCCGACCGGTTTCACTTGGTCATCACCCAAGCTTTTCAAGGGCATTCATTTAATGAAGAAATATCATCTTTACATGCATTTCACAAAATTCACAAAATTTCATGTCTGTCCTTTTTCTGTTTCATCTGTACATTGCCATCTGACGCCATTTTAACAGTGTTCATTTCATTTCATCTCATATAAAAATGATTTTACCTTGTTTTACATCAATCCATTGACAAAGGAGAAAGTAACGCTCTGAAACGCGTTTGGATAAAAGCAAATTATCACAAGATTGCTTTTTTTCTTTGAAATATATATATATATATGTATGTATAATATTTATATATTAATAATAAAATTCGCCATTGGCCGGCCATTGGCCGATTAGTTCAAAATGATCAAAATAGACAAGGCCAATAAAAAAGATCTTATTACTGATAATATTTCGAATGCTTCTCTATCAAATCGGATGAAAAAAAAGAAAAATCAAAATCAAAAAGCAATCCTTAAAAAAATCGGATGGATATATACTTTTTCCATCCGATTTGATAAAGAGGCATTCGAAATATTATCAGTAATAAGATCTTTTTTATTGGCCTTGTATATTTTGATTATTTTGATACATACATATATATATGCTTTGAATTCTATATTGAATTATACAGTCCTATATTTTCATTTCCGAAACTAACGAATGAAATTATCATTTACGAAATTGTCCTATTGTAGGTAATATAGGGTCACTTCAGACTCTTCCGACATAATACGGGTGAATTCTGTCCCTTCATGGAAATTATTGGTTAGAAAATTGATTGGTTCTTGCGTCTATATTATTTTAATGATGTTGATTATCGATGTGATTTCGTTTGGAATGTAATGCTGATGTAATCATATGAAATAAATTTTTCCTCTATATATCTGCATCTTCCACTTGCAGTACTTTAAGTAGCCTACTGCAATCTAGTCAAAAGCAATTGAAGAAAAGTTCCATATTATACAACTTAACGGAGGACTGTACTGGCATCACAACGACTTTTGCATAGAACATTCATGACATATTTTACTTATCAATTTGTGTCCTTTCCTACTATTAAACTTCCTTTAACTAAATCGGTGGAAAACTTTGATTTCAGATCAATTTGAAAGAAATAATTGGCCGATTAATCGGTAATCGGCCGATCATTAAAATCACTGATCGGTACACCCCAATAGACAATACTACCAACTTAATCATGAGGCATGAACAAATCCATTTATTTTCAACTAGATAAATGCCGTGTTGTGGTTGGCTTCTAGAAAGCGGTCAATGAAGGTCTTAAATAAATTTGAACACAACTGGAATGCGATAACTGCGTTGAGGTGTTTTGAACTCTATGTTCAATTGTTTGTGAAATGACTTGGAAAAAGGGAAATTATTTTTTCGGCACGGTGGACAATCTCTTGCTTTCCAGCACTGTACTTGTATTTGGAGATAAAACCACGGTATCTTGCCGAGCGTTAGTATTTATGATTTATGAATATATCCTGTCGAATGTGAGAATTTGAGTACTTTGACAGGACTCAAAGAACATCAAAATAGTTTTTCAAAGAACATTCCACGCATTATTTTGATTGACAGCTACATGCACAACTTTCTCGACAAAATCATTGACTGCCCTCAATACTAAAAGAATAGTAAAATAACGAACACATCTATTTCGAAAAAATAAAATTGGGCTATTTTAGCGCAAAATCTTACTAAGTAATTTTCAGCGTATTATAAATAATGTTATTTGCATTGACGAGAAAGAGGAGATTACTATAGACAATGGGTCGTGAATGGTGTCATGACATAAAGAAAGTGATGAGGAAGACAGTGGCTAACATGTGAGTATTGCAATATATTAAGTGATCCTGTACATAGATTTTTTGACTGATGCATAATTCTTGTCATTTGTTAGAATAATGTCGATTTCAAACTAGTTTCGCTAATTTATTGATAAATCAGACGTACTGTGGTTACAGTCAATGATCTTATCTACAGACTAGATACGTGTGTTGATTCTACTGAAGTTAACTCTGAATTTCAAGAGCAGGTAAGCCAAAATTGCTGGCCATACATTTATGAAAGTATGACATTGAGTAACAAGTTCAGTTCGTGTTGGAACCGAAATGTTATGCCGAAATTGCTATGTGTAGTTTAATATATACAGTCCGTTTCCTAAATCGCTTAGGATTCAAGATTCTCTTTTTATCTATTGCTCATTCTATTTGAATTTAGTTTTTGGCTCATAGCAGATTGATCACTAAACTTGTTCACTTGGTTGACTGAGACACATGGCTTTGGAGACTGGTTACTGCTTATCAAATGAAGTGATCACTAATAAGTGATTAGCAAGTTTGTTAGTTCATTGCTGATGATGTCCTACTGGCATCTGCCCCGTCTGTAGGCATCATTGATGAGCTGCTAGACATCTCGTTAATCCACTCGCGGACGCAAGCGCCGGCAACTATGGCGTGTAGAAATTGTCATCATTTGAACTGAAGATGTAGAGACTAGAGGTCAGTCTGCAGATCAGAGATTTGAAATCTTCTAACCACACCGAAGGACTGATGACTCAGCATATAGCTGAATTTGGAATCACAAAAAAATTGAAGTTCCAAGTGAGCGAATGACAGGGATGGTCCGCATATGAGAAAACGTGAGAAATTTGGTTGGGTGTGAGAAATTGTGAGAAACAGGGAAAGATGTGTTAGAAAATGTGAGAAAATGAAGATTTTTTTGAGAAAATTTGTCTTCAGTTCTATCCGATTAAAGCATTGCATCAGATCTGCATATCTGCAATCATCATAAAGTCCTTGATTGTAAGATTGATCAACAAAGTGCACAAATTTTTTCTTCCTTTGATCACATTCGTTGAATATCACTTCTCCTTCTACATGCAGCCGAATTAAGTTGCTAAAGGCTGTAAATCCGCGTGCTTCCTCTATTGGAGAGACAATAATTAGGAAAACCAGCTTTATTTAGACATCACCTGAGAATAGAGCACAAGCCACAAAAAAATTCATGCCATTTAGACACTAAACAACCCTATTTGATATATTTTTCCTTGCTTTTTGTTAAAGACTTAAGTTCGACCTCAGCCATCTTTCCAGCATCAGCGTGTTGTCATCAAGAAAACCTAAACTCGAGTAAAAAGCAGAAGCATTGCTTCATCGCGAAAACGTGCTTCCATACGATGTGGTGACGAGTTATCTATCATGATTCATTGAAGTGAATCCGTCCGTTTTCTCAACGAACGGAGTAGAGCTTTGAATGAAGAAGTGCATTAGTTGGAAGAAAGTAGCCTACTCCACGCAGTGCAAATGTAGACTGTGTGGAGTGAACATAGCGCACATAGTGTCGCGATGAACGAGATGACAGACGATTCCATCGTGTAAGCGTAAGTGATGAAGAGGAAGAGTATCTGCTGGGCGATCCAGAACCGATAGTCGGGGAAAATAAAGTTCGCCAGTGCGTTTACTGCGACTGTAGGTTTGGGCAATGCAGAAAGGTATTGAAACTTGTGTGTAAATGCGCAGCACTGAATGTTGCGCCAGTGTTCTTTTGTGCTTTGTCTCAGTAATATAAATTTAATTTTTTGAGTCAAAAGGTTCACAAACAGATGGAAATAAATTGAAAGCAGTGGAAGCAAGTGTGCAACGATAGATAAGACCCCAAGCGATGGTTGCATTATTGACATTATGGCCCAAGGGAAGGATATTCAAAACATGGAGGTGTTTAGAATTGCAGTGACGGTGGTTTACGTGAGAGCTATTGAATTGTCTGAAGCAGATTACTTGGGTCTCGAATACAACAATTTTATTGCTCATTGTTGGGTATGAGGCCGGACACATTCAGATCCAAGTTTCCTGTCTTATTAACGATTACAAAACAGATGTTTGTCATCCAAGCGTCAAGCACCCTATCCAAGCGCTTAATTCAATACGCTCGTTGAGCAAGAAAAAGACAGGGGCAGAATCTCTCCACTTGTCTTGGAATCTTCAGTAATTATTGCAGATCAATATAGCTAACTAGATTAGATTTTAGCACTGTCAAGAATACTGGATATTCATAAACCTATACCAGGCTAGAAACAAGCTTCTAGCAACAGAAGCTTTCCTTTCGCAAACATTTTCAATGAAACAAATGCCAATAGATCCACAGCCCAGTAGATATTTTCCAGGAGCAACGAATATATTCCCAAGAGTTAGTACTCACGCATATAATCTCGCTTATTTGAATCGTATCAATTGGTTTACCGGTCGAATCATAGCACGGAGACGGCGCTATTGAAAATCATGAATGACTTGCTATTATCTTTTGACAATGGTCAAGTGTCTGTCCTTGTGCTTGTTGATTTGACTTCTGCATTTGATACGGTTGATCATGATATCTTGAAATCCCGTCTGAAATATACGTATGGCGTGATAGGAACAGCTCATGAATGGTTCGTATCATACTTATCTCAAAGGACTGTCTGTTATGGTGTCTCACAGCACATCCAAAAAATCATTTCTTTCATGTGGTGTACTAACACAAGGCTCCGTCCTAGGACCTATTTTATTCTCGCTTTATCTCTCACCAATCTCGAAAATGTTCGGCTGCCACTCTTTCAAATACCATATGTATGCGGATGACTGCCAATTCTATCAAAGCACGACTTCTGAGCGAGTACATGAGCTCTTGCTGTCTGCGAATAATTGTTTTAATCAAGTGGAGGATTGGTTGGCAAGTAATCAACTGATTTTGAATAGACGGAAGACTGAAGTGATTATGTTATGTCCTCCAAGAATAAGAATGCCAACTGAGCCACTACCGCATTTTGATTTTTCTCAGAAAGTGAGGAATCTTGGTATATCATTCGATCGAAACCTCGATTTATCGTGTCACGTTATCAACTTGATTCGTGATTTAAATTGTGATTTGCGCCATATCTTTCGCTATTTATCAACGGATGCGTGTAAAACTGGTGTGCAGTACTATTCTTTCTCGAATTGATTACTGTAATTCAATTCTATACAACTGTCCAACGTATCTTCTGGATAAGCTACAGCGTATTCAAAACAATGCGGCGAGGTTAATTGTGCGTATTCCGAAATATGATCATATGTCGTGTCATCTTTCTGATTTACACTGGCTTCGTATCAGACAACGGATATGTTTTAAAATTTGTGTCACTGTGTACAAGATTCTTCAGGGCTCTTGTCCGTCCTATTTGTCAGATCTCGTATCCGTATATGTTCCTAGGCGATCGTTGCGTTCATCTGATGATGACCGAATTCTGGAGTCTCGCAATTATCGGACTCGATTCGGAAGAAGATCATTTTCCTATGCTGCACCCGTATTGTGGAATTCCTTACCCAGAGACGTGAGGAACTCAGTATCCCTACACTCATATAAAAAGTCTTTGAAGACATACTTTATTTCGTACAATCGCTGATGTGCTTATGTTATTTTGTGTACATGTAATGTTGTATAATTTTGTTGCGCCATGAGCTCACCAAGTAATGGCGCTCTATAAATACACAGTTATCATTATTATTATTATATAATCTCCTAGTATATCATAGACTTGAGTTTAGACCTTCATTGATACACTGCCTGCGCGGATGGGATCTCGAGGCCTGGTGGCAACGCTGCACGCAGAACTTGTGACCTAGTATGTATTTTCACAAATTTATAAAATCTACAGCAAACATAAACGCAAATCACATGCAACATTACATAACTTAAGTTATGTTAACCTTGCAAATTATGGGAGACTTAATTTTAAGAAGTTTAACTTCAAAAATTATTTAGTGAAGGAGGATGTTCATAGTCATGCATAATGACTTTCTACTGAGATGTTGCGTCGTTACTCGAAATACATGTTGGCTATCTATCACAAACAGAACAGGCTACGTAGGCCTAAGTGTATGAAAAGACATCTTCCCAGAGCGACCACCCGTCTACAACGACCTTTTTCCTTGCTCCCTTAATTGATGGTTGTAAGGGGAACCTTTTATTTGCATGTGGGGTTCTCTAATCATTTATTTTCCCCTTTGTACATTGCCCCATTAATATTTAAACACTAATAATACTAATTATATACATATTTGTTTCGAACACTCCAAAACTCATGTGTATCATTTTCCAGCTATATGATTTGGATATCGGTCAACGCTCATCCTTCTTGGAAATAAATTTGTGATTTAGAATCTTGTTCCATTTCTCGTTCTATTTCTTTAAGGGAAATTGGATACTAAATGGTAGAGACAAATTTGTTGTGTGTGTAAATTCATTTCAGTGCTCTCGATCTTATAATATCTTGGCAAACGCAAAAGTCGGTCCACAACGAAGTTTTTCTTTCCTGGTAACTTGGAAACTGTAATGTATGAATGTCGATGTCGCATCGACCATCGTATAACGCGGCAAGGTGCTAAACCTCCTACTCCATTAATTAGTAACTGTCGAAGACATTCGTGGTCTGCTCGGACAGTGAGGGGTCGATGATATAAAATATCATCAAATTTGATATTGACAATTCCGAATTTGATATTGACTATTCCGAATTTGATATTGACTATTCCGAATTTGAAGTTGACTATTCCGAAATTGAAATTGATTATTCCGAATTTGATGTTGAAAAGGTATAGTTGTGTTTCGACCCCTAACCTGAACACTCAAACCCAGACGATCGGGGTCCCACACTGGCTGACAGAATGCTCAATAGGCAATGATATGCCTGGAAAGATAAGTCAGACATCTTATATGTCTCATAATACATAATCCCATGATGTATTCGGTCTCCTATCTCAAAATTCAGCATGCAAAGTTTTCAAAAAATCTTGAAACGGAAACCTCTCCTTCAATGATTTCGGAACAAATGTTTCTAGGACACTGCAATTTTGTGAAAATTCTTCCAAAGGGCCCGACAATTGTACACTGAAAAATTCTTTTTCT
Source organism: Prostheceraeus crozeri (assembly GCA_907163375.1). Lineage (NCBI taxonomy): Eukaryota > Metazoa > Platyhelminthes > Polycladida > Euryleptidae > Prostheceraeus > Prostheceraeus crozeri. The sequence goes on along the minus strand of CAJQUW010004207.1, from coordinate 90,677 downwards.
GTCAAGATATTTATCTTCAGTGGAATACCGATCTTTGGAAAACGATAACTGTCTCATAATTTCTGATTGTAGGAAGTGCAGTCTTGACAGCTTTAATATTCTCACTTTCAAATTTTTTAATAAGTAATCCATCTTAGAAGCTGCTTGTAGTTTAACAATTCATATTATCTCATGTTTTTGGAACCTAATATTAAAATCATGTTGACCATCATTGGTATAATGTTTCTATCTTTTTCTTACCTGTTAGAGCTCCGTAGACTACAAAAAGCATCTGAGGCGATATGAATTTGTGTTTGAGCACTTAGCTACACACACCAACATTTGATACACAAAATATCTATGATTTTAGTAGTATAGATAGAAAAGCAATATTAACGAGGTCAAACATCATTTGTTTGAACATGAAAGGAGGATATGACATACACCTACAATAAGTCAGCAGGTGGACCTCACCTTTCACCTTAAAATAATTTATATATATATATGAGAAAATTCTCTTTATATAACTTTTAGTAGCATATCCATTATCCATACCATCTATTTCCATTCCCACAGTGACCATTGATGCATTTTCATACAACTCTTTCTTCAAATTCAAACTGTAAAGCAATCTTAGCTTGTAATTTCTTTCCATCGTTACATTTGATTATCGAACTAACCATCAAACTAAAAGTGTACTTGCAGTAATGTAGTTATAAGATATTTTCAGTTTGTCTGGTCTAGATTCGAGGAAGCTATATAGGCCTATAACTACAAATCCGGCAATTTACTAGAAGTAATTTGAAGCTCTATTTGAACATCAGTTTATTTATCCCAAATCTTTCAATTTTATGCAAGCTTAACGCACAAATATTGACCTTAGATTCACTCACATCACATGCGTTTGATTTTAAAATATTGAATGATGCAGGGTGACTCAAACTTATCCGTGAACTAGAATAGCAAGTTGTCTGTCAATGTTGAGTAGAATTTGCGTCAGATAATTCAGCAACATGCTATAAACCATGGACGTGACTGAGGTAACTGACCAAGCATATTGTGTCCTCCGCCATATTGTGTGATTCGTCGCTGAAAATAAATATAAACTGTTCTATTGACACTGTTTGTCCTCGGCTTTTTAGAAAGACAGAGATGAAATATACAACTTAAGAATGAAGTGCCGTTGCAGCATGGACAATAGCAGCAGCGGGTAATTGCTCTGTGGAAGAATCTAGACGACGATTTCGAAAGGCATTTGTGAAGAAGCTTCCTTTTTTTAGGAGTATGAGCTTTTTATCCCAGCGGTCACACGCAAACGCCATGCTCTTGTACCGCAAATTGAAAATTCGATTCACAAATTCAGGACAAAATTTGTGAATTACCAACTTTGGCTGTATTTCTTCCAACATAATTGTCGCCTTCAATTGATGCTGATATCAGTTTCGCTGCACTAACTAAAGTGCGGACTCATAGTTTATGTACTGTAGTACTGAGCGATTTTGTAGTTGATAATTAGTATACAGAATTTATATATTATCATCAAAGAAAGTTTGCAACAAAGTATCGTGCTTTCATACTTTGAAACGTTAGTTTATTTTATCAAATTTGCACACCGTCGGTATTGATGAGATGACTGATACAACTCTTGTGAGCAATGTTTAGTCAGCTTTGATCATTTTACGAGGGGGGGTTCAAATATGAACGGGAATTTGTTGAAAAAGCTTTCTTAACATGAAAACATAACATTCTATTTAAATGAATTAATATAATATAACAGTCCACTTCTCAATGTAATCACCAGCAGCGTCTACACATTTTCTCCATTGATTTGGCATTGCTTTGAAACCACTCTCAAAGAAGGACTTTAGCTGTTGGTCCATCCAACTTTGCACAGCACTTTCAACCTCGGCATCGTTTGGGAATTTCTTGCCTCCGAGATATTCTTTCAACGGTCCAAAAGGATGATAATCCGACGGAGCCAGGTCAGGACTGTATGGAGGCTGGGGTAGCACGGTCCATTTTGATTTATCGACCGTTTCACGGGTGAGAGCAGTTGTGTGAGGCCGCGCATCGTCTTGAAGGAAGATGACGGAAGACTGAGATTTTCTTCTCTTTCCTCTGATGACAGGTTTCACATGTTCTGTCAGGAGACTCGAGTAGTATTGTGCGTTGATAGTTTTCCGACCTCGCAAAAAGTCATGTACAGAACACCTTTGAAATCCCAGAATACGGTGGCCATTACCTTTCCCGCCGAAGAAGCGGTCTTTGCTTTTCGAGGTGGTGGTGAGCCGGTATGTCTCCACTGCATTGATGCCCTCTTCGACTCAGGGGTTGATTGATGAACCCATGTTTCATCACAGGTTACAACTGATTCAAGAAACTTCTCTCCTTCCTCTTCATAACGCCGGAGGAGCTGTTGGCAGATTTCAACACGCTTTTCACGTTCAACTCTAGGAATTCGTGGCACCCAACGTGCAGACAATCTGTTGAATCCAAGTTCTTGGTGAACAATGTTTTCAGCACTTCCAATACTGGTGCCCACTTCCTCAGAGATTTCACGAATGTTTATGCGACGATTGTTCAAGATCAATTGCTCCATCTGCTCCGTATTCTCTGGTGTTAAAGATGTTCTTGGCCGTCGTGGATGTGGCTGATTCTCAACTCGATCACGACCTTCCCGGAATTCTTTTGCCCAACTGTAGACTCTTGTTTTCTCCAAACTGTGCCTGGAGTCTGGTGAATATTTCTGATGGCGATACTTCTTCAGCTGTTAAGAACTTGATGACAATGCCCTGAGAAAGGCTGGTAGGAACTTCATGTTCAGACATGACCGCAATGAGAAAGTGACATGAGCGTCAAGTGATTTATATCGGCAAAAACAAAGTGAGCGACAGTTCATCGCTCTCTTTTCATTGCATTTGCAACTGTGACGACTATGTAGCTGACGAATTATTTTCCAAATTGAATCTCATACGTTCAAACACCCGAAATTGGATTTCTAACTTCAAAATTGTATTTTCTAATTCCAATACTAAAATAATAACAAATTTCCGTTCATATTTGAACCCCCATCGTAATTATCTTGTGTACATTCCTAGGAATAGTCTCTAAGAAAAACATTGCGTCTCGTAGATGTACACAAGTACATCGTAGTCAATGTTTCTCTTCACGAGTATCAATGCCATACTTCTCATGAAAATTAAAAAAGTTAAGAATTTATCACAATGAAATGGCAGAATACGTGGTGCGATCAAAAAGTTCCGGGACTTTTCCAGGAGAAACATTTATTTACAAAATATATACAATCAATGACTATCACCTTCAAAATACTGTCCCTGGGCATCGACACAGCGAGCCCAACGACTCTGCAGTGCTTGGAAGGCACTGTGGAAGTCACTTTGCTGAACCGTGTTCAGCACCTCCTGCGATTCGCGCTGAATCTCCTCGACGGTGGTGAAACGACGACCTCTTAACCTCATTTTTAGTTTGGGGAAGAGGAAAAAGTCACAGGGGGCTAAGTCGGGCGAGTAGGGTGGGTGGGGAGCAACAGTTGTTCCGGATTGACTCAAAAAGTCACGTGTGCGGAAGGCGTTGTGAGCTGGCGCGTTGTCGTGGTGCAGGATCCAGTTGCCATCGCGCCACAACGTTGGTCGCTTGCGTCGAATGTCTTCCCGTAGACGCCTCAAGACTGAGCAGTAGAATTCGGCATTGACGGTCTGTCCTTGAGGAAGAAACTCGCGATGGATCACGCCTTTGATGTCAAAGAACACAATTAGCATGCTCTTTGTTGAACTCCTGACTTGTCTCGCTTTCCTCGGCCGTGGTGAAGATGGCCTCTTCCATTGCGAAGACTGCTGCTTGGTCTCGGGGTCGTATCCGTAGATCCAACTCTCGTCTCCAGTGATCAACCTTGACAAGAAAGTTGGGTCGTCTTGAGACTGTTGCAGCAAATCCTGGCAGATTTCCACATGTGATTGCTTTTGGTCCTGTGTGAGGAGTCTGGGCACGAACTTCGCAGCCACACGATGCATGCCCAAGTTGGATGTGAGGATGGACTGCACAGAACCAAAGGAGATCTCAAGCTGGTCCGCAAGCTCATTGATTGTTGTTCGCCTATCTCTTAGCACGATCCTCTCGACTTCCTGCACCATCTCCGGACTGCTGCTCGTGCATGGTCGGCCACTCCTTTCATCGTCTTCCAGGGATGTTCGACCACTTTTGAATCTTGAATGCCACTCAAAGCATCTCGTGCGACTCATTGCTTCATCACCATAGGCCAACCGCAGCATCTCGAAAGTGTCAGTGGCAGACTTCTGAAGTTTCACACAAAACTTGATGTTTGCTCTCTGTTCGATGCGCACATCCATGACAAACCTCGTCGTGTGTCTGAGCTCGTAGATGACAATCGCAGAGAGACTAAATGTACGTGAACAAAAGTCACCTGCAGTTCAGCTTTAATAGGTGCTCTCATGAATTCGCCTGACACACATGTTGACGATGAATAGATTTCATACTTCAGCAAAGTAGATGACTGTGCGACGCATAGTTAGGTCGCTAGAGCTATAGTCCCGGAACTTTTTGATCGCACCACGTACATTCACTCAATTGAAGGCTTAAGTCTCACTTATTGAATGTGTTATTTATTTATTTATGTGACATGCAAGTGTCCGATACTGCTTTAAAAATCGAAACTACATGTTCCTAGATGTAACGTAACTGACATTCTCAGTTTGTTAGCACTTACATTTAGTAAATGGATATTACAAACATCGTGAAGGTGTTGTCAATTGATGGTAGACGCTTTGCCCAATTGTGGAATTTCAGGAAATAGAGGGATTGTTTCATTATTATTTTCGGGAATTTCATTCATTTGCCTGACCCTGGCTATCTATGACCCCAAAGGTCTCTTGTATTCATGATGAAACCATACAACGACGTTTTGTGGCTTCTCGAAAATGATAACGGAAGTTTTGGGGTTGCGTGATGACAAATACACTGATGACTGATGGAGACCGGTACCCAAACATGTTGAAACCATGGAAGGTTCATTCCATCAAACTAAGGATCCTTCTTGCCACAGAATTAGATTCATCTGCGCGCGCTTCGGTTTCCTAGAAAGGAAAAATTGTATGCAACCTTAATATCGAAATGGCACATCACAGAATTGACAACTTGCTCCTTCTCGAATGGATAATTCGTGTATCGCTTGCTATTGGAAATGGCAAACAATAAGCTGCCAGCAGGGGACACCAGAGCCAGTGAGAGATGCGTGCGTGCTGTAATACCACTTCGCACACACCAAAACACACATCCCTGTCTTGGCTTCGATTCAATGTACGCTCTATACAGTGAGCAATGCCGAGGAGAGAATGTGAAATCCTCAAGTGAACTAATTTTCGTACGCCTGCTACTTTCTTTAATAATGATCGGAAGGGCCAGCATTATGGAGAAAACGTGTGGGCAATGATCTGAAGTCTTCGAATCTGAAGGAATTTTGGCAATCGAAGCACTTTGCTGGAACTCACATTAATCCGCAAGTGACGCACGACTTTTTTTCCTATCTCTGTAAGGTATTAGGAATTCCTTCTTGCCCACTTAATAGGTTCCTCTATGTGCCGTCAGTTTCGTATTAATCACACTTCTAGCAAACCGAAGCAGATAAACAAAATATTTAATTCTGTGCTTCTTGCATTTTAGATCAAATGGAAGATGCGGACAAGGATATTCCGACAAAGGAAAACGCCAACGATGTTAAGACATCGAAAAGCAGCGATGAATCCAATAATGGCAGTGGATCTGATAGTGACGGTAGCACATCATCCGACGGATCGAAGAAAGATCAGAAACCAGTTCCTGCTGAAAAAATAAAGGTAATAATTATTAGCTTATAGCTAGGATATTGATCAGATGCGTTACATTATGATTTTGACTGATTAAGAATTATAAAATTTTTGTTACTTAACTTCGTAAAGTTACAAACAATGTTGCGTATCTCATGAACTAGTCCATCGTAAGCGAATGTCTCGCATAGAGGCATGTCGAATGATGATTATTTTATAATAAATATGATGTGCATGTTATTATATTGATCGACGTAATTGATATAAAAGTTATCATAAAAACTGATGCATTTTGTGTGTGGTTTGTTCAGTTCCTCTGGAATTATTTGGCTGATGAAGGCTGAACGTATGACGATCATTCCTTCCAACTCAACTCTCAAACGAAATGGAATACACGTGAATGTCGAGAACTCGAAACTGCTGATCAATCGGTCAGGTAATACAGGACAATGTAAGCATTTGTGGAATGTGCATATTACAATTTACATCAATGTAACATGTAAAATATATGAGATAAATTACACAATTTATCTTTGCGACCCTAGTCATTCATTTCAAACATTTTTCACTTCTTTTAAAAACATATTCTTATATTATTCAAAATTGAAAATAGTTTGATATTCATTCTGAAATTGTTCTGTCAAGCATTTTTAGCTTTTGAAATTCGCATGTAAAAGTCATCAAGTTTGAATTAATTCGCATTTATTTGGTCTACTTCAAAAAAAATTCCTTTTTTTCCTTACTGAAGAAAATGTATTACAAAGTAATTATGATGTAAGTCTTTCAACGCACAAAATTGCAAGAAAAAGACAGATTTCGCGGATCTGGATTGATCACTCAGTACATAAAAATGTATGTACTTAGTGATCAGAAAGGACCGGCGAAATCGATTTTAGTATCTCATAACTTAGTGTGTTAAAAAAATTGTGTTGTAATTATTATGCCATTTATGTAAACTGTAGTTCAGTAGTGATTCTTTCTTTGCAAGTTGCGTTAAGATGACAAAAATACTCATTTTGATGTTTGCGTAATGGATATGTACAGGTATTGCGGCTTTGTGTATTAGTATATGCAAAACAATTGATTGCTTACGTGATTTAGCTAATAGATTCATTTCAACATAAGTCACACGTGCGTAAGCGCTGGATCAGATTCAAGAGCAGGAGACTGCTGAGATAAGGACATTTTGAAATTAAGTTGGGTTTTCATTACTTAATTAAAGATAGTATTCGACACCCTTTTTAGCTATTGCAATTATTTAATTTGTGGTGTCATGCGCCCAATTGCAGCAATTTTTGCGGTGCTATCACTTATCATTCAATCATCATAATAAAATTCATTTACAAGCGGTTGCACGCCTACAAAGGAATTACTGATTGCCTTCGCGAAGTTGTGTGAACTCCAACCACTTGTCTGATAAATGGTGTAGTTCGTGACTTAATCATGCGACACCAATTTCCTTATAAAACTTTTAAACATATCTTAACATTTATGCCTTGTAATGGACTTATTCAAACAAGATTTGGCCAGTGTGACATTTAATGCAATGAGACCACAACTTCTAAAGAAGATGTAAAATATATCTCAAATAACAATGTACATATTGTTGAAGTGAGTGTGACTGTTCTCTTTTTGTAACATTGTTTGATTCACTAGTATTTTTGCAATTGTTCAAATGAAGATGTGGCGAAACGCTCCAGTACGTTCTTGAAAACAAGGTTGGGATTCAGTCTAAGCATGTTTAACATCGGAATGAATAGTCCAACTATAAATCTATCATTTCAGAAGAAACTCCAAACAGCTAGAAGACATTATTTATTAATAGTTGGAAAGAGCCGATTTTTATTAGGTGTTGTAGATGAATGAGTCTCGCCTTATTAACTGTTGCTTAAATGCCAATACATAACCCAACTTAGATGACAGACAGATAGTGAATTACTAACATGATTGAGTAGAACAGATTACAATCTTCACAGATTCTTGCCTTCATTCCAAATAATAGTCTACTTTGGCGAAGTGTAAAGTTAATGAAAATCTTGGTATTGAGCTTAACAAGAGACATTGCTAAGATCAGTTATAATTTAAAATAGGTTTAAATGTCTTATCAACAAATTGCATTTCATTATGATGCATTTGCATGCAACCAATGATGCAATATATCAATAATATGCATGTAGCCAAATTTACACATCTTCAAAATGTGTTCAAATGAGCAAAGGTTAATTTTCAACGTGAGTTTTTTTTGCGATACATGTTGCTGAATCCGTTTTCAGTTTCAGAGAAAGAATAATAATTCAGAATTCTTAATCATAAGAATTATCAGGCAAAACATGCACTTTCTGATAGTTAATATAACATCATCTAGTTCGATGAAGCAATGTAAAAACAATTGCGTGACAGAATCTTCTATGTAGCTTATGCACCGGTCATAGTCTGGTAGTTACAGGCTTGACAAGAGTTGCCCACTCGGCCCGATCCATCGACGTGTGCACCGCGTCCAGCATAGCTATGTCGGTGACATTGCATATTACGATCTCACACGTCAGTCCTGGTGAGCCTCTTCGTCTTCTGCTCCTGATTCGTCTCATCATCCTACAATGTGGCTAACATATCATATAATCTCCTATTATTTTATGACTAAGTTGTTGCTTACTGTTCTTCGCCAGCAAACTGGCCATCCAACATCCTTTAGAACATAGTCATTCGTTTTTCTGATAGGCAGCACCTTGCACAAGCACCACATCTTAAGCAACTCCAGCTTCCGCCGAATTTCTTTGCTCAGGGTTCTTGTGTGCAGCCGTTTATCAAAATAGAGAACATCAGATAATGAACCAAATGTTTCTTCATGGAAGAAATTAATATCAGGAGTTTTCCAAATGTTCGTCAGAGACGACACTTTTGACTGGACAATCGTAATTCGTCTTGAATCTTCATCGCCGCATCATGATGCAACTAAATCCAACTATTGCAACCAAGAAAGCTGAAGCTTAGTATAATGTCCAACTAAAGGGTCATCCAATTTAATGTGTTGCACTTCGTTCGTTCCAAAAGCCACGATTTTTGTCTTCTTGACGTTCAGACACAGTCCCTACTTCACTTTCTACTTGCAAACATGCTCAAGGAGCTAATTCGTTTTTGGTGGTTGCAATCACATTGTATGATATTGGCCATGTATCGGAGACTATTCGCGAAGTTGACGTCTTCATTATATGTATCGGAGCATGTATAAAATATATTTTAAAAGACATTGAAATAAAGAAATAAATCGCCAACAGGCTATTTAGGAAAACAATGTGATGTGTGAACTGAACAACATACATGCACATGCCTGTAACACAATCAATCAAAAACATGAGATAAAGCGTGTGTTTGAGAATAAATTCGATGCTAGCAATTTTGTGTGAAACTAATTATTATCTCTATATTCTGCTTTCATTCAAATACCGTATTTCTTTGAATATGAGACGCCCTTGAATAAGGGACGCCCTCGAATAAGAGACGCATCCGTGAGAGGAAAAAATTTAATAAGAGACGCCCTTGAATAAGAGACGCATGTACAAAAAATAGACTGCTATAGACATATTACATGCAGGCTATTGTAATGTGGTAGCTACATCCGCCTGAGCGATTATTAGGCCTACATATCTTAGTAAAATAAGTCAGTCTACTAGTAAATACCGGGTATCATGACCAATATTGTATAATATATAAGGCTTCCTGTTGTTGTACATGCAGTACATGCATGTTGTACATACGTACATGCAGGCCTACTTAAGGTTACTTCATCTACCATTTAAGGAGGCATTATAAGGTAGATTCCTTTGCATTTGGAGTCATGTACCAGTCGGTAACTTTTGCTGTAAATACTACTTGATTATCGGTATTTTCGTTTCGGTAAATTCAGATCTAGTCTACATGTATAGTGGCCAACATGTACTGGTATATGAATGTATTAGATGAGTCTACAAGATATGCTACTACAAACCATAAAACTCCTTTCATTTCCAAAATATCTGAATTATGATAAAGCGTATATATGTAAGAAAAATTACTGGCGAAATTTGCCCATGACATAGGCCTAAGTGAGGAATGCAAAGGTTACCTAAGAGAATAGCAGCAAAAAACAAAGACATCTTTTTCTAATGAAAGAATGAAAACTTGAACATTTGATAAATAAGAGACGCATCAATCAGGGATCTGAAAAAAATAAGAGACGCGTCTCTTATTCAAAAAAATACGGTAGATTATACTATATAGCCACCAAAAGTCAACAACTTTGAAAAATATCGACTTCACCCGGAGCCGGAGTTTCACTATTTTTGAATGGCTCCTGCTCCACAGCTCTGGTTGGCGTAGTAAACAATCAAATGGAAAACTGACTGAAACTCATCTATTGATGTATGATTTTATTACGTACTTTTCTTCGAATTTTCTCTGTTATTACCATAGTGATATCTTAATTGAAGGAATTTAATACGCGCTTACATGTATATGATAATTGACAATTCCATGAATTAATGAGTCAGACCTGTGATTGTATTTAGGTTAGACCGGGACTGGGTTCATGTCTTAGTAAATAGAAATTTTACGATTGGTCCGAGTCCAGCTCTAGCCTAGATGCAAGTTATCTAGATAATACAGTTCTCTTCAGTTATGTAAAATACGAAGAATGCATAGGTATAGCACATGTGGATATTTTATTATATATGCTGAATCATTAAGACTCACAAATTAACATAATTTTTCTGTGGTTTCTCAGGAATCAACATGAATTAAAATATCCAGCATTTGTAACCTGCATCGATCCTGCAACTCGTCCAGTTTCACAAATCGAAGTCACCAACGCATTCAACGGATCCTGCTCCTCAACTCATTGCTTCTATTTGGATTATTTCCTTTATTTTCAGGTCACATTTTCAGTATCGCAGTTACGACAAGGCGCATTTTAGTTTTTACTGAACTGCGTACAACAGTCACGTTAAAAATTTATATTTGATTATTCATCAGATGCATGTATTCCCTGTTTTTTTCGGACATTTTTCACTTAGCAATTCAGTATAACAATTAATTGTCGATATACCTTGGCCATTCATTACTATTCGATGCTCGCGTTGCACAAACTCAGTCACAGTACCTAAACTAGTCCTTAGGCACTAGCAGTATAAACAAAAATATGACTTAGCAATAATTGTGTATAATCATCACAATCTCAACTTAATTACTTAAAACATAATTTGTCGATTAGCAGATCATTCCTTGAAACATCATCAATTACAATCATTTCAATGGCACTTCAATTTCATGTAGTGTTATGTCGGGGCGGTTAGGTGCATAACAGCTTGATCGTAATCGTCAAGATAAAAAGTAGTTATCATGACCCTACTTGAGCGAGTTAATTTGAAATTCGTTTGATAGCGATTTTATGATCATTGCCAACTTATATCGTTGTTTTAAGCTATGATCGGCAATGATAACATTTTACGAATTTGATAATTTTATTTTTGTATAATGAAAATATGCCATTTTTGTGAAATGTAAAGGGTGATCGCGATCTTCCCGCCGATTCTTCTCACAATTTATTCAAACGTATAGATGAAGTGTGTGATTCATACATATCTACGTTTCAAATTTCAAATCTTATCAAATGTTATCAAATTATGAAAACACTCCATTATTAACTCTTCTCACAGTTTATTCAAAGGTATAGATGAAGTGTGTGATTCATAGATATCTACGTTTCAAATTTCAAATCTTATCAAATTCATTTACTTCTGAGACGCGCACGATGGAATATCGCAATCTAAACAGCACTGAAATCGCATCAATTGTATCGTTTCAGTTACTTTCAATTGTGAAGAAGCCAGGCGAATGTTTTTTGAGAAATTTGGAAAAGAGCCACCACCAGCACGCACCCTTCGTGATTGGAAAGCAAGATTCTTGGACACTCTGACCATCTTACTTCGGAAGCCTGTTGGTGATCATCAACAGAGAAGATTATCGACAGAAAAGGAAGAAGATGTCCTTGCCGCATTTGGAGACGACCCATTTCTATCACAGCGTAAGGTGGCCCAAGAAGTTGGTGTTGCGCAATCCCCTGTCAACAAGATTTTAATGGAAGATGGTATCTGCTCAGGAATTGCTTCCAGACGATCCAGGGAAACGGTTGAATTTTTGCAGGATTGTCCTAACAGAGTTAGAAGTGAAGAACATTTGCTTCAGCGACGAAGCAACTTCCCACCTAAATGGCTGCGTCAACAAACACAACCGTTTCGTGTATGCCATGGATAATCCGAAGATGATTGCTGAAGACAAGGCGCTGCGCTCACCTGGTATTACGTGCTGGGCTATGGTGTCAACTGACTTTGGGGTTGTGTATGAACTGTTAGAGACGACCATGAACTCAGAGCATTAAAAACGTATTCTTCAAACTCACGTCATCCCACTTCTCAAGCAGCATCGACATAAAAGAAAATTTTATCAACAAGATGGAGCTCCTCCCCATTTTGCGATAGTGGTTCGACAGTTACTCGACAATCAACTCAAAAACCGATGGATTGGTCGTGGTGGGTCTATCCTGCGGCCTCCAAGAAGTCCAGATCTTTCGGTTTGTGACTTTTGGCTTTGGGGATACATTCGCAACGAATTGTACAAGCCCCCAAGACCATCTATAGCCACAACATTGAAGGAAAGGTTGATGGACTTACTTGACAACATTCCGAAATCGATGATTCGAAAGGCTTATGAATCATTTACTCGTCGATGTAAGCTGTGCGAGGAATCCTATGGAGGACACTTCGAACAGAATCTTTGATTTTGTAACATTTGATTGAGTCATTGTTTGTTTTCACTGTATAGAACATGATTTCAGACACTGAATTTGTTTTAATTCATTCAAATCAAAGCGGCAAAAAACGGCGGGAAGATCGCGATCACCCTGTACGTAGGCCTACACCGGAAATAGATATAGTCTTACGAATTTTTCGATTTACACTGCTACCATACTGCTTATACTGCTCTTAGCAATGAAATTAAAATTAGATTGCATGCAGCATCGATATATTCCAAATAATGGAAGACCAAAGAAAGCAGTTTAGCCATACAAAGCTCTTTGTATATCAAAACTTAGGTAGGGTCTATGGTCTATATATTAGACATCGCAAGTTTTGACTTAAGCTTTATACACTCGAATTAGAAAAGTTTGCCTACAACCTGCAAAATTGCTAGGCCAGCAACATCTTAAGTACAAAGAAAGGCTATGAATATTTAGATAAAAGTACATTAGTTCCTCATTTTGAATACATCTACCGACTCCGCGTTATATTTGTGTAAGTCATATCTGCTTCTTTGCGCTCCTGCAGTGCTTGACAATCTGTGTGATAGACAGACTGACAGACAATAGCCTGTTGCTTTTCGCTACATGAATTTAACCAGTGGTGAAGGACATAGAACAAACGAAAAAAAATTTGCTTCAATGCAAAAATGCGAAGAATTTATGATTGGAATATATAATAGAACAAAATTTATGATGATATAACTGTATGTTATTTTTCAAAAATGAAATGATATCATTCTTCCTCATAATTAAATCATATTATTTTATCATTGCCGATCTTTGGTTTTAAGCCTAGAGAATAGTTTGTAGAAAAACATATTTCTGTGGCACATGAGACGCTTGTAATCGAACCGTGTACCGCACCGTTATAAGATTCCCGCTTAAGATAAATGAAGTAAATTAAGTCAATGAAGATTTAGTATCTTAAGCGTGAGCCAAAAGTCGCATATCAATATATTATTTAGACTTTTTAGAATCGCTAATCTAGATGCGCAAGTCTGCTCTAATACTTGATTGCTGTAAATTCAGAGACATAGATTACCTGAACCATGACACATATTTACCGACATAACTGAAACATTTCCGTTGCAGTATAGTAATATTTTATTTATGCAATTTTGGAAGTACAAAGGGGAATACTGATATTAATGTGGCCTATGTACGGGGTGCATCTATTCGATCGCGATGATCTGTAATGGAATATTCACCAACGAGTTCATTAATACTTATTCGTTTGCTGTTAATGATTCGACAATTTTCATTCTCTTACAAAAAATGCTAGAAAAAATGTCCAGTGTATCTTAGTTTTCCTGTTCTAATGACGTGATCAAATTTACGTGTCATTCAGATTTGAGTCAGACTTATGTCATCACAATTTTGTTATCCTTCATTTTAGGAAACCTTTTACCATTTCTATTCTATTCTCCCTCCTTAAAAATTCATGGATGCTGACAGACTGATTTCGTCCCTCATCCTCAAAGGTTGCTGTTGGTCTCCTACCATGCATTATTTGGGATCCGATCCAATTAGAAATATTCATAGGAAAGCTAAACCTCCCTCTTTCCATATTTGATTGGTCAAAGATGAATGTGACAAGCTAATAAGTGTGAAGTTTGAGATGATGGTTTTCATGGTATGTTGCATTACAAGCTGCTATGTATATCTGTCGCAATTCGAATCTATCTGAGGAATGGTCTGCATAAGAGAAAAAGTGAGCATTTTGGCTCATAGTGAGAAATTTGAGAAACAGGCTGATAAGTGAGAAAATGAAAATTGTTGATAAATATGGCTACAGTTCCATCCTACTACACGCCAGGTGGATGTGTTTCAATATTTCACGTTTATTATAAACATACACGTACATAATGCATCACATACAAACATTGGATCAAGACCGTATATTTCGAAAATTCTGACTGTTCACGGAAAAAATAATATGATAAGGATGAAGCTGAAAACAAGAACAACCGTTAAGAAGCAATGTGGAAGACATTTGAGACGAAAAACAGGTTAAGTTTGTGCATCACATGCTGCCAGTATGTAAAATCTAATTCAATATGTCCTCAGATGCTTCATCGTAAAGAATCTGAATCTGAAAGTTTAAAATGGTTGAATCATACACTCAATTCGGCAGTATTATTGAAAATTAAGCACATTTTGCATAAGTCCGGCGGCGGGAATTTTTCGGTTTGAATAGGAATACATACTGTTGAGAACGTCACCGTTATCTAAATTTCAATTCATAGCCATTTTATCAAGACCATCTTGTGCGATTACCATCCTGACTTGACGCCAGATCGAAGATATAGCCACCAAAATATCAAGCCAAGCTCCACGAACCACCAAAGTCATCCATGATAGGCATTTGAATTTATTCCGAGTCTCAGTGACGTGCAAGTATGTATAATCGACAAATCAATCATAGAATCAATAGCTGATATATTAGATTGTTTATCCACTTTCTGTGGCAAGCACGTGTCATTTACGTCAAAAACTCAAGTGGAAGCCATTGTGCATTCATATGTAACTAGTACCCTATTCAACTATTCATGTGCATATTGAAATAAGCGGGCAGTTGAAGTGATGATCCTATGCCGCTTATCAAAAGGTAAACAATCAGATAGAAGCAGATCGTAAGAAGTAAATGTGCAGTGGAAAAAATGAATCCGAGTCGAAAGTTCATTGGTGACTAATTATGGTCACCAAAGTATGGTTTAACTTGGTCAGTTAGACCGTTCAGAACAGGGAGATGTTGAAACATTCCGGAGTCACTGTGATTGACATGAAAGGTGCTTAATTACCTGAAGATGAACGCAATGGCGATTACCATCTTGTCCAAAAACTTGTTTGTAGTGGTGAAAAGTGGTATGATTCATAATGAATAATTCAAACATTGTTGTTTCAAACAGATTTGTTCATTATTATCAGTGATGTGAGAAATCGGTAGTCGGAGCTGACCATCCCTGCTATGTTCAGGTAGATCGAACTATCATTGAGCCTATCAGTCATCTTACATGATCACTGAAGAGAGACAAATTTTGAAATGGTAAACATGATTTTTTAAAATTATTGCTTCTATGTATGCTTTTGATATATTCATTCCAGTCATGAACGATGGCGCTAGAAATGTGCGACTTCATGATTTTCTAGCGTCAGTCTTTGTTAATCAAGATTCCTCAACTGTGATAAGGAGGAAGTTAGACATGAACAAAAATCTGAAAGAGCATTAATGATGCTTTAGGAGGTTTGTATCCTAGCCATTTCGTAATCGGCAGGGGATTTTTGAAGGCGTTACAAAATTAAATCAGAACATCGATCACGTCATTGTTGTCCCCTTATTAAATTTACTGCAAAGTTCTTTTCACAATGGCAATTGTTGATAAGGACTAGTAGTTCGTGATTTCTACATTCCATTCATCGGTTTCATATCTAATCAATCGCATCCCCGGTTTCTATCCATTTTCAGAATGAAGAAGAAAGCAAAAAGAAAGAGCCGGAAAAGGTAGTTTCAAAAGCCCGCTCTCGTTCACGCTCCCGCTCTCGAGATGGCCATCGTCGTCGGCCACGCAGTCATAGGAAATCTCGTCATTCCCGGCGCCCTCGATCTAGGTCTCGCTCCCGTTCACGATCACGACGTCATGGTCACAGTAGTCGGAGGCGCTCTCGGTCTCACAGTCGCTCTAGGCGAAAGCATCGACATCGGTCTTCGTCTCGCAATCGTCACAGACGTCGCCGCTCTAGATCCCGTCAACGTCGTCGTCGCAGTCGAACACAAAGTCGATCTCGATCACCGGACAGAGAAAGGAAAAGTAGCGGTTTGGTAGTTGGTTTCTCAAGACGGAGTCGTAGTCGCAGTAGAGATGGTCCAAGAAGCAATTTCCATCGCAGACGCTCCCCGATCTCTCCTAGGAAAGCCGAGCCATATCATAATGTCAGCAGCAACCAAGACAAAAGAAGCTTCAAAGATCAGATGAGAGAGCAATTTATGCAAGCTGGACTGGCTTTGGGCGCAGCGAATTTGATGACTAAACAAAGTAAGTTAAATTGCTAGTTACCCTGACTCGAAGGAAACTAGCTAGCTGAGAGGGCCATGAGAAAATAAATACATAGTGAATTATTCAGTGAAGTAGTTCAACAGGTTAAGTAATGGAAGAAGTCCTTATCGATATTATCATAGAGTAAACCGAGGTCGCACCCCTATTTACATCTAAACCACATTCAACAAAAAACCCAAAAATTCAAGCATTCATTCGTTGCAACAACACAAGCAAGTAATGGCTTCTCCTCGTCATGTATTAACATCACACGTCCCCAATACTACAAATTACAACCAAATGGAGCTCGAAATAAGTTGACCATACCCGATCATGAATCGTTCAATTTGCATACAATAATTGCCTTGCAGGTATAATGAAAAAGAACTCAGTCGAGTAAATTTTTGATTTAATCCTCAGACCCTTCTGTGATAAAAAAACCGTTTACGTATAATGTTATGCATGTATTGTATATGTGGAAAGAGTTAGTCACTTCACGATTACTTCAGAATGATCTTATGTCAGCATTTTCTGGATATCATGTTGTGTTGGCGCATTTGTTATTTTCACAGTCCTCCCGTGGAGAGTGGTCAGCAAATGCGACAAGACACCGACCTAAAATTCGTTATGTGGTGATCGTCTACAATTGATCGACACCACCAAATGATAAAAAGCTACGAAACACTACGAAATACATGTCTTAATTTGACTGATTTCACTCCAGTGACATATTGAAAAGAGCTGGCAAAATGAAAATGAGATATTCGCAATTGGCTCTCCTATTTTTGATGATAAAACACAAGAGCGTGAGGCGAGGAGGAGCACATCCGCATTTACTAAAGCACTTGATCAGGCAGACGGGAAGTTCCCGCAGCAGCTCAGCACGTTGTTGTTGACTTAGCCGCCGTAGATCCCGCATCCGCATTTTGTAGCCGCTTTCCGTCAACGCAGGGGATAATCTTCCTTAGCATACACATCTCACTTATAATCACCATGTCTCATTGATGATATAAAAAATTTCCGACAAATAGTGTATAAAACGAGTATGTAAATAATTAAGAATTCGACCATCACGAAATTCTATAATAGACTCCAAATTTACAGCTTAGTCTATTTTCATGCAACATGTAAACATCTTATTTGAAATTTGTTTCAGTTGGAATGGATTCTGCAGAAGGTCTTGATGCAGGAAAGCCTGTTTCAACCAGTGAGTTGGTGTCAGATGCAGCAACATTAAACTTGCTGCCGAATATGAGTGAAGAAGATCTCAAAAAACTTGCCTCCAAGAATCCTCAGGTTGCTCGCGTTCTTCTCATGCGTAGTCGTGCCGAGGCATTGACAGGTGTGACAATACCAAAGTACTACAGTCTCTCAGCGGTCAATCCTTTGAAGTATGCAGAACAGGTAAGGATCGTTGTTCACTACATCATTTTAGGTGATTGTATTTTTTAATTTTGTCAGACACTATACTGTTTTCTTCCCATGTCAGCTTCTTATATACAGGTTGCACTAGGTCGTCGGCGTAGAAAACTGTCTTGTCGACTAATGCGGCAGAAAATCTTTCATCAGTGAATTTCTATCTGTCATCACAGTCATAATTATCTTCAAAAGTCCTGAAATGCCTTCTTGAGTTTGAGATCTTTGCATTGCAATTCGTAAAGGTAGGCAACAAGGAACCTCTGCATGTAAGTGATCATTTTTAAAAATCAAATTAAGACCTCTATGTCATATTCTAATTAACAAAGCTAATAAAATTTCAAAGACGTACGTTTATGTGTAATTGGGATGTATGGTATTTTTATGGTCGTCGAAATAAGTGTATAAAAACTGAAACATTATTCAGAAACACCAAGAAACGAAAGTTTTAAAACTGGTAATGAAAAGTTCCAAGATAGACTCTTTGTTTTTTTGTTAACATTCTGTCTTTAACCCATTAGTACCGAAACGTAGCATTTCCTACGTGATGCTGTGGCATCTTCGTTCAGCAGTAACTAAATAAATGAAAGCATCTGTCCGAACATTCATGCATGAATATCTCGTATCCATTAACAGTTATTGTTTTATCATTTCAGTTCTAAATATTTAGTTTCGATATCTAAACAGACATCAGTTTTTAAAGCGGATTAAAATCAGGGAATATGAAGGAAGAGAAATTGCAAGTTATCAGATTCAATGTGAGCTTGTCCGTGAAAAAAGCAGATTCGAATCCTCTCCGACAACTGTTCATTGCAATTATTTTGGCCGTCAGCAAATGAGCTTGAAGGTCTTTGTCGTGAGTTGAAGTTAACTGTGCATGTGTCTTTTATTTAATTCATGTGTACATGCTATCCGTGTCATTCTCTGCTGCAATAAACGCTTGTCATGTAGCAAAGTCTTTCTCGCGCGTCACAATTATTGCAGCAGAGAATCGTCATTTCATCGGGGTGCGATCGATCAAACTGTACAGGAAAAATGGAACAATACCTGAAACCGAGTCGCTTCGATGGTGATCTGGCAAAGTCAAGTGGCACAGAATGGATACATTGGCGAAAAACCTTCGAGAATTTTTTGGATGCTATATCAGTAAAGGACGCCGACATGAAACTGCAGATATTAGTGAATTTTCTTTCTTCGAACGTATATCAGTACATCAGAATGTGATAATTACCTTGACTCCATGGAATTGCTTGAATCTTTATTCGTGCGGCCGAAAAATGAAATTTTCGCTCGGCACATTCTCTTGACTCGTCATCAAGAGACTGATGAAACTATTAGTGATTACGTGCACACATTGAAGCAATTGGCAAAAGACTGCAGATTCAATTCCGTCACCGAAGACGAGTATAGAAATGAATATATTCGGGACTCATTTATATCTGGCATAAAATCGACAACGTCTTCTGGAGAGTACAAAACTTACACTTGAGGAGGCTGTTCGACAGACTCTTGCATTAGAATGTGCTCAGAAGAATGCTGCTGTGTACCGTTCCATGGACGGCTATCAACACTCGGTTGCTGCGGCTCGTGTTGAGGGGCCCACTGATGTCATTTCAGACAGTGTTGAGCGCAATACGGAACGCAACTTGGAATCTTCTTGTGCCGTGACTAGACCCAATACATGCTTCTTTTGTGGGTCTAGGGCTCATCCAAGGAATCGATGTCCCGCACGGAATTCTACCTGTAATAACTGCGGAAAGTTGGGACATTATTCTCGTGTGTGCCGATCTGAAACAACAAAGCAAGACAATGTGGCTGCTCTGGCAACCCTTGCTACTATCCAAAAACAACCCGACACTTACTCTGCACTAGCTCCTGTGGAAATCAATGGGGTACATACGGATGCTTTGGTGGACACTGGCAGTACAAAGTGTTTCGTTGGAACTGATTTTCTGAAGCGGATTAATACTGTTTCTTTCCCATGTGATTTTCGAGTTGCTTTAGCTTCGTCTAGTGTTGTCTCAGTAACGCGTTTCTGTGATCTTACTTTTACTCTCAATGGACGTTATTACAAGGATATCAAATTCTATGTCTTAGATGGATTGTGCAATGACATGATTCTTGGATTGGATTTCTTGGCCCTACACTCGAGTTTCCGCATGGTATTTGGTGGTCCGCTTGAGGAAATACGACTCGATGCAATTCATTGTATGGTTTTAAAGACCATGGATGTCGATCCTCTCAGTTTGTTCTCTCGATTGGACGATTCACATGCTATTGATGTGCCTTCACGAAGATATTCTGAATCGGATAAAATTTTCATTTCCAAGGAGATTTCTCGCTTATTGGGTGACGACATCATCGAAGAATCTGTATCGCCGTGGAGGGCACAGGTCGTTGTTGTTAAGAATCGTAACAAACAGCGGCTCGTGATTGATTATTCAAAAACTGTGAATAAATTCTCTGTTATTGACGCCTACCCTTTACCAAATATACAGGGTGACTCAAAAGTCTTAATCGCTCAAAAGTCTTAATCGGGTTTCAAATTGAGATTTCTCTGTAAGTATTTGCACTACAAACTCAATTTTTCGTTTATACTGTAGAGGAAGAACCAGAATTTCCAAAGAGACTTGCATTTTTACAATATATGCTGGAAGTGAGCTCCGTTAACTTCATTACAAAGAATGACTCTTTTTTGAAAGTTTTCAAAAGTCTTGTTGATCGTGACTTTCGTCACGGACTGGACTGCTTCTGCAATCTTCACTCGCAGTTCTTCGTTGTCTGTTGGCCTATTCTTGTACACCATCTCCTTGATATGACCCCACAAAAAAATAATCAAGAGGCGTCAAATCTGGGCTTCTAGCTGGCCAGTGGATGGGACCTCCTGCCAATCCATCGATTAGGGAATTGGATGTTGAGAAATTCTCACATTCAGACCCCAATGAGGAGGAGCGCCATCTTGTTGGAAGACTGTCGTGGAAAATCTTCGTAGTCTCTTCAGTTCAGGAATGAAATAATCCCTCAGCATCTCGTCACCGTTGTTTCAAAGAAGTAAGGTCCGATGATCCGGTCGCAAAACATGGCCGCCCAGACCACCAAGCCTTTCGACTTTAGAGGAATCTCGTCACATAAATGTGGATTCTAATAGTCCCAAATCACACAGTTGTGACTGTTAATTTTGCCATTCAGATGAAAGATGGCCTCGTCAGAAAAACATGGCTTGTGGATGAAGCTGGGATCATCACATAGCCGGCTAATTTCTTCACAAAACTGAAGCCTTGGTTCATCATAGTCGTCTGGCAACAGTTCATGAACACGGGAAATGTGAAATGATTTCATGCCAATTGTTTGCTTCAGAGTACGTCGAACAGTCTCGCGTGGCATGTCAAGCTGATTGGCTGCATCCCGCACCGACGATCTTAGATTGTTCTCAAACTCCTCTTTCACACGTAAAACATCATCCTCATCAAGGGATGGGCGACCACTTCGCTCAGCATCTTGGACAGAACCCGTCTCAGTAAATTTCTTAAACACAAGTCGGAATGTGCTTTCAGTAGGTGGCTTTGATGTGAAATTTTTTTGCCACCTCCCGTCGGGCGGTAGTTACGGACTCATGCTTAGACATAAGCAACACAACGTTGATCCGATTTTGCACAGATAACATCACTGGTTTCTATGATAGAAAAGTGAATATCAGCAGCTATTAAGTACTAAACGGTTTCCGAAATCAGTCTTTTCACAGATATCTATGCCTATGCTTCAATTCAACGACATTTTGACGTCATGCATAACTATTGAGCTAATTTAGAAGTTCGATAATTATCATAAGTACCAATCACACATTAATGGAAATGGATAGCTTAGCATTCTTCTTTGTTGTCCTTCTTCATTATGCCTTCGTATTAACTTTCCGCTATTATTTCAATGGACGCATGTGCATTAAGTCTTGTTCACACTTAGCAGGTCACTTGATCAATCAAATTTAATGATGAAGTATTAGCATGTGGTTGTAGTCAATGAGAAACAAATCGTAAGCGGACAATGTTTCATACCATTTGATAAATTGGTTGACCTCCATAAAATGAATGAGCAAGTAGTTCGACCTCTAACTTGATTTTTTTTCACAAATTGCGATATGTTACTAAAATTCTGGTTCTTCCTCTACAGTATAAACGAAAAATTAAGGTTGTAGTGCAAATACTTACTGAGAAATCTTGACTTGAAACCCGATTAAGACTTTTGAGTCACCCTGTACATGATCTTGCTCAAAATATATCACATTACAAATACTTCAGCGTTTTAGATTTAAAATCTGCGTATTATCAAATTCCCCTACATGAAAATGACAAGAGATTTACTGCATTTGAAGCAAATTCAAAACCGTATCAGTTTCGAATACTTCCTTTCGGATTATTTAATGCTGTAGCGTGCTTCCAACGCGCGATTGATGGGATTATTGCCAAAGAGAATCTAACAAATACTTTCGCTTACTTGGATGATGTAATAGTGGTGGGGAAAGATGAGCGTGACCATGAAATCAATTTGCAAAAATTTATTGAAGTGACCCAGAGGTACAACATCACTTCAAATCATGATAAGTGCAAATTCAAACAAACGTCCATACAATATCTTGGCTATGTGATTAGTGAAAATTGTCTGAAACCTGATCCAGATCGCTTCAAACCGTTAATGGATATGAGCCCGCCTGATAGTATGGATAGTTTACGACGTTGCCTGGGAATATTCGGCTATTATTCTAAATGGATTCGGAACTTCTCGACTTTGATCCAGCCATTATTTAAATGTAGTTCGTTCCCATTATCAGATTCGGCTTTGCAGACTTATAAAGATTTGAAATCGGCTATCAGGGATTCTTGTTTGAAACCGATTGAATTTAGTGACTCTTTCGCCGTGGAGACCGATGCTTCCTATAACACACTAGCTGGAACTTTAATTCAAAAGAGCAAGTCTGTCGCATTCTTTTCTCGAACTTTATCGGAGCACGAAAAGGGCTGGTCACATACGAGAAGGAGGCTGCGGCTGTTGTCGAAAGTGTCAAGAAATGGCGCCATCTTCTGTCGTTGCGTAAATTCGAAATTGTGACTAATCAGAAAGCAGTATCCTTTATATTTGATAATCAGCGCTGCGGCAAAACAAAGAATGACAAGATTCTCCGTTGGAGATTGGAATTATCCGAGTTTTCATACAGTATAAGATATCGGAAAGGTGAAGAAAACCTATCGTCAGATGCAATTTCTCGATTATGCTCCCTGAAACTGAATAGTGACCATCTCAAAGAACCTCATGTCAAGCTTTGTCATCCTGGAGTCCGAAGACTTCTACATTTCGTGCGGAGCAAGAATCTTCCTTATTCGGCCGAAGATGTCAAGACTGTTTGCAGATGTTGCGAGCAATGCTGTCGATTGAAGCCGAGATTCTACAAATCGGAGCCAGACTCGCTGGTGAAGGCTACTGCCCCGTTTGAGAGACTGTCCATAGATTTCGTGGGTCCTAAACAAACCAACTGCAACAGACGATACTTGCTTACTATAATCGACGAATACTCCAGATTTCCGTTTGTATACCCTTGTGCGGATATTACGGCTAGAACAGCTATAGCGAAGTTGAAAGATTTGTTCTCGGTCTTTGGAGTGCCTTCAAGCATACATTCCGACAGAGGAGCGCAGTTCATGTCTAGAGAGGTGAGGAATTTCCTATCCAGCAATGGAGTTTGGCAGACCAGGACATCTCCCTATAGGCCACAAGGGAATGGTCAGTGTGAACGCTATAATGGTGTAATCTGGAAGAATATATGTCTGGCTTTGGCCTCTGCTGGGTTGCCGGAATCTCAATGGGAATCTGTCTTGCCAGATGTTCTGCACAGCATGAGAACTCTTTTATGTACTGTGACAAACTGCACTCCCCATGAACGACTGTTCTCTTTCTCCCGGCGCACGGCTAGCGGCAATCAGCTTCCTACTTGGTTGATGACTCCGGGACCGGTTCTCTTACGAAGATTCGTTCGTGCATCGAAATCAGATCCTTTTGGTGGATCAGGTGGATCTCCTGGAGGCAAATAGCAAAGTAGGCTGGGTGAAGTATCCTAGTGGAGTGACTGATACGGTTTCGGTTCGGGATTTGGCACCTTTACATTCTGCAGAGGAGCAAGCATCGGCAAGCAGCTCGGATGATGCAAGTATCTCTCAGGATTTTAAACAAGATGATCTAAAGGAAGACATAAGTGTGGCTATCGATCCCGTGGAATCTACTGACTCTCATGATCCTAACGGCAATGATGTACGGCTTCGGAGATCGACTCGTTTTAGGTGCAAGCCGGATCGTTTTAATTTTGATTACTTTATTTTACATGTATGTGTTCGCATTCTTTTGAGTTGGGGTGAATGTCGTGAGTTGAAGTTAACTGTGCATGTGTCTCTTACGTAATTCATGTGTACATGCTATCCGTGTCATTCTCTGCTGCAATAAACGCTTGTCATGTAGCAAAGTCTTTCTCGCGCGTCACAGACTTCAAGGCGCATATTTGAATGTTTGACTGTAATAGACGGCATCCGTCGACTTATGACTATGAATACCGCATTAGAAGAAACCTTAATAGACAATATTGCCGCTATACATTTTAATAGCAAAACGTTTGGGACTAGATCATTTCACTGTATCATACAAATAGCCGTATTAGACAAAACCGTATTACCGCGAACTTACCTGTAAATCTGAATTTCCTCTTTTCGACGAGCTTCATTGATAAAAATATTGAGTAGAAATATCAGCTCAATTCTATCCGTTTGTCAATCTATTAAGTGGAGAGCTGTTTTCTACAAAGAAATTCTACTCAAATGTGTTCGCTATTCAACATGACTCTCAATTATGATGGCGATCGTTTTCAATACATTGAACAAATATTCGCAACCCGGTGTGTTACAACGGTGTTTCGTCTGATACTATTAGCGTAGACCGAGGTATTCCACAAGGATCCATTATTGTTCATCCTTTTCATCAATGATCTGCATCTTCATTCTACCTTTTCCAAAGTGGATATTTACGCTGACGACAATACTCTCTACGCTTCCTCAGGCGATTTGTTTCTGATGACTTAAAAGTAGTCATTGACAATGAGTCTATCAATTCAGTCAACATGCAAAGAGCTCTGGGTGTGACCATTAGTCGGGATTTTTCATGGAGACTTCATGTCAGCAATTTGTGCAAGAAGATTCGGCCCAAGCTCTTTCTCTTCTACAGAATCCGATCGTTTCTACCCTATGAAGCGCGACTCAAGTTCTTAAAGTGTCTCATTCTTTCACACATTGACTACTGCTCCACTGTCTGGGGACACTGCAATTCTACAGATGCGGTCAGACTGGATAGAGTGACCTGCAAGGGCATGCGAATCGCCCTAGGTCATAGTTCGGACACCAGATATGCCCCCTCCAGACGATCAATGTAAAGAAGCTTGAAGATTATTCCGTTCCGTGATCACATCAAATTTCGGACGAGTGTCATAGTTTTCAAAGCACTACACGGTTTGACTCCGTCGTACATCACGGAACTCTTATCCTACGTTGCTCCTCCTCGGCAGCTTCGCTCAACAGTTGAGCCGAGGCTTCGCATTCCGTGCTCTCGTTTGGCTCTTAGCAGTAATTCGTTCCACTGCAAGGGTCCTGAAATTTTCAACGCTTTACCGATGAAGATTAGGTCAGCCGATTCCCTGAGCACTTTCAAGCGTCTGTGTTTCGATCATTACTTTACTTCTTTCGTTAATTTGAACTAACTTGCATACTAGTAGGAATTATCTTTGTATGTAGTACCGTGCTTCTTCGTGTTGTTACTTTTACATGTATTTTGCTGTTGGCTCGACCACATTGTAAAAAGGTTCGCCTAATGTGTTTTCGAGGATAAATAAAGTCTCTCTCTCTCACCCCCAAAGCACCTCTGTCGATGAAATGGTCTCCTAATTTGTCATCATGAGGTGGGACAATACATCAGATCAAAACCGGTTGGCTTGAGTTAATTTTGGTGCCTCGCTTCTACTGATGAGCGATTATACCATGCCGAACCTCCTGGGGAAGTAGCACCAATTTGATCCAATTTGGATTTGGCCAAGATGGAGATGTGATCTCACGTCTTCTTGAAAAAGTCAAGAACACTAATTGTTCCACTTCAAATTTCGTGTTTCAAAGCAGACAATGTCCAACGAGAAGCTCGATGTATGCTTCCACTTTTTTCAGTGAGTTATTGCACATAGCACTCGGAATAGTAACATCAGAATTGAGTGAGCTACGTCAAATTGCTTTTGATTTTCGAACTTCAAATTCATGACTTGAAAATTCTGTGATGCTCCCTTTTACTACATACAACTGCCGAGATGTAGGATTTCCAACGCATCGAAATGTAACTACAAATTCACTAAAACGTAGAGAGGTAACCTCTTACAGTATTATTATTATGCTAAAGCAACATAATTATTTGAAAACTGAACGCTAACAAAAAATTTTGGCATTAATGGGTCACCATCGTAGTAGATAACGCAAGACTATCGATCGTATTGTTCTAGCCCACATTTTTGTAAGTCTGGTTCTCTATGATCGATTTTTCATTCTATCCTAAAGCCTGTAACTGGAAAGTAATCTGTAGCGGGAATACATACTTAAATTGCTAATATGTAATACTTATTGGGTAATTGCTAGATGTACACTTAACTGGCATTCTGAATTGATTCGGTAACTGAATCTGTACACCTATGTGGCAACACCACGATTAAGGAAATGAAGGAAATCCGTATAAAAGGTGCTACTCAATCTTGTTGACCGGCCATCTGCAGTCGAAATTTTACCCATTCAATGCCTTTGAAAATTGTCTTGATAAATCTTCATCGGCATTCATCTTGTTTTGAACCCCATTTAGCGTCCTTTCATAGAAGCTTGGCCTTAACGATCTAAAAACATTATTTGTTGGATTTTGTATTGTGTGATCTGTCATATCAAGGAAAGATTGTGTCTATATTTATTATTGTACATGCAATTGTCTATGGAAAGTTATGATGTTTATTAACAATAATGAAGTAACATTCAACGGAAAAAGGCCACAATCAGTTACGATTTTTTTAATAGTCTCGACGGTTCAATGAAGTAACATTGATGAAAAAATATGAATTGCTAAGTATCCATTTCTGCTCTTGATTAATATAATAGCACGTATAATATAATGTATTAATATATAAACAACTGAATCTTTCACTGCCTGCTTTGCGATGCGCAATGTGTTTCGTAATTTGGCTGCTTTTAATTGAACAATTTTCTTCACTGAGAGGCCACCGCTCACATGATACATGAATCTAATTTCCTTTTTTGATAGTGACTCTTGTGAAAGTCCTGAATGGTCTTTAAATTTTGGATCTAGGATTCTAGATGGTTTGTCCGTACTCATGCATTCACATCCGATGTTGGATGCGAGCTTGCTATATTTTGATGTTTCTCCATGTTTGAGACAAAAAGTTCAATTATGTTAAAATTGGTTTTCCGTAATGAATAGACATGGGCGATGCTCGAAAATTTCTCATGTTGATCACGAAATTATTTTCACTTTCAATTTTGGCAATGTCTACCGAGAATATGCATTTAGTTCCACAGCAGGAGCTTTTTTAATTATGCATCTACCACCATCTTTTATGATTTCTCTTTGTTCGTAATAAAAGCGTTATATTTTCGATTTGATTACTGCAGAAATTGTACGAATGATATAACTTTTGAAAATGATAAATGCTTCTTGTACACCAAACCTAAGAATATAACTTAATTTGATGACCTAACTTAATATAATTTTGACGCTTTTCCTTCTAAAGCATTCATTATTTAATCAAAAGCATCGGAAGATTCTATTATATTTTCTCTGTGGAATTTGATCCAGTCAACCTTAGGCAATATTAATTCACCTCACCGTTCGACCTATTTCTTAATTTGAAAAAAGGGGAAGACGAGGTCAATCATAAGCTATGTTAAAGAGTTTTCGACTACGGCTTAGTAAATTCAATACAACAACTACCTATAGTACAAAAGGGTCTAAGCTTTTATTTTGATTCACTTTAATTTCCTTTTGTGTTTCAATCCCTTGGTCAATGACGAAGTACGTGCGTTCTCAAAATAGTGGTCTCATGACTGACCCAAAACGGTTCTTATGGACATTTATGATTGTTACATTGTGATTTACTAGTGGCACATACTACTACATGTTTTTATGATTGTTCGTGTCGTACATACCTTATGATAGAAGCTGAGTGAATATTAAACATTTCCTCCTTTTTCAGATGCAAAAACGTAAAATGTTATGGTCTGGAGCTAAAGATACTCAGCAAAAAAAGAATGAAGCTTTATGGACAGCATCATCTGCTGCAGTCGCTGGAACTGGAGAAGAGGCATCGAGGTTTCGAAAATTGATGGGTATCAAGGAAAATGAGGCTGTCGAGGAAAAGCCTATCGTTGAACCTGCAAAAGCAAAGACAAAAGAGGTCGTCAAGAAGCAGGAAGAACTTTTTCGTAACTTAGATAAAGAATACGAACTTGCCAGAGTTGCAACTCATTCAGCGCGTGGCGTTGGATTAGGATATTCTTCTCAGTCGTACATTGACCCAAATCAATTTCAGCGATGATAATTTTGTTATCAGCTTTTCAGTAAGATGCTAATCTGTAAATATGGTTGTATATAAAATAAAAATTCATATAGTTCATGCTTTGCTATTTTCATGACATGTCGCATCGATCGGTGTGAATGAATATGTGGGTAAGCGCTAACAGTTACAGTGATACCAATTTCATTGCGACATTCTCTTCATAAATTGATGGTGAAACGAACTCGACATCTGATAGTCGATGTCTCATTTTCCGCCCGTGCTGCTTAATGGCCTCGGCGTGCCTATATCTGCTGGTGATCAGCGTGCGTGTACACTGTCACTGAATAATAAATTGATGAAGGTGTTGAACGCAACAATTCCATAAGTTTCTGCTCGGTTTTGTATATGGTCCATAAATCGTCTGCGTCTACTGATGTTTTTACTGATTAGACCTTAATACATAGTTGTGCAATGCTCAATTTTGCGATTTCAACCTTCGCAACGATTTGCTATAAATGCAATTTTTGTCATTATCACCAATCAATTATGGGAGACGTTTTCATGACGCCAAGCAAAGCAATTCACAAATTGCCAATGATGAACCTCATCTATGTCGTTAATCGTGCTGTTATAATGCTGCGATGGGATTTCCTATTACTGTCGTTGAATGCATTCGAGCACTTCATTAATATTGCGAAAGATGAACACCGGTGTCCGCAGCAAAAAAATCTCAAAGAAAAGTTGAACCAGTTTTTTCATAGAAAAGTGGAAATGGTCATATGCTCAACGGGTAATACGCATCTTTCAGATCGTCATGAGCAAGCAACATCGTCTTTTCCATTGCAATTTAAAGCTCAGCAGATCGACATGGGCAAATTGACGAAAGCTGTTAAGAAAATTGTCTACGGTATATTATGGAATAAAAGTAAATTAATGCACATGTAATTATAAATCATCGCGTTTAGGGCAGTCTAATGGACTTTAATGCAATTATAACTTAATTAAATCTCTAGTTTTTACATCACATGTGCAGAAAGTCGACGTTGAACATGCATACCTGAAAATTCACTGAAATCAATACGCAACGCGATAATTTGAATGCCTCAAAATTCAAGTTGTCTGGTTTATAAACAGGAGTCCATTGTGTGACGAAGGCCTGGTCTGAAAGCACGCTACGCCACTGATTGATACCATAATCTGATGTGATGACAATATTGTCGCAGCTCGGCTGTTTATACCTATACGAACAATTTTTACATCAGGTCAACCTCCCTGTGGGAACGAATCTTGCGAAAAACTGGCGAATGTCAGCTGCAGAATATCATGCTAAAGTTCAGTCATATTTGCGGGATATTCGCTGGCGAAGTTCGCCGGCGACAATTCGCGCTCTATATGTCACCTTTTACTTTTGACTTTCTCTCTTAATTTCTTTAGTAATCCGTCTCTACAGCCGAGACTCTATTCACTCCCTCACCTCCTCACTATCCCCCACATATGGCTCATCTATCTCAGAAATAAGTGCAGACTATCATTCTCTGACAATGATAAGAATATAGAGAATCCGCTTATATCAATTTTCATAACATCTCTTGACATTCAATAATTTACAACAATGAAAAATATTTGAATAATATCATAGTATTTACTGCGACATTTATGGAAGATAAATACTTTTTTAGTTCAAGCCTTCGTGAATTAAAAAAGATCCCTTTTTATCAGATCAGACTGAGAATACAATACATTTTCATGTGAAGGTATATACGAACATTACTACTTACCACTAATTAGTTGCTACAATACCCTAGTAGCCCAGCCATGGACACAGAATCCATGATCGATGATTCCAATAAATCCATGGAAAATTCAAAATTGAAAATCATTGTTGGTAAGCATGTTTAATGATTGGAAAGCTTATATGCATTGTCAAAATACATCGATTATCCTTATTGAACCAAAAATACGCAATTACAATATCTTAAAAACTTGCATTGATGATTCATGCATAAACATCGGTTGAACATTGATGATAAATTCGCATTGATAAAATAAAGATTATTCAAAATTGAAAATCATTGTTGGTAAGCATGTTTAATGATTGGAAAGCTTATATGCATTGTCAAAATACATCGATTATCATTATTGAACCAAAAATACGCAATTATAATATCTTAAAAACTTGCATTGATGATTCATGCATAAATCCCGGTTGAACATTCATGATAAATTCGCATTGATAAAATAAAGATTATTCTTTTCAATTCTTACAGTATTCCCGGGTTGAAAAAACCGAGATAATTTATCTAATATCTGACTGATGGTGACAAATTTTACAAATATTAGATAATTGTTTTATAAAACAATCAAATACTGCATATTTGATATTTTTTAATAATTTTTGATACATCTTTGACTATTATTTGACAAATATTATCATAATCACCTAAATGTTCATATCTGAAACATTTTACAAATATTTATGAATTAATTTGTCGATGTAACAAAAATATTCCTGCATACTTATGTAATTGTTAGCATTAAACAGTGCAGTAAGCGGACTTCTGAAATCATCTGTTTAGCTACATGATAACAATGTTTAGTCAAATGATTGAAAAGTCACAACTTTTTATCACTAGCCAGCAGCTGGTGTCAAAACGGAACCGAATCTCTAAGACAAACACGTGAACAATGGAATTGAACTTGAACAGTGTAACTTGCACTAGCGAAGTCGATGAACATGCAGTTTGATTTCACAGACAAGCACAATAGCAGCACCCATATTTCCCATACTTCATTAATAATTGCAGGTCTACATTAATATGAGCGTTTGTTTCTTCCTTGCATGCCTTCGGTCGAGGACTTCTGTATAATACGATCGAATGACGTCATAACAACATCAATCTTGCCTTACACGTAGGATCATTGCTTTATAGAGTGACTCACGCATAGTGTGCGCGTGTCCTCGCCCGCCGTCTTTGGCGCGCATTGACTTACTTTGCGTTTCTTTTAACAATGCGTGACCTTACTGTCTGGCCATACTGCTGCGCTCGTTTCGATGTTCGCTCCTCACTCGAACAGAAGGGCAGTGAATTGTAAAGCTTTCACTGGATGTGCCAACGACTTTTCATGCTGATTCTTTACATTGGCAAACTATGATTTCGTGAATCTTCTTCGAACTAAAGGAAGTATGGTAGAAGATGTGTGAATCGAATACCTGTGTGACTCAATTTCTGCCGATTCTCTCAAGTTTACGTGCTGGAGGCCTCGTAAAAGAAGGTAAGACGATCACTCATGCTACAAGCCAAGTTATTATTCCATGAAGTGTGAGTTAAATTGTATTTTAGCTGTAAGCGTACACCTTCATGGTCTCCTTTTTGAAATAATGTGCTTGAGATTGAATAAAAATTTAACATTTTTTCTAGACCTACTGGTGCTAAAGTTTTTGATTTAAAAACAATGAATATTTTTCTGAAATTCAGTAGGAAAGTTCAAGCGTCGCATCATTTTCAGCGTGATCATTTTTATACTGTGCCTCAATTGAGGGTTCCATTTCTTTTTCTCACTCTGACCCGGGTTTCATTCGGGAATAGATATTGGAGAATGTAACACGGCTGTTTTAGACTGGGTAGGAATTCAAAAACAGCTTATGTTTTACTCCTTGTTCATCCGGTAGATGTAGTGCGTACTAGGTTTACAGCATCAAGGTTTCAGGTAGTATCAGGCAAGGAAACTAAGTAGGCCAATTGATAGAGGGTAACATTATAAATTGGAAATTAGCAAGATTTCAGCAATTTTTTAAGTGTCATGCTAAAATCATGAATTAATGAAATTGAAAAACATGATATTATAATATACTATAAAATGAACCAACACATGAGGTCTTGAAATGAAACCTTATTTTCTCAACCACTGAACCGAATTTTAATGCGCACATTCTGCGGTCATGACTCAAAATAATTCAGAAAGCAGCGCCACTGTACTCGGTTTATACAGCATGTTTGAGACGAATAGTAGGTGGATACTTGCTTTTTTTAGATGAGGCTGCATGAATCCAAATGGTCCCATCCCCTGATTAAGAAATAGGGCTCACTAGCTACATTAGACGGTTGACCAAATGGACCTCATTTGTGATTTAGCTGGTTATAAAAGTAAGTCGTTTAATTTTCATAACGACTGATATATCAGAGCTTCCGAATGTTTTGTAATCCTGGATATTTTGTGGCAAATGATATTGATCGGCAGTCGCGGGTATAATACTGAGTCTATTGTGAAGTACTTATGTTGCATTCTTAATATTTTTTTGAATTGTGTTTGCATGCAATACATTATTATAATTATGTCTGCTTCTATTTGTTGAATATCTATTTTATACTTCCTATTTATTGTCAAAGTGAATGTATTTTGAACCCATTCCTCAGTATGTGGATTGTGCCATGTAAGTCATCATGTAATTTGTGTCACAATATATGGATGACAATCATGTACTACCGGTATCTACTTAGTTTGGGGGAGGAGTGTACAGTCACAGCCACTGGTTGACTGGATTATCATCACCTCGCTAGAATTCAATAATAATCAATAACTTGATACAGTAATGTGTAATACAATAACTGGAATTCAGTAATATTTTGCTGAAAACACTTTAAACATATTCATCACTCAAAAATTTTAAATTGATAAGATTTCAATACCGCGTTGAACCAGTCCTTGCTCCCAAGACTATGAATTCACTGTCACATATTCAACCAGTATTTAACAGAATTCTGTGGTGACTATTTGGTACCACACATTTTAATTGTCTATTTAATTGCTTTTACTTTGACTACAACCAATTAAGTCTTCTATGAAATCCTCGCACGACGACTTACAGTCGTTGGCAGCTCAGAACTAATTTATAACGAAGTTATCTAAGGATCACTTATCAAAAGTAGCGGGCACTATAACAGATCTTTGGTCTTCATATGCGTCTCTAAATTAGTTTAGACAACTAAGAAGTATCTCAGTCATAGTGAATTTATTGGTCATTCTTATTTGCAAATGATTGTAGAATTTAAATTTAAAAATTAAATACCATGACTACAGCCTTCAAAAATTGATATTGATAGAGAGCATGCAACTTCGCATAACAGGGATGAAAATCTTTAGCGGATACGCGTTTCCGTCAGTGTCCCTTGAAAGGCTATAATGATTTTTTTAATTTTCTATTTAGGGCCCACGGAATTCTAGAGGATTCTGTGAGGGCCCTTCAAAAGTTGATTTTTTGTCAGAGCCCCTAACTGCCCGTTCTCATCCCCGCATATATAGGTAATGTACGTTTATGTAGGCCGACCAATTAATTGCAATAATTTTATCCAAAAAATCAAATGGATTGTCAGCTTATAATTTCGTCAATTGAGAAATTAATTAATTGCACCTAATTGTAGCAAATCCCTAGCAATTATTTGAAATTAATTTTTCATTGCCCCTGTTTATCAGTGATGTTTGCGCTCGGTGAAGGTTTCTTTCTTGAAGACCATTATTTATCAGGGTGCAGTCAGAAGTCAGGTAACATCTAAATCTGCTTGTCGTCGGTAAAAGGATAAAGGAGCTTAGCGGACGATAACTGATTTATTGTCTTGCATATCTTTCATATCACCTGTTTTTTCAAGTGAAATCAAAAATATGTAAGCCGTCAAGTTTGGCGGTTCGTCCAAGTAAATGCGGATGAAAACGTCTTAGTGAAAATTTGCTGAGCTTGCAGCTGCTGTCCACAGTTGCCCTCCATCCAGTGCTGGTACGGAGCGAGTATTCAGCTTATACGCACCGACACACACAAAACTGAGAAACCGTCTTTCACACCCCGTGTTGTGAAGATTGTAACAGTTCACTTAGCTCTTTAGATGATGACATTGACTTGATTGTGAACGAGTGAAGGATTGTTGTAATGATTGGGGCCGTCTTGTTGGCATCTTGTTCAAAAGCCTACTCATTGCTTTTATAGGCCCATATTAAGTAAGAAGATGATGCAAATTTGTGTAGAGATGTAATTAAGGAGTTGTTATGTTTAGACTTTTTGCACTAGTAGATTTATTTTTTTAATTGTTTTCTGATTTTCGTTAAATACACACGTATGTTTTACAGTTTTCAACAGATATCCTGATATTATTTACATGTAGGCCTAGTTCTTCTTTTTATATTTGTGCCTTCTTTCTGTACCAGATGAGAATATCTGTCAATTTCAGACTGATCAAACCAAAATATATTTGCGTAGCGAGTACATGTGCATGTATTCCAAATTCATGGCATTATCAAAACTTGACATGACTAGGCTACCGTATGTCATTGACCTTGAACAGTCCGGTTAACTGACCAATGCTAACTAATTCAAATATGCCATATCAAAAGGTCGGTTGATAATTTCGTTATATATAGAACTATCTAAATCTGTATATAATTGCACGTAATATTAAATGGCAGATCTATAGCAGTGGTCGGCCATCTGCGAAAATGTTTAAAAAAATGAACTCGCTGGGAAAAAAATTGACTTGGTCCTGCGAAAAATTGAACCTTGTAATTCTTACATTTAAATGAACCTATGTTGACTTATAGAATAAACACTGGTCTACAGGATGGAAAAGGCAAACTAATAAAAAACTAATTAGCATGTTATTCATTACGTTATCATTTAGTTAAAGCTTCATATTATTCACAGCGTCTTACATCTTGTAACAGATTCAGTAAAATAAAAGAATTGCAGCAGTAGTTCCGAGCATCTACTGAGTTACTGTGGATGTTGTAACCGCATACGAAGCTGTCAAAAAGCCATGTTTAAGAAGTTGCCGATAGTTCTATAGAAGAATGATAACCGACTTGATTTCAAATAATTTTTCAATTGATGTATAGACAAAACAAATAAAATTCAAATTAATATGAGTATTGTTGTCGGATATATGCATTGAAATTCATTTTGTACACTCGCTCGATGCCTGAAATTCTGAACGCAACTGGAGTCATTTGAAGCGCTCCACACTTCCTATACGATTTACTCATATTTTTGATATTCAGCTAACGATGCAACGGCTCTGATGGATGCAGAAAACACAATGTCTAGCCTTGTGTTATCAGTTGCATTGCCATTAAGTTGTCCAAAATATCCTCGAACAGCTGGTGGTTTTTAAGATCACCCGAAAAGATCAAATCAAGCGATGAGTGATGTTAAATGAATGTACTCTCATCTTACAAACGGTTCTTACCTTCCATTCAGAAAATTTGAACGCGCATTCTAAAGACGTGGATGCTGCAAAAAATGTACCCCATTTTATACCAGATAGGCAGAAAATTTCATAGCTGACCCTGGAAAATAGACTGTTATGGAATTTTCTCTTAAATGATGCAAAGTCCATAAAAATGAAATGTCCGAATCTCGAGACATCTGTTTTTGATCAACAGTGTGTGAGCGTTGACCTAGCTGCCGACAATCAGTTCTGCCCATAGAAATAAACTGTTTATCTGAAGTTAGCAATTTTATCTTTTTAGTTGTCTGTTTATTGTTGTCAATTTCTATGGTTCTGCCACACGTTGCCAACCACAGACAGTCTTCGTAAAAAGTGTCGTTGGCCAAGCGGCATTCCAAGGCTTGTTTTAAAGAACAAGAGGACAGATCACCATCAAAAAAAGTGGAAAACAGTTACAGCAAAAAAAGGAAAATAATTTTGTGACAATAAATTCGATGCTTCAGAGCACTAAGAGATAAAAGATAGAGGCATCGGACAAAAAGAAACACGAGGGAATGGAAAACATTAATATGAGGTAGAACTATCGAGCCGGAGTTGATAATACTGCAGGAAAGCACATTTTGTTCTGCTCGAATTAGATTCATTGGCACACAAGTTTTCGGTCTAAGACCTTCGTCTGTTGCAGAAATAATGTGATCATCAGATTAATGCGACTACCAATTATTCCTGCAATTTCCTGCAAACAGATGCAAAAATTTTGTTGCTTGTGCAGTCGCCGCCACTGATCGACTTCAGTTCCTCCAGGTGCCGGGAAATTTGGGGTGGACCTATACCCTCAAGCTCGATGCATTCCGAGACAGAGAGAATTGATGGGAAATATCAGTGCAATATTAATGGAAAACCAAGCAAGACAGCAGCGTGAGGAGCAGGAGGAGTCAATGGAAAGAGAACATCATACTTGATCATACTCAGAGACATCATGCTCAATGTTTTCATGTATATGATTGTTGCATCTTTACAAGTCAAGATTTCCACACCGCTGAATTTCTGCATCATCCACTTTTTCTCTTTCGATCCGTAATTATTACTTGTTTTCTTTTGATGAAAACTTCTGCTTTCTGTCAATTGCTGATTGGTTTATCTCCTTTTGTTGACCTTCCTGTCAGCGCCTGTTATCAACTGGAACGGATCATGTCTTAAATGACATGTAATAACAAGAATTTTTGTTGTAAAATTTTTGTTGGTGGTTTAGTTGTAAGGTTAGTGACTTTTGACTATATTTGCTACATGCACATGTATGTACTAGCTGATAAGATGGATTCGGTAACAAAATGCCAGTTTTATCTTTAGGAACCGGCGCTGTGGCCTTGTGGTAGAGTGTTCGCTCTGCGTCCGGGAGACCTTGGTTCAAATCTTGGTCGGGTCAAACCTAAGACTTTTAAAATAGGTACACTCTGCATTCTTGCTAAACACTCAGCACGGAAAAGAATGAAAGTGGTAAATGACAACTCGGCCACATGGAAGAAAGGCTCCGTGCCTAATGTGCTTCCGAGTATAAACAACGTTCATTTATCTATTTATTTTTTATAATTTAGGTAGTTAAGTATTAACAAAATGGCTCCTAAAAAAGAGTAGATGGCAGTAGTAGCAAGTTTCTGAAATCAGATATTTGCGAAAAATCTTTTGTGAGTCATTACTGACGAAACGTATTTTACTTTCGAAAAATCTGGCTTATTACAAGAAAGCACTTATTTGCGGAGATTGCACAAGACATTTTGAAAAATCAGTTTGTCCCGACAGATATTGGGCGTTGGTCAAGTTTTGATAAGAGCGGTGTTTTACTCTTCATAATCATGAAATATGATACTATAATTTGCTGGTATTAGTAGGCCTGCGAAAATTTTGTAGAGCTGCGAAAAAAATGGAAAAATCTCTGGCCCGACCACTGATCTATAGATAAAAGTGAAAAACTTAAGTGCATGTATTTTTTTCATTGGAATTTTTGATTTAATTGTGTAATAGTTGTTCTGTAAATGTAAAACTATTATGTTGATCAATCTGTACTTAATCCCTTCTTTGTAGATGGTTGTTTTCCCATTACACGGATTCTCTCAATTGCATGGGATGTTTCGGGCTTTTCTGCAGCTCATTTAAAGTGGTCTCGTTATTCCTGGTAAGTTGCAATTATTATGATCATTTAACAGGCATTTTTGTGTGGATTGACGTTGAAGGTGGTCGTTTTCCCGGATACACATGTTCTTCCAATTTCATTGAAAGTCATAATTGGTGCTTCTGAGTTTGGCAGCTCATTCTTTACTTGTATATTAAAGTATGTATTTTAAAAGAGGAATCATTTTCAAAATTTGTGGCTGTTTGAAAATGGGATTAGGTCATTCTCTTTTCTCTGCAGCTCAGAAATTCTAAGTCGTTACATGACTTTCATCATTTAGTGTACGATGTAGATGATATAAAAGGAGTTTATCGAATATTGATAGATATAAAACACGTGATTACATAATGAACTAGAAATAAGAATGGAAATAAATGACCACTTTAAGTAATCGAAAATTGCCGATGCTGTTGAAAATATATTCCCAAACTTTCGTCTGTCTCAGACCGCGTCAGGGGACGACGAAAATTTGAGAATATATTTTCAACTCAGACAGCATCGGCTATTTTCGATTTCTTAAAACAGTAGGCTGTTTATGCGGAACAATTTAATGATTATTTGAAAATGATATTCTATTCAGCTACAATTTGGTCATCTTAAATCAATAAAGAATCTGTCTAATGATCCGCGCGTGTCCCGAAATTTGAAAGAGACAAGTGTGAATTTTTGGAAAATCTGGTATACAGTTCCTATCATGTATTCATAAAAGGTGACTTAATCAGTAAAAGTCAAACATCAAATGTCAATTTTGAGTAAGCCCCTCCCCCTCCTATTTGACGTCAATTGCAAACAGCCCCTACAATGGTTTTAAAATAACATAATTTTTGTTTCGTTGCAGGTGGTTAATGCTCGTGGTGATCTCCACATTTGATGCTTTACTTCCTTTGTCCTCTATTAACTTTCGGTACTCGCTGCTGATCACTGCGTCAATGTGTGCAATTGGATTGATTATGGTTGATCTTTCAATATTTCGTGCGAATTGCATGGGATGAATACTGCGAAATAATCTTTGTGTTTTTGGAATCCATTGAGTTTATGCATGTCATACTTGTGTGTCAGAATCTTCGACATCAAACGTGGTTATCGTTTTATCACTATACATATATGGCCCCTTGAAGTGTCAGTGGCTGTTTATGATGCCAAATTATACCGATGACTTACTGATAATCATTACATCAATCGTGTATATGCATCTTTCAAGTCTTGCAATGTCCTAACGTTATGTCACCATGAATATCGTGAATGCTTCGTGAATTTGTCGTCTATGAATGTATTGCATTTCATATATATTAGACCCAGTATAGCATGGATTATACAGTGAGATTATATAAACTTCATAATACACGCATGTGTCTTAGCGTATCTATCATTTCTGTGTGTAATTCCAGTTCATAGAATCCTAGAGGCCAGCTGACAGGTCTCTTAAAGGCGAATTAGATGTAATTTTTCTGTTGGCTACTGAATTTAATTCTGTTTTTAATTAAGTTATAAATTTTGTTAGAGTAAACCCCAGAACTTTGAATTGGCTGCTGCAGCTGTGCCTGGCATAAAAGTATGTAAAACAATTCAATTTTAATTTTTTGAATTGACTCTTTTGAAGGTTTGTTCTGTTTTTCTTTTATGCAACTTAATTTAGCTTTTATTATCCAATTTCAGAAGAATCTCAATGTTTGTAAAGAGAAAGACTAGCGAACAAGTTTGTTATATGAAGTGAACTTTTTTCGTTATGTTTTGTAGCCTCCATGTTTACACTGATTAATTGTTTTTTGTTATAGATAAAATCTATTCATACCATAATGAGCTATGTATTATTTCCTTAATATGTGAATTTCAGGTAGTTCTAGCATGCAAATCAGATATGATTTACCATGCAATTGATGAAAACGTAATGGCGCGTCAGGTTGGTGAAATTCATTTTTTGAACCGCATGATCGATCCAGAAATGAATTGAATAGAAATATATGTGAAGAACCCATTTGTGATTACGAGCACCCCAGTCGGCAAGTGCAATGAATCATTGCATATTTCTAACACGAACTGGTCTATTCCACACTCAGTTGGAGAATTCAATTCTGTATCGATCGTGCTGTTTAAAAGCGCACTCCACCTTCCTGGGGACCATGGTCAACTTCATCAAGTGCATCGTAAAATCATGCATGATTTTTTTAGCAACATCAAATGTCACATTGATAAATCATTGATACTTAATGGATCATGGATAATATTCATGCATCCCCATGCATGATTGATTTCTGATACATGCATGAAATCATCCATCAATATCCATGGACGGGCGACTAGGGTATCCACGATTTCGCCGGTTGGCGAAAAATCACCTCGCATTAGTAAACAAATATCTACCAACTAATTATAGCAACTTTTTCGCCACCTGTCGTTTTTTTAATTTTACACATGTTTTTGGATAAATGATGACCATTTTCACATGCGGAGATAGTTTTTACACGAAAATGAGCCTTTAAAAAAATTATAACCACAAAATCGCTACCTCGCCAGATAATCTGTTGATATTAGCAAGATGCGTTCCCACAGGGCTGAACAGCATCGTCAGGTTTTGCAATGTCTATGGATGCAAATGATGTGCACTAAGGATATGTATCATAATCCTCAGATATGCAATTTTGCATTGCATCGCCGGTTGAACAAACATCCGCATGCGTAAATGCATCCAGTTCAGCAAATAATGTTGATGAAATTTCGCTCATGCTGCTCATGCCATAACGATCAGAGGCAATCATCACCAACAGCGAAAATTCATTCAGTTTGTGCGTGAAGTTCCAGGCTTAAATTCCAGGAAGTTACCTGAATTTTCAATTCCTACACCCAGCAGTTCATAAAAAATAGTTAATGAACAATTGCCCATTCAAGTTCCCAATATTGCTTTGAGCAAAGGAAAAATATATCCTGCCGTAGACAAACCTCTTGAATCGCAACACAAAGAATGTGTATCATGAGTGCGATAGAGCATGGTGTCCTCTCTATGACATGAAATGAAGTGCTTTTTGAGGCAAGTGTAGAATGTAGGGAGATGAGCTAGGAGAAGACACAGATTAGCATGGAGCAATTCGGTCGTGA
Organism: Prostheceraeus crozeri; assembly: GCA_907163375.1. Taxonomy (NCBI): domain Eukaryota; kingdom Metazoa; phylum Platyhelminthes; order Polycladida; family Euryleptidae; genus Prostheceraeus; species Prostheceraeus crozeri. Next base: position 49,481 of record CAJQUW010004207.1, on the reverse strand, counting down.
ATGGTCAAAACAACGTATTTCAAAATACGATGCAATGTTTGACTCTTCATTCACAATAATACCGATTAGAAATGTAAAATAGATTGCACACATTCGCAATCACACCATGCCTCTTCTCTCTGATAAAAAGTATTTTGCAACACGCTGTATAACTAAAAAACGCCGTTCATACTGCTCAAACGGAAAGGCGCATTTTAAAATACGTTGTTTTGGCGCTTCACAACGCTGAAACTGACTAACGCATTGTGAAATACGCTGTTTTGGCGTTTCATGTCTCCGAAAATAAATTACGTGTTTTGAAATACGTTGTTTTTAGCTTGAAAGTGACTGTTTGTTTTTACCACGGATTTCTCAAAACAGCTTTTTTCAAAATACGTTGTTTTGCCTTTTCACGGCCGAATACCTCAAAGGATTTAAGTAAAACCTTGTTTAAATGTATCAAGTCAAAAATTGTATAATATCATCAACTCTTTCTTATTTAGAATTTACGGAATATATTAATTTCATCTTTGTTTTTCAAACATGCTCACAAACATGCTTGACCAATTAAAAATCCGCAGAAAATATCCATTTTAAAACGCGTTTAAGAAGTTGTACGCGTTGTTTTGCAAACTATTCCAATATTTCCTTAGCGATTAATTTATCAACCATTTGATTAAAGTGCCTACATGCAATGAAAAAATGTAAAGACACCGGTTAGGGCTATTTTTGACCACATCAATTGGTGTGTTAAATGTTGAGATGTGTCGTATTATTAATGAATTGTCATGTCTCATTAATCCGGTATATTTTTACAAAGGGCTTGCAGACAGTATCAGAAATAGCTTCTCAAAAAAGTCAATCCACTTTATACGTAGCAGTCCGATTCAAATTGAATTTCAATTCTGACAAACTTATGGCCACTTGAAGGCTCCGTAGATCGTCACATGGATTTTTGGCATGAGTTTCGATTTCACTAGTGTTTAACTTCATTCTGTTTAACTATTCAACAGACCCACTAAAAGAAAATTGATGACAGACGTGGAATTTCAACATGTCGACTGAATTTTGAATGAAATTCAACGTCGTCTATTGATCAGTTGCCTCAAATGATGAACAGATGGTGTAAGTGTTGACCACATCGCTAATATTTCGTTTACAATAAAATTGTCATTCAAAAATATCTGACATCTTTTTCACTGAAAGAGAATATTTTGAAAACTACGCTGTTTAAGTTTACTCTCTATGAAAGGAAGAAGGGGCATCATCACTGGTTGTATTAGCAACACTGTAGCGTTTAGCCTCAACAATACTACTCGACATGTTTGATGTCTGAACAACTTTGATAATGCATTCAATTGAGTCATTTCAAAAACAAGCAAAGTACTATGAAGAGATTGGTGGATTGATTGGCGCTGCAGATCCCCACGACATTGTGGTGAGAAAAGATGACTGGGCGTTCTGCAATCGCAAGATCTGAGACCGATTGTTCAGCAATGCCCTTATGTGGGATCCTTTTTTTACATTAATGAAATCATCAGCAGACAAATCTATCAGATTGTTGATAATTTCATAAATCAAAAACAGTGCTGCAGAATTCCAAAGAAGGTATGTTGAGGGCATTTGAGCGCGATCCATACGGTAATCTGCAAATGCAATATTCGTAGGTACCCTGACAAAATAGTTCGTGGAATGTTTTTGTTTAATTGACTTTATCACTTTCACTAAGCCAGGAGTCCACATTTGAGGCCAGGATTCGAACATTGAATGAGAAGAAGTTTTCCTTAACAGTGGATCATGATTGGGAATAGTTTTAAAAGCAAAAGAGATCGTAGAAGACTTTTTCTGATGCTGAAGCGCAATGAGATGGAAAATCTCAAGTTTTCTGTAAATAAGATCCATATGTCATTTAGGCTTACATCATATGTTCTGGAAACATTCTTATAATTCAGGAATTTCTTTTGCATGACACATTTTCTTAGAAAACTTGTCACCTTGCGGTTAGAGTCAAATAATCCTTGTCAGCTGTTTATTCCCTCGCGAGTTGGAGATAAGCTGCGGTGGCTGCTTCGCTGTCGTTGCTATGCTGTGCTGTAGCTCGTTGTACAATTCGCCTTGCCTGGAAGACGCCGGGGTCGTTGACCAAGGGGCTTTTGGTTGATCCGTCCTCTGTTTAAACATGTCGATAATCACCCCTGTTGTTATGTCGAAAGGGTCTGAAGTGACTCGTAGTTACCTGCTGTGGGACTCAACTTTAGTAAATGACAATTTCATCCGTTATTTACGAAAATTTTATGTATGGGCCAATATTCCGCGCTGGGATTCAAATCCAGGTGCCCTTGTCGTACTAGTGAGAGTTCCGTCACAAGGCTTAAATAGCAGCTGATCAGCTGCAAGACGAATGGTTGCATGTCTGAGTCAACCAGAGACGAGATCGTGACATGGTTAAGGACTGCCAAGAATTGGGAAAGCATGAAAAGTAGAGATCAGCGCTTCTTCCGAAGTGGAAACCAATTCCTGACATGGATTTTTGGAAACACAACCGGTTGCTTGTTCTTAAGATTATTTTCATTGCTATCCTTTAGAATTGAATATGTCTGCATACAATGCTTGCATTGTGTTGATGCGCTGTCAAGTATAATTTGTACTGTTTACAATCATGTCTATCAAGGTGAACGTTAAAATCATTAGCCATTGATGTTCAGTCTATTGGCTTCATTGGCACACGCAAAATCTTCTCCCTAAAAATCCTCTTAATGGATTAAAAGACCAGAGAGTTGTGCACATAACCACTAAGTCATGACAAAATGTTTCTGCGAGATATGAAAAAATTTTCAAAGTATTTTATGTCGGGATAAGTTATTGATAACATGCTCATTTCCTTTGCTGCGCGTGTTATGACACGGTTTGAGAAGATACGCGGTTGCATGTTACGATCTATGAATTCGTTGCATCTGCGAATATGAAAACATAGGCTGCGTGTACAGTGTACACTTGCTACATGCTATAATACATGCATCTAAAGTTGCATTTAGTTGGTAGCTATGTACATTAGCTTATGAGTACTCATGGCTTTATTCTGAACAAGGAGATATTTTAAGCGAACATTGATAATGCAATGATATGCCATAATATTGATGATAATTGATTGTTCAGTCATAATTATGTTATTATAAGCGGATATATCCAAGTGGCTGCTAATTTTAAATAAGACAGGTTTGGGCCGAAAAATTATATCTGCAAAGGGACCGAAAAATCCGGGCTTTGGCTAACGGACCTAGACCGACAACTCTGGTCCGGTTCCTTCTACGTAGACTCGGCGAAAAAATACTGAGTTTATTTAAACATGATCTGGGGAACCGGAGCTAACTTGTACGGGGCGCGTCCACAGATGGCGGATAGTGGAAGGCCTTCAGATATGGAGGTTCGCTGTGAAAAAGTGTAAGCGAATAAGCAGTCGTTGACCAAAAGCGGCAAGTTTATCAGAAATGAGGTGTCAGCAGGCGACCCTGCTGGGTCGCCCAAAACTTTCTCAGCCCTGTGACGAATCTGTGACAAGGCGATTATGGCCGCCTTTAAATAAACCTAGTCTGGGAATGGCAGCGGCCCATGACCAAGAAGGGTTGAGGCGCCACGCGCCCTTCCACAAACGTCATAGTGGGGCTGCGAACCCCACATTATCATATTCCCAAACATCATCCTAATGAAAAATGCAAAATCAATTAGTGATAGATAATGCTATGGCGTCCTCGGCAAGCGACGCGCCTGAGGTCTCTGGATCTGCGACTCAGGGGGGAAGTACACTAGCGGATCCAAACGGCACTACGGCGCACCCGGTTAGCGACGCACCGGTTCTCACTGGTTCGGTGGACCAGGTGAAAAATGAACTAGCCGAACCAAATTACCAAACCGCACTGACAGAGGACAGAAGAGAGCCTCTTATTAGGAGGCGTGCTCAATCTCGCCTGTTGGAATGTCCCTGTTTGCTTGCTTATAATTCGTGCCACGACTGCGTAGAGCCTGCACGATGCACCCCACTTCTCCATGTCGATCTTTCGGAGGTCACCGACGGTACGTTCTCCCAGAGAATATCGAGCTTGGCAAGATTATTTTTGATGACATTACATCATCTTGTGCGTGGAGAGCCTCGCGGCCGTCTCCATCCAGCGCCACCAGGGTCGAAGGAGAAAACTGCTATAGTCAGATGGCTATCGGGGAGGCGGCTCAGATGACCGAACCATATAAGGAATGTCCGATACTTGCTAAATACAGCATCTCCAGAGCTGATCATGTTGGCTTTGTCGCAGTATAATATCGATGTCGCCTGCCTTTCCGAAGTCAGAATACCTACTTCAGGATATCAGTCGATCAAAGTCCCAAGGAAGGATGACGTATATCATCTCTATCACAGCGGCGTCAACGACAACTCAGGACGACACGGAGTAGCCATTGCAATCATCATCGAAGCTCTGTCGTACCTATCAGTATTGGCCCCTGATCAAGATTGGCAATAACTTCGTTCTGTTTACACAGAAAGGGCAAAGAAGCATTTAGGCTATACACGTCGCCGGAATAATGACTGGATCTCTGGTACTGCCTTTGAGTTAGTGGACCGGACTCGTGAAGGTACAGAGATGTGCGCCGACGCACAACGCATTCTATCAAGTAAGAGAAAAACAGCCTACTGTAAGAACTTCGCGGAAGAAGCGGAGAGAGCTGCAGCGCGTGAAGGTAGCAGGAAGCTTTATCAGTTAGTTAAGGAGGCAGCCAGTCAATCTTTGGTAGACAACAATGGCAACATTATAACAGGAATTACCGAATGCATGCACCGATGGGAAGACCATTTTCATGACTTAATGAATCATCCACTACCGGCCGCATTCTTCAAATGCAACTCGGAATTATCAAGCAAATGGATACATCGCGTGATTTTAAAGGTTTGGGAAAGCGAGTCAATGCCATCAGATTGGACAGAAGCCATATTAATACCATTCACAAAAAAGGAGACAGAAGGATTTACAAGAACTGTCGAGGAATGTCTCATTGAAGTTGCGGCTAAAATCTTCGGTCGATCTTTCTCATGCGCTTTCAGTCCACTCGTGACGAACGTACCCGTCCTAACCAAGGAGGCTTCCGCCCTAAAAGAGGATGTGAAGAGCAAATCTTCAGCCGTCGACTCACCTTGGAGCTCTGTTGGGCACACCAACAACCGACCACTCTGTTTAATCGAATCATTGGATGATATCAGCTCCAAGTATGCAAGTGTTGTAAAAGCGGCCCATCCTCTCTCTCTTACAACCTTCTAGGAACAAGTATTGATCACTATGCCAATCTTTCCATTGTTTATTTTGAGCTCATCCAGATATTCAAAATATGATGCATCAAGCACTCAGACGACACACCTCAGTCCGCGCGCTGTCTCCAGCCGACTTTGCAACAAGGTTCTACTTTGTGATTCAGTCTTCGGTGTCATCGAAGCCCCGAAAAATTGTTATGATTGAAAGGCGGACCGATTACTATTATGATGATTTATTTGATGCGAACTTATCAAGCAAAATACTTCTACTGTACTGTAAATAACACCAATTAATTAATTAAGCGTGCCATATCAGTCGAATCATCGATTGAGAAATATCAGCTCAAGAATTATCTTACGTTGCTGGTTGCAGCTGTCAGTTGATTGTGCAATTGCATTAAGAATAACGAAAGAAAATTTTACAATTAAGCATTCCGTTGTGCAACGATTAATGAAGCGGTCTGTAGTAGTGATTATAAAAATGGCTCTTACTTTGTTTTATCCATACATAATTAAACAATTCTTTGTTTGTGTTATTCCTTTATGGTAGGACTTCGTAACCAAAAGCTATTTTCACACAGAACATATTGTTTGTCTTTTGCTTCACAAATAGTCGCTTTCGCACTGACGATTTACGACACCTACACGATAGTCAGTATTGATATGTACATTACTTCTTTTATGAATATATATCGAGAAGGGGCAAAATACAAACGTTAATTTCGGAGTATGCGGAAACAAAACATCGGAAATTAAAACTCCTCCAGGGGTCAACCTGTGGTACCATGAAACTTGCTGGTAAAATGATATTCATAAACGACTTATGCCTCACTCATTCAGCCCTTTTTGCCTCCTTTTCTTCCAGAAGATGCTGGGTTAGACGTCTGCTGCTTGAGTATGGACTTCCATTTCGGTCGATCACGGGCGTCTGCTTCCTGGCTTCAATGCGTTTGAGGTCATCTTTCACCACTTGTTCCCAGGTCTTCTTTTGTCTTCCTGTTCATCTTTTACCAGCTACTTCCATCCACATAACTTCTCTGATCCACTCTGTCTCATCCCTTCTTACCACGTGGCGGAACCAACGTAGTCTTTGCCTTCTCGCGACGTCTGTGATGTTCTCAAATATAATGTGATGCTTATAATCATTTTTCATGATTATTTAGATGTTCACCATTGTATGAATGATTTAGTTTAAAACTTATTTTTGAATTCCAGAGCACAAATGGCCGAGGCTCTAAACTCCCATAGAATTATGTACAAGAATAATATAAAGAAAGAATGGAAAGAAACTTTCAGACGAGTGAGTTGTGAACATTGTAAATAAATATTATTTCGATTTAATCTTTCATGAGGTTATTGAAAAGAAGTCCAAACTTTTTCATCATCGTTTCAGCGATGTTCTGATAATTTGAAGCACAATCGAAGAAGCTTTATCAACGAGCTGCGTGGACTTAACTCTCATGATAGCGCAAAAGAATTTGTCAAAAATACAGCAATCTCAGTAAGTTATAATAATCAGATAAGCGATTGACAAATTTACCATGCGAAATTATTGAATTCCAAAGTGGCGTAAAGAAACTGGTGATTGAAATGGGAAAGAAACTGGAGTTGGTTCAAGTTCTGAATTTTCACAATTGTGGGAATTTATCGGAAAAGTTTTGATATTTCCGTATGGAAATGTATTCGTGGAGAAAAGAATTCCTGTTCAGCTTCAGAATTACCAATTGAATAAATATTTGCGGGGGGAATCAATGATTCGTTGCTTGTCGCTCGTTGACTTCGTTTCGGGATACAGAAGTCGTTATTGAATAGGTCTCACCAAACACGATCAAGGTGATGGAGGGATCTAATGCAAAGCATCGCTCTACGTTAGAAGAAAGGAATCTGAAGAGTAAACAGAATCTTAGGAAAATAAATCTGAAGAAATCAAGTCTGCCAAATTTTGCTTCAACGGAATTTCGGGGAAAACAACAATGATTTGAGACGGAAAGGATGGCTCTTATTCATGAAAATATATGCAAATGACTTTGCAAAACCTTTATCATCAGCAGTCATTAAAATGTATTGCTTTGTAGAATGCAAGTACATTCATATGTTTCAAGGCTTTCCCATGGCGTGATTATTTATTGTATGTATTTTATGAGAAGTCGTCATATGCTGCATTCTATTTTCGATTTTGAGTTATTGTATTTTATTATTAGCTCAGAAAATTTCATGATGTTTTGCTGAAATTATGTGAACACTTGAAATAGCAGCATCAAATTCATGCGATTCATCTAGACTATTTGTGACAACTTAAGCATTGTAGTTTATTTTGCATTTTCATCTCACCATTTTGCATGCGATGCAGGCGAACATGGCATCATTTTTTTTGGGATTCTCCCGGCATTCAATAAGTGCTGACTAGTGCAAATAGCAATTTAGATTATTTCCTCGATAAGGGAAATGATGGAAAGCAAATTAAAAACAAACTAGCTCCTTGAACTTTACGCAAGCCAATAAGAGCCATGCGCTCGAAATGTACATGAAAAATGTAAATTTGAAACGCAGTAACACTCTTTTATGCAGACACTTTCCAAAATTGGCTGAGAAAACTTGAACCACGAATACTCGTTCATCCGCCATCACCAACAATTTTATCTCTTTCGACAAACGCTCTGAAGTCACCTGCAGAACGGTGAGACACTTAGGGCTCGCATTGCTGAGAAAGATGCAGCGAATGGGCATTAACTAAACGGTCATTCGACCAAAAGATCACAGTGCCAAGCACTTAGGCCAACATGCTTAGGCTTAGTGCCAACATGAAAATAAAAGATACCTTAAGTTACGCTGCAAAATATTCCATTTTCGGGTCTTCTAGTCTGAGTCAGAATTGATTTGTCATTGTGCACTATTTTGATAAAGAGTTACTTCTATGAATCACAACTATGTACTGCAGTGGTCTTCACTGCTAACAGCTCTACTTCAACCGCGTAGAAAATGTCGTTACAGACAAATGAATCTATATATTTAGAATGAAAAAATCATTACAAGGAAATTTCAGGGTGAATGAAAATGGCGAAAGTGACAGTGGTCGCAAATTCATATATATGCAGAGCATGCAATCAGTAAATTGTGAGGTCAAAAGTAGAGGCGCTTGTATAGACTTTTGCGTGATTGGACAAGCGAGGAATGACGTCGTTTAGACCTGATATGGGGCGTTACATACGTGTCTTGTATGACGATGGTCTGTATGACGTGTCTTGGTAAATTTCTTTTAGAAGTTTTAGACGATCGCTACTAGCAGATGTACGAATCTTGAGCTTTGATAACTCATCAAAGATGTCCATCACTGATACAGGAGTTATAAAATAAAATCAGGAGTTACATCAATAAGAGCATTATAGGCCGCTTGATCCGAGAAATTTCCTGCAAAAAGCATCACTGACTGCTTCAGCCGAATGGTCCAGGGTTGGATAGGACTGAATTATGGAAGCCAAGTCAGTGCGCGAAACTCAATTGTTTATTCCCTTTCGATATTTCCTTTCGCATCCTTCGATAAGCACTTAAATACTTATTGATCAATTCCTTGATTAGAGGTTTTATCATAGGTCTGTTGTTTGATGTGGTAGTAGCAAAAGTGTTCGGGATAACGTCATAAAGATCTGACAATAATGAATTAGCATCAGTCTGCATTCAGCATATACACTCGTAAAAGGTATGTCAAGATTCATAAGCTTCAGCAAAGGAATAACAACTCAGACATCTTCAATTAAAGTCTCAACAAAGTTCTGGTGGAGTTTGACGAGAGCAGAAAGTGAAATTATGCATTCAGACGGCGACAACACTTCTTCAACTGTCTATACATACGATCATGGAGGTAATGAACTTCGTCCCAAGTAGATAAATGAGACTGAAAGAAACATACTGCGATATTTTGGGTGGTAGTATGCAACTGCATTCAATTCATCAAATTTCGGCAATAGAGAATGGGCCTTAGCTTGAAATATCAGTAGATAGGCCCTAATGAATTTTCCCTAATATAATGGTTAATAAATACCCGATCTTCTCGACCTTTCAACTTCCTTAATCCTATAAATGACGACGTCTTCATCATTATTTAATTTGGTTCTGTGCGCCTTCTTTCTAGCCTGTTTCGCATCATGCTTTTTCCTCATCCGAACCATTCATCTTTCCCACTTACCCCGAATTCACGATGTCATTCGCTTTCATGTGTCTTCTTTCGACTTCATCATGTCAGGTAAATATTCAGGACATTTACACATGTTTGCTAACTTTGAGCATTCTATTTCACACTTTGATGCACTGCATTTGGTCTCAATAGCATTTTGTTTCTCGGATATTTGATTCAGACTTTGAAACAAGGAATACAACTTCTGGGCAAGCTTGGTATCGACTCGAGTATCGTGAAAATTCTGTCAATAGAGGAATCAGAGTGCAGATGTATTTCTAGCTTTGCGCAATTGAATAAATTCATCAATAAAGTCTTGCTTTCTGAAGCTGATATTGCGATTCAACAATTCAACGTTCGTCATCAATTTATCGGACGGAGAAGTCATTACAGAACCAAGTTGTATAATAATAATAGAAACGAAGAGATGCTAGCAACCATTGAACGCAGGTTCAGTGTTGAAGCAGGTAGAAGTAGATTTTTTAATGGAGATGCAGATAACAGAGCAGTGGAAGATAATGGCAAGGAGCGAAGACCACATTGATGTGCATGACACGCAGAGGAATCCAACAATGCAATCCACTCATGACGACGAGTACTATTCGATTAAATTATCACACGAGAAACAGACAACCCCGGAGACACAAATTTACGACCGTACGAAATGGTAGCACAGTCTGTTTTAGGTAATTGTTACAATTTGGTTGTAATAGGTATTTGTTATTCACTGTTAGACCTTGCAGAATATTTATGAGTCACCTTAAATCCCTCCCAAAAACGTGCATATCGAGATCTGTCCAAACCAAAAACACTTTTTAATAATCACTGCTTTCATAATGAAAGCAGTTTTAAGATAGCATGTTTAATATACGTGCATATGCAAATTCCCTTTGTGCATTATTCAAGCGAGTCATTTGTAGTGAAAAGTTATAGTGAAACATGTTTTACTTTCAGAACTGTGATGCAGACTTATCAATGAACGAATTGTTAGTATTACAAGACGAAATTTGTGAAGAATTATTATCAGGTGAGAATTTTTCTTGGCATCTTCGACTGGACCTTCCATATCAGTCAATAGATTGTATAATTTGATTGCCTTGTTGATAGCGATAATTGTGAACTGAACGGCTCAACAGGAGTAAGTACTCAATTTTCAAAATATGCTACTGCATCTTCACTTAATTACTTGAACATTTTTCAATTTCCAACTGAAATTTGGATGCTTGGGAATTTGGGGTCACGCTCCTAAAATGTGCATAGCGTGGTTCAAATGGGTTGAATAGCTGAATGTATCAAGCAGGAATTCATGCTTAGATTTAGGCTGTTAGATTAAGCGGTACATGTGAAATTGTTCGATCAAATGAGGATTTATTGCTCGTTTCTATGTCTCTCGAGCTCGCGTTCATTTAAATCACATACTGGATTTCAGTTTATTCAGAAACTTACGCATGAAATTCGACTGTTCCCATTATTCTGATTATGAAATTATTCATGCCAAGAGCAAATTTAGAAGCACCATTAGCATTATACCACAATGATGCGGTGTTTCAAATTTGCTGGTTTGGACGCATCATTGATACAGGATTCTCTGTAAATGAAAAGTTGACTTAGTTTTACTGATGATCACTAACATTATCTGCAATAATAATTCATGTCAGCTCCTATTTTTCAATTGAGGATTCGAATCCACGAAATATGGTAATGTAATGCAGTATTGCATTAAAGGCAATACCGCAGGATTCGACAGGGTTCCGAGAAAAGCTGTTGAATGGGCTCTCGGAAGACAAGAAATACCAGAAAGACTTGTGACCGTAGTTATGTCACTATATGAGGAGTCAAAGTCAAGAATGAGGAAAGTGGTGGGAACATCTGAGGAATTTCAGTCGGTGTTGGAGTTCACCAAGCATCAGCCCTGAGTCCGATGCTATTCATTACAGTAATGGAAGAAACCACAAAAGAATCAAGGAAAAATGGCCCGTGGGAACTACTTTTTGCAGACGACCGGATGTTAACAGCAAAGGAGAAGTGAACAATATATTTAAAAATTGGCAGGAAGGGATGAATAGAAGATGTATGAAAATCAATATGGATAAGACAAAAGCAATGATTACAGGAAAAGAAGCAAAGAAACGGGTCGAGTCCGGAAGATGGCCATGTGGATGCTGTGGGAGAGGTGTGGGGTCAAACTCTGTGTTGTGCACACAGTTCAATAATTGGTGGTATTTCCGGTGCTCAGGACTGAGAAGAATGACGGAGCTGGACAATTTCGTGTGCCCCAGATGTGCGAGAGGATGTGAACAAGCAAATGGTGATGATAATAGTGGAGTGGAAATCGATGGAGCCGTTTTGCAAGATGTAGATCAGTTTTGCCACTTGGGTGATGTGTTGGAGTGTGAAGCGGGAGTGGAAAGGTGAGGGCTAGTGTGGCAATAGCTTGGAATAGATGGAGAGATATCACCAGTTTGTTAGTAAATAAATGTATTGATATAGCCAATAGGGTAAAAGTGTGTGAGGCGTGCGTGAGATCGGCTTTGTTGTATGGTTCGGAGACGTGACCACTAACGGACAGGGCGACCGCACAAAAAAAGTGTTAGATAGTGATTTGTTAGTGACGAGCAAATTTCAATGGGTGAATGATGCTGTTTGAGATTTGTTGGTCTAACAGTGTTTCTGTGCGGTCGCCCCAGGATGATGAATATTCTACGAAGCTGTGACAGAAGAATGCTGAGAGTTTTCGCAGGATTGAGATGGCAGTGTGGGAAGACTAGCGCGGAGGGAGCAGAGAAGTGTCGTACAGTGGACCTAGCTGAGAAAACCAGGCAGAGAAGACTCCGGTGGTTCAGCCATGTTAATAGAATGGAGGAAGGATGCCTTGTGAAGGAAGTGGAAAGTATATAAGTGGATGGAAGGAGACAGAGAGGAAGATCGAAGAAGACGTGGAGAAAGTGCGTGGAAGAGGACATGCAAAGCTGGAAGTCAAGGAAGATTTAACTCAAAACAGCAGTTGGAGAAGAGCCATTGTCGCACGTTCAAACCTAAGATAATGGGAAAATAAGGACGCTAAGCGATGATGATGAATGCAGTATTGCATTAAAGGTATCTATTTAATTCGTTGAAAAACATACAATGCTCATGATATCTATCTACAATATCAAACAAGCAAAGAATGACGCATTAATGACAGTACTTTTCAGTGCTACGCTTCACACGTAAACACATTTTATTTGTACTTTAGCAAGTTCATGTAGCCCTCAGATAATGCGCTATCTTGGAATGAAAGATGAATAATAAGGGCTTCCCCTTCTCATCCTGTATATCAAATAATACTGATGAATTTGTCATTCTTAAATTTGAAGTGCATTGAGTAAGTCTTATTTCCAAATGAAATAAACCATTTTCTCTTTTCTTCACAAAATGTGGCCAAAGTCAATTGTTATCAATCAAAAAATAGGATCTTGAAAATCCTCCAATTTGATGTAAAGAAAAACAGTTTTTGATTAAGAATCAAACGTCAAAAATACAGTATCTGTTATTAATTGATTAGACGACTAGTCTTAAAGGTTCTGTTTCGCTGTGGCGGGGATGCCTGATGCTTGCGATTGCCAATGAATAGCATGTCCTGATTAGCTGAATAAGCCATGATGTCTAGGAGTCCATGCTGCATTGTAGGCGCAATTTCTATGAGCGAGAAAGAAGTAAATAATGACTGCTTCATTTAAGGTAAAATTGCTGCTTTACTTTAATTAGTGATTTCTTCAAGAGCTGCCAGAAAAAGCTAAATGCACCGTATATAGATGCATATCGGTGTTATCGCAATAAATTCCTGCTTGCTCTCTCTTATTGAAGGTTCTGGTAGTCTGCAAAACATTGAACATAGAGACCTATTTATAACAAGACTTGTAAAAGCTGAGCGTTGTCTGACTGAAATGGCTGCAGTTCTCAATTCATCAATATCCAAGTCAGCGATTCGACGAAGACCGCTTGAATCCGGATTTAAAAGCGTAAACGGCCATCGCAAGTTGATTTATCCGAAGATAAGGCGTCAGCGACTTCAATGGAATTGCATTGTGTGGTCAAATTCTGCCTCAGTTCAAAAAGATAAGGACAGCCGATCGAGAATCTCAGTTACATGTGACAGGCAAATTCCACGATATTTGTATCGTCTTCGAAAAATTGATCAGTAATTTTTGATGATAATAATTACTGCACATTCAAAGTCAATTATATACAAGTAAATTGATAACAGCGAATCAAAATAATTACCCTTACAGGAATAATAATCATACAGGAATAATAATCATACAATAGAAACAATGATTACTGACTGAGTGCTAATCTTATTAAATGATTTGCCTCAGAAAGTACATACAATAATTTACTGAAGTGAGATATGTCAACAAACTTTCATTTCAGTTAGCGTTCTCGTTCCCAAGCAGATATATACAACTCGCAAAACGTCGGACTAGATGCTGGTTTTTTTCTTTATTTTATTCCATTGAGACGATCATACAACATGAAAATACATACTTTCATTTTGATTTTTTGCTCTACATAAGCATACTTTTGCTGTATACTAACTTAAGTACTTTCATGCACCTTATTTTCTCTACATCAAACTGCTGGGGTGCTAACTTAATATTTTACACTGTTTTCTTCTACAAAGTATTCTTCTACTATTATTTACGAAATCCAGTAAATGAATAGACCTAGAAAAAGAAAGAAGTCGATCAATCACGACCGGTTTCATTTTTTGGACCCGGTCGTTCAGTAAGTGTTCCAAGACTTATTGCTTTACCTGCACAACGTCAATTAAAAGTGAATTGCATGCCGTTAACTTGTCAAATAATGCTCCATGATCAACTGTCAAATTTTCGGGTAGTAGGCACTACTAGCATTACGTAGTAGCATTGAAATCCAATCATTCATCGTATATTATAAGGTCATAATATCACAACATTTATTATCCCATGCAGTGAAATTATTCAAAATAGCCTAAGGAACACAAAATTCATATAGGCTAGAATATAGGAACTTTTTGGAAAAAAAGCATGGTTTGAAACTACATGGATAAGTTGATAATTTCAACGTTTAGGAATAAGTTTGCAACAATCATCTCACATAACATAAAAACATGTACTCTTTAATTTTGTTATATTTGCAAGCTTATACAATGTTGTTATTCTTCTGAATGACTAAATAATTTATCGTTGATTGATTAGACAATGAAAGTTGTCAGCGTTTGACATGGGCTTAATTAAATTAGCCGACCAACAGGCATATCAGTTTTCACAAATCATGACCGTCGGTCGGTTCCTGCCCTGTCAGATTCACTGACTTCATACCTCTGTAGCTTTGTGTCTCAGTTGACCATGTTTTTCTTTTGTATGAATGATGTTGGACAAGTGATACTTGCAACTATTCGTCGAAGTGTTGCTTTGAATAATTTTTTTATTTTTTTATTTTATTTTAACAACCCCTTTCTCCCATATAAATGGGGTAGGGGGGATTCATACAAACAAGATAAAAAGGAGACAGTTCATATACATCATAAAATTCAAATTCACACAAACTATAGCACTAGTCCCACAAACCATCAGGGAAACACCACGCACAACGATATCAGGAAACACAGTCAAGTAAAATGTCAGCCTCACCATACTTCAACCACCTTGTGCACGTTCTCCCTTCAATACGACTCTGGCTTCTGTCTTCTTCGTCAACTTCTCCAATCTTCCTCCCCGACTTCTGGAAATCTCTTTTCTCTTTTGAGTCACTCCATACGACATCTCGTCCTCCTCCACTTCGCACACTTCATTTCTTTGCTCCATTCGCGCCTGTAGCCTCTGCTCCCTCTGCTCATTTCATTCTTGCCACATGTCCGCACAAGATATCTCACAATCCCACAATCTTCTGAGTCATCGTTTCGTTCAGTCCGAACTTCGATCTCATTAGCGCAAGTTTTCTTCCTGTCAACCAACTCACTCCACACAACCTCCTCAGCCAATTGTTCTCGCACACTTGCAGTCTACTTGCTGATCTTGGTGAACGCTATTGTTTCCATACCATAAGTGACTGCTGGAATTTAACACACCCACTTATTCCGTCCGTCTGATATCTTTGCTGATCCTTCTGTCTCCCAAATCTCTGCCACTTTCCTGATAGGCTCCGACCCCTGCTCTAATTCTCCTATTTCACTTCCATTTCGCTCCGCCCATCTTACGCACCACACTTCCCAAGTACTTGAAACCCTTTGTCCTGCTTTACTGAATTCCTTGCACCTCAACACTTATGGTCCTTTGGCTCCTTTCCAGACCCACATTACCGTCTCTTACCAAATTGATGCGCAGTCCCATGCCTTTGCTTCTCTACCGTCTTCGATCTCACACAACAAGGAAGTTCAACTTCGCTGCGCCCTTCGTTGTTCAGCAACTCTTGAAAATACTCTTTCCACACCTTCGTGATCTGCTGCGGACACGAAACAATCACCCCGTCTTTGTTTCTTACATCCTGGACGGCCACCACATCCTTCTCTTCCTGCTCCCTTGCTTTTGCGAGTCGGTAAATTTGTTTTCTTCCTCTATCATTCTCTATTGCTTCTATACTTTTGTGTTAAAACCTCATTCTTCACCTTTCTGACTTCTTCATTCCACCACCATTGCTGTTTTCGACGGCCCCACCTTCTCTGCTGCTCACAGAAGGCATCATTGATCTCACTTTCGTATTCTTCTAACTTTTCTCCCTTACATCTCCACCACCTGATGATTTTCCTTCCCATTCGTTTCTTTTCTTGCCTCTCCGTATACCGTAGCGTCCAAACCTGTGGCTTGTGCTGAGTTGTCACGTGTTCACCGGCTAGCACTTTGCAGTCCTTGATCCTCCACTTCTGGTTCTGTTTCATTACAATCCAATCGATATCGGTCCTGTGCTCCCCACTTCTGTATGTGATCTTGTGCGATTCTCTTTTCTGGAAGAACGTCTGAACTATGGCCAACCCATTTCTTTCGACCAGCTGCACCCACTCTCTCCCCATCCGAATTGACCAACACTCCTCTCCTCCCCTTGCATCCGTTGCCCGATATGCGCATTGAAATCACCTGCTAAACAAAATATTTCATCCTCACCCACTAAATGTATCATTTCCTCAACCTTTTCTCTGAATTCGTTTTTCTCCTATGGTTCCGTCCTACTTACATCACACACATTTTCTTTGAACCGATCGTTAGCCAAACCATCAAGATCCTACCTTTCCACCTCTCCGTACGCCACACTTTCTCAACAAGGTCCTTCTCCAGAATCACACCCACCCCATCAGACTTTCCATCCCCTCCTGCATGAATCAGTTTGAATCCATCTCCAAGCATCCTTGCTCTATCCAACTTCCACTTCGTTTCCTGTACACACAAAATCTTACACCTTCTCCTCTTCATAAAATCCACTACTTCAGCACTCCTTCCCGACAACGTTCCCACATTCAAAGTCGCCATCCTAATCAGTTTTCTTTCTTCAGGTCTTCGCATATTTTTCGCCGATGCCCGGCGCGTCGGTTGCCCCGGTAGCCTCCACCGATTTATCCTTTACTTGCATGAATCCATAAACGAATGGGTCAGAATACTCCTATACAGCGCTGCCCTGGCTGACCTGTTGGAGGTTTTCTGTTAGGGGTTTCTCCTTTTGCCTTTGATTTGCCCCAAGGCGCGGACTAGCCTTTTTCGTTCGAGGCGCCAATCCTGTAGCAGCCTGACATCCAACCGTTGTTGTCTCCCACGGCGCAGCAGGGGTGAAAGGTTTTATGGCGCTTTCATTGAGCGTACTTGAGGTATGGTATTTCTTGAGAGCCCCAGCCACCACCTGGTTGCTCCACCTCGCCCTCTGGAAATCACCGCCGGTTATAAACTTAAGTTAAATGAAAAATACAAAATAAATCTGAAATCGTAATTTATAAAATTTTCTGGTATATTCCTTCATTTCTTTGATTACTTGTTCTTATCATTTATCTTTTGTATTTAGTCTCTTAATGACTTGTCTATGTTTTGCTACAGCGCATCGTTTTATTCTCAGATTTATTGATTTTAAAGACAAAAATTCTTTCAGAGCTTAACAGAATTATGAGTAGGTTAATTAGTGCAATTATATTGACTCATGATAGCACTGCTGCATGAAGTTGTTAACATTCTCTGATTTCTTCTGATTTCTTAAATCCTTATGTGTTCTTCTCATATTAGCGTCGCACTCTATGAAACTGTTGTATCTGGGAAAGGTCAAATCTTGAGTTATTAACAGCAAAATATAAAATATGTTAAAGCCCGCAAAATATTTCACCCTGCACTACAAGACAGAAAGGCTTAACAAAATCAATTTCAATATTCACACAATCTTTCAAGAAATCTCATAAGTAAATCGAGAATGAAAATTCATTGTCAGATATCAAGCCTTGAAAATGGTTGCTAAGTTCGTTGAATTCTTCTCTGCTATCAACTTTGGCCACCGGTGTTTGATTAGAACAGATTCACGTCAATTTCATTGATGTCGTTGTTATTGTTGATATTGCTTGTATAACATGTGTTAAGATGAAGTTGAATTACATGTTGACATTAAGCAGAGATCATGAAATGGAAATTCACAAAATGACAAAACTAAGCATGTTTTCAAGAGAAGTCCCGCCGAAATCAAAGTACCTGTATCTTAAATGATAATAGTGTTTAGATGTTTTTTTTGAATGCTCTACATTTCAAATAAAGCTGACCTCGAGTTAAAAAATATTCTAATCTGAAAAAATCAACTTCCACTTCGTGCGCCAATCAGCAACTTTGTGCAACACATTGAATAATGAATCTATCCCAAAACAACATTAATTAATAAAATGCTACCCGATATGAGACAACAATAACTGCCTCTGTACTAAAGTTTTTATCAAAACGTAAAAAAATGTAAAACTGTTACACATGAAGTACTATTAGCAAACTCCACCACCTCATCAAAGAACACGACAAATAATCGATCTTTTGCTTATGATCATGACAATGTTTATGATGCTATGACAATAGCAGCACCGACAAATTGACCTTGTTGGTTCCGACAGAGACCACAAGCCTTCGACTTCATGAATCTGTTCTTATTAAACACCGGCAGCGTGAAACTGGTAGTTAATGGAAACTTGACGTGCAAGGTCGAAAGTCATTTTTGAGTGTTCATCATTGTACATTCCTTCTAATCTAGCATGCTCATTGGTTGAGAGCGTTAGCTCACCTGCGCATGCGTTACTTTCACCAAAACGGGATCAGATCAAAATAGACTTCAAAAAATCTCATGCGAATAATCAGCTGTTGGAGACTGTTGCTCAAAAAGCTTACGGTGGATTTATGGTGACTCTTGAGATAAGCACAGTCTAAACTACATGTATGCCAATTTTCAGGGTGCCACAAATTTTGTCCGGGTTAAATTTCCTGAACTAATTTTGTCTTTCCGTCTGATGATGCTCATCAGTGGAGGGCGAAATAATTTAAAGGCTGCGACAGGCCTTTGTTGTCAATCTACTGTGTGACGTAGTCGAATGATATGCTGTCTTTTTTATATGAACGCTGGTGGTATTCTGTCAACAATAATAGAACAATAAGCTGTCGACACACTTGGAGATGACTTTTGCCTTCACTCGTATTCCTTTTGGCCTAGTGAAGAAGGTGCGAGCTCGTCTCCACGGCGGACTTCGGTTCGATTCTTAGGTCGGCCGAGTGATGTCGGGGAATCAAGGGTGTTGGTGTCATGTATTGACTTAATAGCTGTCATTTTCTTCAGATATTACAGGCTTGAATACATTCGACATTTCAGTTTTTATAACTCAAGACTTGGCCATTTCCAGATCTTGCTTTAGAATGACAGGTCAATTTCTCATTTAAACTGCGCTACGATTTGATCCTCGAATATACTGAATGCAAGTTTGACTTTTCAGAGTTAGATGTGTTGCGGAACCAAGCTACTGAATTCGAAACGTTTGAGATGCAGGCCATTGACAACGAATTACGGAACTCGTCGGTAATTTTGTGTCCGATCTGTCAAAGGTCAGTCAATTGATTATTATCGATTCACATTCATCATTTTTCACATTTTCTTTTTGTCTTGCATTTGACTTTTTAGAAATCAGATTCATCTTTACAACGGCCGTTTGTGGTGTTCCTGTGGCCTTGCTGTTGACACTAAAGTAAGCCATGATGCTACTACCGGTTCTGTAGTAGTGTTATTAAAGTGAATTCATAGTGTTAGCTTTGTTGAGATATCATCTACCATCCTTCAGTTGAGGTGAGGAGTCCACAATTCACATGGGGCAGTGAGATATAAAAGTTGGTTATCTAAACGTGATATCATGACTTCAGGAATAGCATTAAGTCATAAAAATATTTAAGTATTTATAATCAGTAATAATTTTTCACAATCGAAGCCTTTTGAGATCTTTCAATTGAAAACTAAGCATCCATTAAAGGGGAAGTGCGCCTTTTTTGACAACATAAATCTTTCCAAAAGGAAGAGAGTCGATTAATCACGACCGGTTTCCGTTTTTATTGATCATCATCAGTCGTGATGTGAAGGCATGGGAAGTTATCGACTTGCACACTGTAATGCTTCTTACTATATATAAGCCGACAATTTTCCATGCCTTCACAAATACATTTGATGATGATCAATAAAGACTTAAACCGGTCGTGATAAATCAACGATTTTCTTTTTTGGAAGGAATTCAGACATTTTCGCATAAAATAAATCTTCATATTTATTTGGAAAGAATGCGTATGACGCTATGCATATGAAGCTATTCCAGAAGGAGAAAACTGGTCTATTGCATGTATTAAAGTGTAGTTATGCTACATCAGAGACTTGTAGGAAAAGGCATTGCTTGTCTCGATCGATTTTTTCAATCGCTTAATGTTTTATTGCTGTATACACGCAACAAGACATCCAATCGACTTCATCTTTGGAATTCTTACGGCTTAGATCAACATGATCATTCAATACAATGGCGTTCATTAGCAGATCATCTGATCCAACCAATGTCATTCTCAGCGCGAAGAAGTGTGCCTAACTAATTCGTGACCGCGTGCTATGTTTTGTCAATTGGGGCGTTAAAAATAAGTAAACTTTTCGCTCTACCCTACCGCGCACGGTCGCTGATAAGATCACTGTACGAATTAAAACAATGTCTTTTTGAGTTTTGCCTTAGATAACCACCTTCGATGTGCTACGTTTCTCGTTGATATTCATTGTCGCTGTTTAAATTTAACGCTGAATCTTGAATCTTGCAAAATCCAACAAATGAATAGGCATACAAAAGAAAGAAGTCGATAAATCACGGCCGGTTTCAGTCTAAGGACACGCTTTTCTTTTTTAAGGACTGGAAAAGGAAAGCGTGGTGGTTTTCCTGCGGACGAATGTTAAATGTGACTTAGCGTTGTCTAGTTTTGTGTTTGACAATTTGTAATTTTCACTGTTTATGATCACTATGATACCTTTGCTTAATCATAACTTTCAATTTTTGTGTTAAGACAGAAATTTTGATTTTACCTAGTCTGCTGTGGGAACGATCTTCAGTCATCTTAAACTTACTTACTTGAATTTGGATGCGCTTGACCAGCTCAAGTGATTGTGGTGACCAGATAACGGAAGCCATGGCGGTCCTGGGCACGTACAAGAAGGTCGGGCAGCTGGAGGGCGTCTTGCACTTGGGAAATCCATATAAGTCGCGGTCGGCCGCGCGGGCAACTCCAACCATGCGGCGGGGGCGAGCCAATGCTTGTAAAGATATTGTTGCTGGACTAGACGGGTTGGAGCGTGCAACTTGGCACAGAAGACGCAATCGACGTTGGCGAATGATGAGAGAGAGAGAGAGAGAGAGAAAGTGTATACATTTCAGATAATGGAAATCGATCGTTTCAGTACAAAAGTCAAATTCTAAAGTCATTATGGAAAACAAGGAGTAAACATACAAAATAAGTCCAGCATCATGGTTCATTAATGCACATTGCATTTACAGTTTAGAAATTTTGCGATGTACAGTTTAAATTGTCGTTGTCTACACGCGGTCCGAGAGAGTTCTATAACATACTGACCACTTCGTTCAAGTCTCTGTGGGATGATGGAGTGCAAAGGATAGAGCATATTGCATTCTGCAGATTTGAAGAGGTTGCAGGCAATTCTATGGCGACGTTGGTTAATATCCTCAAACTCCGAGCAACCACAGTCAAGTCCATGAGCAACACGATGACATCTTTTCACAAATCTTTCTACTCGTACTTGTAAATAAAATGGCAAATCAACAAAAACAGGTGATGCATAGTCTAGCAACGACATAATGATACCTTCATATGTTTGGAGTAATACTCGTTGGGGAACAACATTGCGTAGGGTTCTAAGGGCATACAACCGGGAATTACACTTTTTCAAGACACTATTGATATGGATGTCCCATTTCAGATTCGATGACATAGTCACTCCCAAAATTTTTAGCTGTTCCACTTTCTCCACATTAGACAATGAGACATCATCAGCATCAAACCCATTCCTTTTTGGCAACAAAAGCAACTTTGATTTCCTCGTGTTCAATTCTAGATTAATGGCTTCACTGTTCTTTGCAATGGTGTCTAGAGCAAGATTCAACTGCTTCACCGACTCATGAACATTCCGTCCAATACTCTTAATGATAACCATATCGTCAGCGTACTTGATGTAATCAGAGGATGCTGGATCGATGAGGTCAGCTGTGTAAAAGATGTAAAGCAGTGGGTCAATAATAGAGCATTGAGGCCCCCCGCTAGTAACACGAACAGAGTCACTGATGCATCCATTTGTTCGCACAGACTGGCTTCTGTCACTCAAATATGAAACTGTCCATTCAATAAACTGGAAAGGTATTTTCTGTCTTATCATTTTCTCAAGAAGGATTTTGTGTGATATTGTATCGAACGCTCTTGTAAAGTCGAGGGATAACACTGCTACTGCGGAGGAATCATCATCTTCTAGGTATCTGGTTACTCGGTCGTATAAGTGTATCAAGGCGCATGCTGTCGAAGAATACGGAACATAAGCAAACTGGTTGTTATCGATATTCTGAAGAATAGTATCCTTGATGTTCGCTAAAACAATCCGCTCGAGGATTTTTTCTAGAACTGGTAACACAGTAATAGGACGCATTTCACTCAATTTTGGAGGAGAGGTCTTGGGGATCGGTGTCACCAGACCATGTTTCCAGACTCTTGGCACAACTCGATCCATCACACAAGAGTTAAAGATGTTGCACAATGGTTCTGCAAGAAAAACTGCACTCTCTTTAAGGAGACGTGGTGGAATACCATCACTTCCCGTCGACTTTCCCACATCAATCCTTCGCAGCAAATCATAAATTTCCCATGGATCATGCAATGGGCACCATGAGGGGTCAAAGTCGTGCAGTGAGCGTTTTGAATGGTCGGAAAGGAACGTAATCACATCTTGCAGATCAGACTCAGTTGTAAACCTTTCTTCAAATTGACGATTCAAATATGAGCAGCATTCCAGGTCAGATGAAAATTGCGACATGATGCATGATAGACTTGGCTTGGAGTTAGTACCTCGGACATCATTTACTACTTTCCAAGTGTTTTTGCTTGATTTAATGCATTACGTAGCCCATTTAGCTTTAGCGTTGACAATTTCTTGCTTTATCTTAACTTTGTAATGGTTGTAAAGAGCATAATTCTTCACACGGAAAGCCAACCAACTTTGATTGATGAGATTTTTAAGAACAGGGGTCATCCATGGCTTGTCATTTGATGTAAGGGTGACGGTTGAAGTCGGGATAAGTGAACAACAACTCTCTAGTTCAGAGTAGAAATGTTGCAGCTTTTCGTCTACAGTTTCAGCCATGTAAACACTTGCAAAATCTGTATGGGCAAGAGCATGCATATATTTGTCAATGTTCGATTTCCTGTAGTCTCCTACGACGCACGTTCTCAAACCAAGAGGTCGATCGATGCCTTTTAGGAGTACACAATTATGAGGCAAAATAGTGCAAGACTGAAAGAATCTTGTAATGTCTGACGAAACAAAAATTTTGTCAAGGACATTGCTTTCTCTAGTCGGCTGACAAACTACATTTTCAATATCAAATGAAACCTCAAAATCAATGGTTCGAAAATCGTTAAAGTCACCACACAACACGAGTTTCAGGTCAGGAAATTTGATAAGCACGGAATCGATGACATCAGTGATAGTGGAAATACGAGTAATTGATAGACTGTCAGAAATGCAAATACTTGGTGGCAGGTAGAGAGATAATAAAAGTAATCGAGGAGAACGCAGGTGAATAACCAGATAGTCAAATAGAGAGTTCTTGGGAAAAAATACACGTTCAGGACTAAGGCTCTCATGAATCCTTACACAAACTCCTCAAATGGTGTTGGAGATTTCACATGGATTCCCAAATCTCGAGTAAACTTCTTCATTCGTGATGTGGTGGTACCAGCGAATGCCGAGAATGTTGCGAAGGCAGGAGCGGTGAAAAGCGTCCAGACGCCTGGTCAGAGCAACCGGAAAACTTTAAGTGTTACAGCCGTGTAGCAGCACCGGTAGAAAGCAAGTATTCAATATTCGATGCTTCGTTTGGGCACGAACTTTTCGGCTGCATCATACTTTTCATAATCGATTGAAAGCTGACCGAGCACAATTAAGACGCCGATTTATTTCACTGTTTGCCGTACATTCTCTAGAAATCCGGGTCCCGATATAGACGACGTTATCGGTCATTTCGATGCGAACTGAGTTCACTATCATATCATTGGCTGGTGATGTTAAAAAGTAGACAGTGACTGAATTTTAGTCTTTGAATAATTGAGGCCTAGTGGTGATGCTTCATCTCCGAGTACTGAAAGAGACTCAATGAGTGAGAAGCGGGACAGACGAAAGCAAAACGATGTCGTCAGCGTAACAGAGATCAGTGAATCGGGAGTGGACATAGACGTCAGAATCAGGACAGTGAGTGTGGGTTTGAAAGAGAAGCCACAACGCGTTCCTGTCTACTGAGTCAGACGCGGCTTTCAAGTCAACGTACGCCGCGTACAGTAGTTGACGAAATTTTCTGTATTGTTGAGAAAGGATCACTAGGGTGAGAATACAGTCCTTTGTTGATCGCCCAGGAGTGAATTCTGCTTGCTGTGGCTTGAGTCTGTTGAAAAGCACTACAGTGATAACCTTGGATGGTACGGAAAGTAAGGTGATGGGACGATAATTAGTGGTGCTTCTTCGATCTCCTTTGTTCTTAAACATGGGTAGAATAATGCCCTTTTTCCATTGAGATGGGAACTTTCTTCTTCCCAGATGTTGCAGCTAATCTGATGGAGAGGGGGGACTATGGAAGCAGTAGCAGTCTGGAGCAGCTCCGCAGTGATACCATCTTCCCTGGTGCGCGACCCGATTGAAGTCTTCTGATGACTGATGGGATTTCCTCTTGTGATGGTGCGGCCATCGATATATTGTCATTTACAGAACCATGGATGGCAAGGGATTGTAGGCCGGCAGAGATAAGAGCTTGAGACTTATTCAAGGCTTGGGTATAATACTGGCACCATCTAGATAATTTTGAGGAAGGATCAGTGAGGAGAGAACCGTCGTTGTCAAGAAGAGGAGAGATCTTGTGACGTTGTCCTGATTCACAGGGAACTCGAATGGCTTTGTAAGCTGGGCATGGGCGTAGGTTGTTGACCTGAAACTTGCGTTCAGTCTCATCTGCGACCCGGTTTTGTCCAAGAGGAGAAATCACGACGGAGGTCATGTCTTCTTTGCCGATGAAGAGACCTGTAAGACCCACGTTGGCCATTAAGGCGAACTTGGCGGCAGCGAGCCACTAGATCAATGGAAGCTTCGGAAAAAGAAGGCTTGTTTCTGGGGCGTCTTTCACCAAGAACTGCCAGAGCAGTAGGTATGATCGTCGAAACGAGCTGCTCTCACATATTCAAGGCTGATCGCATCGTCATGTGCAGAAAAACGGGTGACTGCTACCACAGAGTAGCGACTAGCGTAGTGCGGGGTCCGGAGTCTGTCTAGCTCTAGGGTGCTGGATTGTGTGCTGTCAGACGCTGATGGCGTGGTCCGCCGAAGTCGAAGATGCATTCATCTGAAAGACTGACTTAATTTGTTAATATCGTTAATTTATTTCTTAGCTGTTAAATTTAAAAAGCGTGCTTTTCAGGATAAATTTAGGATCGATAGCAAAGTTACTTCAGCGATCTGAAAGTCTCCGAAATCAGTCAAATTACAAATGTGGTTGAAGCATCGTTGAGAGGAATACTGCTAAAAATAAATTCAACACGGCATAGGAAACAATATAACCACTCGCATGAGAGATATCTCTGATCGAATCAACGAATTCGAAAGAGTAGTAAGCAAACGGCGAACACCCGACCGGCGCGCCCCCCCCTCTGGAACGACAGAGGTTGTAGTCTGTCGTGGTGTGCCGGCCAGGTTGGTCCACGTTCACAAAATGTTCGCTGACTCCCCCCCCCTCTGGAACGACAGAGTGTCGTGGTGGACTTGGGCGACCGCCAGGATTTGTCTTGAGGCTATAGTGTGTGATGTTTTTCGTGCAATCTGCTGAATGTTGGGTTGTAAAATGGGCTGTTTCGAGTGGAAGGAGTGCTCGGATGAGAAAACGGAGGCCAGATTCGGATTCAGCGTGAAATTCTGCATCGGTATGGTGAATTTGAACGCAATCGGAGAGAAAAAATTTTCGCTGACGTCCCCCCCCTCTGGAGAGCTCGCTTCGATTTTGGCTTCCAGTGGACGGATTTTGTCGTGCCATAGCTCGTTTGAAAGCTAAGAGTGAGACAAATTCAGTGAAACAAACGGCTTGTTCATATCTGTCTTCGTTTAGATGTGAGACGCCATTTAAGATTTTGGGACATTGGCGAAAAACGACAGAGTTAGAATTTGGGACGTTTTGGGCTGTAGCTTCAAAACGAAGTATCGGATGGGAAAACGGATTTCAGATTTGGAATCAGCTTGATGTTATTATCCAATGAGGATCATCATCCAATGAGAATCAAGCATTTCTATATAAATAGCGAGCCTTCCACAGTGAGAATCATTCCATCGTTGAATCACACGAGTGACGGACGCATATTTTCTCTCTCTATTCTATTATCCAACTAAAATGGTAAGTCGCTACTTTCCTCCCTCTCCTCCCTTAAACGTAAACTTAATACAATCTTTTTCATTTTCAGGCATCTACTCCATCTGCTGCACTAGTAGGACAAAATGGCGGTCAAACGTTACAAGGTTCGCTACGGTCAGATCATCTACAACTGAGGCCAGTGGAAGAAACAACCAAGGTACATAATCCTACACCGCTACAGCGTAAATTTAAACAAGTCTTGCGTTATGACGATCATAGCGTAGTACTCCAAACGGGAATGCTCCCTTCCACGGATGTCAAGATAATGCGCAATCAGTATGGGGACTACATACTGATCCCCGTGAGTCCGTACATTCGCCACCAACTTGATATTATTGAGGAGTACGTGACATTAAATATGGACATTCCTACTCCTCTTGCTCAAGAGTGGAAGGCTAGAGATGACAAGGATACTCCCTATAGAAAGATTTGGGATGGTAATCACATTTGTCTACCGGTATCACATTGGTGTACTTACTATAAGAAGGATGGAGATCATTCAATACCCATCAGATGTGATGAGCTCGGAGAAGGTACTTGGGATATCCTTTTCAAAGTGAATGGGCTATATTATGGTCGACACAAGGATAATAAAATAGTCTCTCTCTCCATGCATATGGAATCCATCCTATATATTCCAAAACCACCCAACGTGGATGACATAATTGATCAAATCCTTAACAGCAGTGGTACGAAGCGCAAGTCGGAGAAGAATGCTGCATCAAAACGCAAATCAAAGAAGGAGAATTACTAGTCCTTTCCTAACTCTACCCTATGACAATTCGCTTATGTGCTTTGAGTGTCGTAGACGTGGTCTTATTAGATACATTTTACTTCTTCGTTGCCATCATATCATTTGTGTATTTTGTCGTGAAAAGCATCGATGTAATTCTTCATTTTGTAATATGTTATAGAACGCTTCCTTAGATGTGTAATTTCCGTTTTAGGCTTCTATCATCATTTTTATGGATTGTGAGGGTGAACCTGTACAGGAGCTCAGTGCTATTGCTATGAACAATTGGACATATCAGATTGTTAGTGTCTATCATCAACATGCCAACTGCGATCCCAATGTTGATCAATGGGCGAGAAAACACATTCATGGACTTAATCTGAAATATTTGCAAGACTATGGCTTTTCTTGTGAGAGTGCTCTTCTTATTGACTTTAAACGATGGTTAGCTGCTTTCAATGTTATACGCATCTTTTGTAATAATCCTGGTAAGGAGAGGAAAGTATTTCCCAATCTAATCATTGATGATATTTTGCTCCCGCCTTGGGATAGTAGAGTGAATCAACATTATCATGAAGTCACGAAACGTTTTAAGGATTTGTGTGTTCCTATTTTGTCTATTCGTTGTAGTAGCTACGTTCATAACCAATGCTTCTTTCCTCCTTACCTCAACACTGCCAAAGTCCTGTATGGTTATCATTGCTCGCTGTATGATAGTTACCAGCTGTATCTATTTTATCTCTTTCAAACCATTGATTTATAATGCATGCTTGTTACCGTTATTCAATAAATGTTACTATGAGAAGAGTTGTTGTTTTCATGCAATGGATGGGTTAGATAAAGGGCGATCATGTCTTTCTCAAACGACTGCGGAACATTACATTTTCATAGGCAAAGTTTAAAAGGAGCTGTTCAAGATTATGTGATAAATTTTCATAAAGATGAGACCGACATCGAAGCAGTGGTCGATGATGCTAGCACTCTATTTCTAGAGTTAATGAATACATTCTCTGATAGCATTATCATGGCGCGATTAGTTGCGAAAATTAAGTTTAGTCATTTTGGAAAGGAAGAGGTGGAAAGTCGCTCTTTCCATTTTGCTTCTTATTCAATGGAAGTGGTAGATCACCCCGAAGAATTTTTTAAAAGACATATGATAAAAATTGCTGAACGTCTTAACGCATTTAACCATCATGGTAGCAGTCTAGTGATTGAAGCGATTTCAGATATTCACATTCAACTTTCCATAAAGAAAAATTGAAAATGCAGTGGTACTTGATTGTAGCACAACTGGTTTTCGAGCTATGTCTGCTCACTCTCGAAGTATATTCCTTCTGTACATGTGTCTATTATTTAGAAAAGGCTAGCAAATTCATATCTTCAAAAAGACTTGCTATAGACATCAGTAACGGTGAAACTATGTGTTGTGATGTATGTAAGCGAAAGGATGGAAATGAAAAGCGCATCTTCAAGAGATGTAAGCATGCTTTTTGTCAACGCTGTTTCATACGTAATTGCATTCAACTTTGCAAATGTAACCACTGTGATATTGCTCATTTCGAGTGTCACTTATGTCGCAATAGTTAGTACCTATGCAAATGTGGTAAAGATAGGTTTTAGCAAAGACTAACACGGAAAATGGCGAAACGTAAAAGTCTTCAAAGTTTTCTTCAGCCATTCAAGCTCTCCGACGAATGAAAGCAAATCAGCGATACAATGCTATACGACATGCTAACGATAAATTCATTTGTGAAATTATTTCTCATGTGAGGAAGTTGAGGACGAAGAAATTAGCGCCAAAACAACGAAAGTTACTTAAGCGATATGCTACGAAATTGCGTTTCATCTCCAATCCTAAAGTCACCCTTCAAAGAAAGAGGAAAACTCTAACACAAAAGGGCGGTTTCCTTTCAGCAATACTTCCAATGATAGCTCCTGCCGTGGGCAACCTATTGGGTAATATCTTTGTCTCTAAGCGTTAATTATGCAAATGTTGAAAAATAATGAAAAATGTTCAAAGTAATAAAATGGATTTCAGACTTCAATGTGATAAAGTTCTGACTGTATCAGGTCCATCTCATGCAGGTAAAACTGTTTTCACGCTGAATTTATTGGATAAAAGAAGGGAGTTGTTTAAGGAACCTATCAATCGAGTGATTTGGTGTTATGGTATTTATCAACCGTCGCTGTTTCAGGAATTGCAAAGTCGCAACTTTATTCGACATGAAGGAATTATTCCAGTGGATAAACTTCAGTCTAATGATGTTGTTGTATTGGATGATTTATTAAAAGAAAGTAAGAATTCAAAAGATGTTACAGATATGTTCACTCGCGCAGCACATCATAAAAGGTGCTTTATCATCTATATCACACAAAATTTGTTTCCTGATGGAAAAGAAGCTCGTACACGAAACCTGAATACACACTATTATGCTATTTTCAAGAATCCGCGAGATAAAAGTCAATTTGAAATTTTAGCGCGACAAGTTGCACCCAGAGGATCAAAAGCCTTAATTGAAATTTTTCAAGCAGCTACTGAAAAACCATACGGTTACTTATTCATTGACTTTACGCAAGAGTGTCCGGAAGAATTTAGATTTCGAAGTGATATTTTGAAAACTCCCATGATTATCTACAAACTATGAGTTCTTATTCTCGCATGATTGTTATTCCTCAGGATGAATATGTACAATTGACTGCCATGCAGCAAGTAAAGCAACCTCTTGCAAATCAAATGTATAGGAAAGAAATAGATTATCAGCAAAATGTTCACATCAAAGATCCACATCGTGCTGTATTATTACAATCGGAAACTGTTGAGCAATTAAAAAACTTGAAGAATAAGATGCGTGACTCTGTATCGACTGCTACACCTTTAGCATCTCGCGCACATGCCATATCTCTTTTCAATAGTATTGAACCCCATCTCAATGTAAATGATAGAGGAGAAATCATTACAGATGAAAATAAAGTGATTGATGCTTCACGTTATGAAGACTTGATTCAGTATGCGACACGTAGAAAGCGCCGTCAGGGCTATGTTCCACCTGGTTGGTCATACTTTCTTAAACTATTGAAAAAGCATAATGTACCAAAATTTGCTTTGAATAATGAGACATTGAAAGAACTTGATTCAACAGTGGCTACTGCTCCAATGCTTCAGACGATGAAAATGCCAACAAATTGGTTTAAGGCGTCACCTGCTACATCCCCTCCCACATTCACTAAGCAAACAAGAGGAAGAACTCGACGTAGATCTACATCGCCACTAAAACTAGTAAAAGGAAAACGTAAAACAGCTCCTCCCAGGAAATACATGTTCTCAGACTATTAATATGAAGCAGATGTGTTGCTTGCCATGTAATGAGCCGCCAGAGGTGAATGTCGTTGTCACTTGCACTTGCTGCGCCAGCTCTCATAATGAAACCCCTAAGCAATGTGAACACGATCGCAAAACCGCTAAAGCTAAATGCTGCAGTTGTTGTAAATGTAGAAAGGCAAGAAAACAAAAAGATGAGAAGGAGGAAAAAGAGTCAGTCGTCATCGACTGAACGTTTGAAGTCAATCTATTATGATGTAAAACATCCGGCAGGATTTGCATCTATCAAGAAATTATCAAAAGCGAGTGGTCTTCCACAATCACAAGTGAAACGATGGTTAAAGGGTCAGGCTACCTATACACTCCACAAACAAGCGAAAAAGAAGTACCGCACCCGCCATTATATTGTTCATGACATCGATGAACAGTGGCAAGCAGATTTGTGCGATGTCGCCTCCATTTCAAAACATAACTCGGGCAATAATTTTATTTTAACCGTCATTGATATTTTCTCGCGTTATGCGTGGGCTCAACCTTTAAAAACTAAAGAAGGGAAAGGAGTAGCAAAAGCATTCCAAACAATTTTTCGAGAAGGTCGGATTCCAAAAAGAATTCAGAGTGATCAAGGAAAAGAGTTTGAAAATCAGCATGTGAGAAGATTATTTGAGAGGCATGACATTGAGTTGTTTAGTGTAAAGAGTGCTTATAAAGCTGCACTCGTTGAACGTTTTAATCGCACATTAAAAAATCGCTTGTGGCGACATTTTACTGCCAACTTGACACAAAATTGGACAAAGGTTCTACAAGATACACTCCATGCCTACAATCACTCTATCCATCGTTCTATTGGACTCAGACCAGTAGATGTAAATGCTGACAATGTAGATAAAGTGCGCGAATCATTCCAACGTAAACGCACTCATGTGAAAAGTGATGTGAAAATTGGTGATAAAGTTCGTATCTCAAAAGTGAAAAGTGTTTTTGCTAAAGGGTACCTTCCGAATTGGACAGAGGAGGTATTTACAGTATCAAGGATTAATCAAAAAGACTCTCCAACCACCTGCAAGTTGAAAGATTACGATAATGAAGAAATTGAGGGTAGCTTTTACCGCGATGAGATTGAGGTAGTCACTGAAAGTGAAACATATTTGGTAGAGAAAATCATTCGATGTAAAAAACGGCAAGGTGAAGAATGGTGTCTTGTTAAATGGACTGGTTATCCTTCAAGTATGAACTCTTGGATGCGTCGTGCCGACATCTTTCATCTAAGTGATCGACAGTGATTCATGCAAAGTTGTAACTAACAATGTTTAGGGTTTGAGCTATGAATCCAACTGCCTCATTTTATTCACGACCCTCCTATGTAAGTGGTGGAGGACAAATTTACATCGGCGCTCGCCGCCAACGTGGAGGTAGCATACTTGGTGCACTGAAATCTGTTGTAGCACCTCTCATATCCAATGTCGGTAGATCTTTAAAACGAAATGTTTTAAGTAATGCCGTTGGCTTTGCTGGTGATGTTGCTAGTGATCTTTCCAGAGGTAGAAGTTTTAAGAGCAGTTTGTTGAATCGTGGGAAGGAACGCGGTTTAAAAACATTGAAGCAGACCTTTGCTGGTGTTACTCAAGGAAAGAAATCACCTAAACGAATGAATAAAGGAAGGAGGAAACATCGCGGAGCTGGTAAGGTGCGATCTTCAGTCAAAAGGCATTCACGCAAACGTCGCAGAGGCTCTAATCATTCATCAGGCGCTAAACGACGACGCTGCTATAACTTCTAATCATGGAGTGTAAAACTTCCGGTTTTTGTTTGTTTGATCAACAAGCCATACAGACAGATATTCTTAGTTCAAGTATTGTAGATTATCATCCTCGAACAGCTGAGAATGCTGGCCCCATTGAATTTGTTATTCCTGGTGGTAGTGATGACTACATAGATTTGAGTTATGCGATGGTTGATTTGAGGTTTAGAATTCAGCAAGCAGATGGAACTGCTATTGACGATACACATAAAGTTGGACTGAACAATTTACCATTGACTACATTACTTCGCGATGTTTCTCTAACGATTAGAGAGCAGCAGGTGGAAGGTGGTCAAAGCGATTATCCCTATAAATCATATTTCAATCATGTATCACAGTTTCATCCAGCAGCACAAAAAAGTCATATGGAAGCCATGGGATGGTACAGAGATGAAGCAGGAAAATTTGATGTTGAAACAAACAGTGGCTTTGTAAAGCGATCTGCTATGATTAAAGATAGTAAAGTATGTCAGCTATATGGTCCGCTGAATTTAGACTTCTTTAGACAGTCAAAATTTTTACTCTGTAATACCAGCATGCGACTCAAGCTGACATTGAATAAGCCTGAATTTGCGCTGAATGCATTTGCTAAAGTTGACAATTTTAGAATTCATGTGGAAGATATTGCACTTTACATTCGTCGAGTAGTGCCGAATCCAAGTGTCATTAGAGGACATGCTGAAGGTCTTAACCGCCAAAATGCCATTTACCCCGTTCAGCATACAAAGCTTCTCACCTTTACAATTCCGAAAGATCAAAAGAGTTTCATGAAAGATGGCCTCTTTCCATCGGAAGCACCGAAGCTCCTCATGGTGGCAATGGTTGAAAATGATGCATTTAATGGTAATATAAAGAAGAATCCTTTCAATTTTAAACACAATCAGTTAAGTGAAATTGCTTTACGTGTAAATGGTGTGAGTCATCCTGGTCCACCCTACAAACCAGATTTTGCTGCGGATCAATTTATGCGCAGTTATGTTGATTTTATGGATGTTTTTGGCTTTTACAATACGGATGACACCAACGGACTGACTATGAAAGAGTTTAAGAGTGGATATACTATTTATGCATTTGATTTGACTGCTGACAGCGATATTAGTGCACCCTATCGTCAAGCGAACGTGCCTCATAATATTCGTTTGGATTTGACGTTCAAAAGAACACTACCTGAGACGATCAATGTATTAATTTATGCAGTCTTCGATTCAAATATTGAAATTACAAAGTATCGTGACGTGATTCTTCAGTATAATCGTTAATGAGTTGGTTGACTGCTGACGATATTAAGACTAAAGTGCAGCGTAATGCAGACGAAGCGACGTTGAAAGCTTTCGATAATGTCTATTCACTCGATACCTTACCACCTGCAGTAAATCACTATCCCATCTTTATTGTGCTAAACACTCATTCGCAGAATTTAGGCGGTGAGCATTGGAAAGCGATCTTTATTGGAGAAGACCGACGTGGTGAACTATTTGACTCTCTTGCTCAACCTCCAAATATACCAACACAGCAGTGGTTGAGAAAACATACGCGTCAATATCAGCGAAATGAACGCATACTACAACATCCACTTTCATCAACGTGTGGTGCTTTTGTACTGTACTTCATCTTAAAACGTTTACATGTATCTCGATTTGCATCTATTATTCAAAACTTTTCATGTAATCCATCCTCTAATGAAAAAATGATTTGTAAGTTCTATCATGATTTGAAATAAAAACATCATGTTGGAAAAATTGTTTTTTATTTTACAATCCGCTGGGTACGTACATACTCAATGAGATAGTCTAGGATCACATTTGCTTGTACATGAGATTTTAGTCCAGTAATGATCACTTTACTATTATGAAAGATTGCCACATGCACAGGTAACCAACAACTAATGAGAGCTGCAGGAAAAAGTTCGGGTTCATAACACAAATTGTAACTGCCGGTACGAATCTTCAAAAATGATAGACTGTCACTCAATTGAGTAGAGATCACCATATTGTCCACAGTCAGATTCGACATCACACACCTCTCCCTCTTCCATATCCGACGTAGTAGTCTTTGTAGCTCTAAGCGCATTGACTGCGCCGATGAATGAGAAAGGGCGCCGAGAATCTGTACAGTCCCATTTGGGAAGAGTTGAAGATTCCGTGAATTGTTCATCTTCACCACTAACATTTGAGGTCGGCCCGGGTAATACTTGCTGTTTGGAAGGTGTTGGTGTAATGTTGTGAGATCGATTTTGGTGTAGAGTCTGAAGCGACGGAGAATGTTGACGATGGTGTAGCGATGGCGCTTCATGATGAAAGAATGAGTAAATTGAGCGATGTACCTTCCTTTTATACTTTCCCAACTACCTTGATGAAATGTGAAGTTAGTATGAAGTTGGGAATGATAGAGTTGAATTCGCCGATTGTTGACGCGCAACCAGATGCGATTTCCAATACGTGAATGTCTTTTCATATAGAAGTATTTCAAATCCTTCATGATATGATGTAGAGATTGAAAATGACGATAAGATAAAGCAAACTCTCTTCTCACATTTCCAGTTGAATCTTTGAAATAGACGTTTCGATCATGATCCGTTTCAATACGTTGTAGGGAATCTAATTTCCAACTCATGGTGCGTGGTAGTCATGTCTGATTAAGATTTGCATAGTAGGGCGATGAACTCACGACGAATAAATGTCATGATGGAGCGATGTATGTATCTTCTATACTTCTCCCAATTGTATTTGCGAAATGAGAAACAGTTTGCGGAATGAGAATGGTAGATTTGAATTTCATTTCTGTAATGTTGAAGCCAAACTTGATCACCCAAGGAGATGAATCTTAATGTTTCAAAATATTCCAAATCCCTCATGATATCATTGAGGTTGACAAATTGTCGCCATGTTAATGTAATACCTCTTGATGTATGACCATGAGAATTTTTGAAATGTACGTTTCCATCACGATCAACTCTGATATATTGTAGAGAGTCCAAAATCCAAGTCTTCATGATGTTATGCAAAGTCGCAGATCAGCAATATAAAAATGTCGTTTTATCATATTTTGCTTAGCAATGTGGCTACAAAGAGATTTGCTAGTAATCGAGCCGCACTCTTTTCTACTCCCATTGATCATACACAACAGCTAAATGGAAATTGGGAAGTGGGTGTCACTCAACTTGTTTATAGCAACTGTGTCTATACTTTTGATCATGAGGTGATGACTATTAATATGAGACGTACAGCTGCTTACCAATGTGAAAAGGGCTGCCGAGTATACATTCCACAGTGGCCAAAGAAAGATCTCTTATTATGTAAAAAGTTTATATATGATTTCCTGAATAAAGCGTGTAAACATATTGTCCAATTTACTCCGCACAATGATGATTATACTTATGTACATCATGTAGTTGAGAAAGATTGGATTGTTGGTTTAAGTCCAAGTTTAAGAAATGATTTAGGTTACCTCGCTAGCGCCTTAACAAGCTATGATAATTTTAACGTTAATTACCACATAAGTGAATGAGAAAGACGAATGAGAAGACGTTGGTGAAGAAGATTGTGATTAAGCCAAGAAAGACAAACATGACTCCTGAAACATTATTGAAGAAATTTAATTATCTCCTTCGAGTTGATGGTAAACAAGTGGCAACATTGACTTATATCAAATCATCTAATCATATTGCAATAAGTAAATTAAATGATGATGATCTAGTATTAGTTTGTTCAAAAGATTTTCATCAGTTCTTACGACATCATTCTGCAGCTGTTCATGGAAAATTTGATATGCAACATTTACCATGTGAAAGGTCAAATCAATTTGATACAGAATGGAGCGTATCTTTATACAGAAAGTGTGTAGAGCCTTTAGGTGGTATCTTACATGAAACAAGAGTGTTGATGCCTCGCATCATTACTTCAGTTAAATTGGTTGTAGATTATTTAAATGAAGTGATTAATGAGCAACATATTTCATTTTCTGAAAAAGAAGGTACTTTGTCTCTCACTATAAGTGGAAAAGGTATTGAACTAATTATGGATAAAACTCTAATGGACATTTTGGGTTTTGATCAAAATATCTTTAAAAGTGGTACTGTAACCAAAGCTAGCGCAGACATGTCGCTATCGCGTCGTATTAACTATTTTCAGATATATTCCAATATTGGTGAAGATGTACGTGTGGGAGATGTTGAAGCTCCATTGCTAGCAATGATACCATACCAGCCAAAAAGCTGCAGTATTTTATCTGAGCATACTTTCAAGAAAGTGCATTATACAAAGCTGAAATCAAACTACATCCCACAAATTGATATTGCCATTTATGACGATGCTGGTGCGTTGATTCCTTTTCATAAAGATGCTGTGACAAGTATCACACTCCATTTCCGAATGAAGAGTTAATGCAAAAGTATGCTAATATATTTTTCCAATGTGAATAATATGGAAAGTGAAAATAAGGACTCGTTTCTAATCTACTTACCCAGTAATGCTTCTATGAATAAATTTCCCAAAAATAAACCATCAGACTATCGAGTAGAATTAAATCGCCCACTGCATTTAGAAGGTGAATGGGAGGTTGGCGTTTCTAGTATTTGCTATGATAGCAATATTCAGAATGTGAATGATTTGGAAGAAATGATATTGACTCCTCGCACCCATGATGGAATAACGATGAATAATGCATTCCAGTTCCCATACAATTTAACATCAGATGGAAAGTGGAACTATGAATGGATTCAGATAAAATCAGATTCTTATGAACCATTTGGGAATGAGAAAATTATTAAGGCATTCAACAGTGGTAATACTTCCATCATGAAGAATAAAAATCAGAAAGCTTATGAGTTTACTATCTATCATTGGAGTGGGAGACAGTTCCTCCGCTTTCATTCTTTTACTAAAGGTCTTACGCTGAGGTTGGATAATGAATTCTATCCACATCTTGGTTTTGGTCATGGACTACATCTAACGTCAATTGCTACTGCAAATGTTAAAAAAGTTTATTCAAATCGAATCAACAAATTTCATTATAGATTTAAAATATTTGATGAAGATGTTGTAGAATGCGAAGAACGCATCATTTTGAAAAAGCGTGGTGTTCAACCTTTATCACTTATTGAGTTAGTAAAACGATGGAATGAGACTGTGGGTAAGAAGTATGGAGAGAAAATTATGGCGGACAAAAATAAGTTGGTTATTCAGAAATATAATGACAAACTTACAGTTTATTTCTCTCCAACCTTGCGTCATTTTATAAGACATTATACACCTATTATTGGAAGCGGTGTGGTGTATGGTTCTCATGAATATCACACTAAAGCTGATTCAGTTAATGATGAATGGTGGGTGGACATCTATGGTGATCGCATCAAGAAAATTTACCAGTCTTATGAAGAATCTAAAGTTGCTATCAATATAATGCCGCGTCTATATCATACAGTTGAAAGCTTCATTCATGTAGTAAATCCTTATATACAACAGAAGTTGAAGCATGTGATGAAAAGTAAATATGATGTAAAGACACACCACATTTCGTTTTCAATTGAAAATCAACGCGTTGTTCTGAAACTGGGTGATGACATTCAATGTCAATTGAGTAAAAATTTGAAAAAACTCTTTGGTTTTTCAATGCTACAAACTGTGTTTGCTGCTGCGCATACGATTGGTATAGAAACACCAATGACACTTGATAAACATGAACAGCACCTTTACATTCAAAGTGATTTGATTCTACCTATTTCTGTTGGTGAGAAAAAAGAATACATTTTACGTGATTTCATTCATGATAAAGACGCTTCATATGGAATAGTCGAGAAGATGTTTGAATCTATTTTCTATCATCCCGTCGTCAAACAAACTATACCCTCTATTACTATCAAAATTACCAATGGTTTACAAGAGTGCATCCATGTGAAAGATACTAAATCCCTCGTAACTTTAGTGTTTCGGAAAACAAAGTGAAGTCATTGTGATATGTTTATTGAAATAAAAATATGTATATGAAAAAGTCTTTTCACAGATATAGGGGGAATGGGCTGACTGTAGGCATATATTCACAAGGAAGAAACGATCTCATGCGATACATAAAACAGCAATGTTTATCTACAGAAATCAACATAAAAATACTAAGTTAAGGATGATTATGCTAAGACGTCTCCTGAATGTGGTAGTGTGAGTTTAATTCTTTTGGGTGGTGGTATGTTTGTGTCAGGATGTCCATGTGGAAGAGATATGTTGTGTTCTAACCAGCACCTCTTATCCTCCCATGCTGAAAGCGCCCGTTTCCTAAAAGTATGAGTTTTGATCTCATGCGACTTAGATTTTAAGATTGTCATATTGACAAACGTTATATTTTTATTTCTATAGGCTTTCCTGAAATTTTTATGTTTCATGTTAGAGACCAATGATCTTGATATGCCTTTAGCACGCTTAATACTATCGTCGCTATCCTTTAATTTCATACTGTACATTTTTGGACGGAGGAGAATCATTTCATCTATTTCCTTCCCTGCTGTCTCATCCTTAAAGCAGCCAAGTTTTGCCTTATTTTTGATGGAGTAGAGTGGGTGATCAGTAGGATAATTTGATGTATCAAAATATCTTTCTAAAGATTTTCCTACTTCATTGAAATTTAAATCTTTTTGAGTGGTAATACCTAAGAAGAAACTATCTGTATCGCCACCCAACAAACGAACCTCTTTTACGAGAGGACATGGTTTTAGTATTTTATAAAAGAGTTGGTACATTTCAAGCTTAGAGTAATCTAGTACAGCTTGACCAATATAGATGGGCTTGCACAACTCAACTTCAGATTTTATCATTTTAACACCTACAAGGTCCTCATCGATAATGTCTCTATCGATGAATAGAGGTGATGAGACCAATTTCTTAAATTTTGTAACATCATTGACTAGTTTATAGTTTACACGTTTTCTAACATCCTCCATCGTCTTACCAAATAGACTATTATTCTTATACTTATAAAAATCTTTTTCAAAATTATTTTGGGCTAGTGCACGTTTCTGGCTGTTGCTATCAATATATGGTTTGAGGAAGGCTTTCTGTCTAAATTTAATAATGCGGTGAACTCTTTTTAAAATCATACCCATTTCTAAATAAAATTTTAAGATGCTAAAGTGGACTAGATAGTTTTCCTTATCATACTGGGTGAGTAAAAGTTTGCGGCAAGGCTTATAGTCGGGTTGACCGCATGATTCTAAATCTTTATGAAATTGTTTCATAAAGTCGGAAAACATATCTTTGGTCACTTCACCTGATTCGGGTGCGAGTGGAAAATCTACGGTTTTATGTTTAATATTATTTGGATAGATTAGATCTATCTCAAAATAATATCCCCAATCACCTTCATCTGGAATTGCTAGTATGTTAGAAGGGTTGGAGAGATGCTGAATTTCACTATCATCTAACCAGCTAAACTCAGAGTGAGGGAGTGGTTTGGATAGTGAACTACCATATAAATTATTTTGGTCATAATACTTAAGATGAGTCTGATCATCGCCTACTAATTTTGATTTTAACCTATGTTTATTTACAAATGTGAGACCACCGCGAATTCCTCGCTCAAATAAATTATACATCTCTGGATCTTGTAAGAGATGAATGGTCTCACCAGTCATTTTAAAAGCAGACTTAAATGACATGGCTGGCAGACTGACAAAGTGGACGGGATCTAACTTATCTTCTTCTAATGCCACTCGTCGAAACTCCTGAAATACATCAGCCAGCAAAAATACATCTAACTTAAGGTAGGCAATCATATATTCGCCAAATGTATGGCAGTCAAATTTTATCCATGCATCTTGTGCATGATCATAATCTTCGGTCTTACATTCTGCACCGCTCAAATCATTTTTAAATTTATCTATGGGCGGAAGAGAAGTCTCGCCGAGTTTATTAATCGCATCAAAATATGCATATGGAAAGACTCCTTTCCGTGTGATGACTTCATCGGTTAGATTTGGATATTGTTTCTTAAGATTTTGTGTTAGTGGAAGAGACTTTAGATTTTGTACGAGAGAGGCCAGTGATGCAGTCATAAATTGGTAGGAATCTAAAAATTTTATATCAAAATAGACCGTCTTATTTTCTTTAGTTTTATCGACAGGCACTTTTGCTGTCATGGCCATAAACTTCTCTCTCGTTTGTGCTATTACATCAAGCTTCCACTCTTTCATTTGACCTAAACCTCCTTTTATTATCATATGGCTGTCGTAGCCCTTGAAATTATGGAAAATGACGGGTAATGTACGCCGTTTCATCCTAAGTGAAAAATTGCATTTTGAACATAGTGCGTTTCTAAATTTACCAGTGATGTGATCATGGTCGCGCACTTTCTTAATCTTATCATCATCAAATGTTTTACTACATTTGGGGCAAACGTTGCAACTATCAAATTTTGCTTGATCATCTGCTGTCATATGCAATGATCTGCGATAGAGTTCACCATCATACTTTTGTTGAAATTTTACAGCCTGTTCGAGGAATTGCAGGAATTGGTAAATACAATCCTCACCTTGCCAGACGTGCATTTTATTTTTTCTATTTTGGAAATGGTCATGCCATACTTCATAGCAGGATATGGCTGCTGGCTTGTGGATGATATCATCGATATAGCATTCGATGTCAGCATAGATGACACGAAGAGGACTTAGTTCATCGCCATTCTCTCTATATGAAAACTCCTTATCTTTGGGCATGCGCTCCATTTGTAGTTTACCTCGCTTACACCATTCGTAATGAGTTTCAAATTTATTTTTACTCCTAAAGTTGCGAATGCATCTGTCACAGTAATAAATCTCTGATGAGCTAGAATTTCTTAGGTGGTGGTATAAGCGAGAAATTTTGGGAATACCGCAGTAGTGCCATTCCTCACTATCATCCTGTCTTACTAATAAAAGGTTGACAACGTGCTCATAACAACTCGAACGCGAGTTGTAGCGGACACCCTTCAATCCCTTTTCCCAAACATGGAGAACTATTTTGATGTTGTTCAATTTTTCAAATTTTTCTATATCTTTAATTTTCATATCTTCACTATTGCAGTCATCAAACTTTAATTCATTCTCCCACTGTTGATACTTACTCTTGCGGTATCGGCTATTCTGTACATCATTATAGTGGAGAATGGAGAGGACGGCATACTTAAAACAGTGCGATTCGCAATCTACAGAAATGACTGCTGTTTTATTTTTTAAACTTTTCGGAAGTTTAAAGGAGCCTCGTCCAGAGTAGTTCTCTAATAAAGTGATTTTAATCATGGCGGTCTCAATACCATCAAAAACGAGTCCACTATCACGCTCGTTAAATTTATCTATGTTTAATTTTAACCCTTGGATATGAAAATTTATCCAAGACTCGCAGTCTACAACTTCGGTTGCAGGAGAGGAGGGTATGTGAAACTCCAACCTCTCTACTATTTGACCAGTATGGTGGTCGATTTTTGCATATTTTATTTTGAGATAGATGAGCGCCTTCATTCTAAAATTGGCTAAATTGTTGAAGAGCGCACCAATCAAAGATGAATTTTGATGAAACCATTCTTCAAAGTCAGTAATGGTTTCTGAGGATTCCATCTGGTAGTTCCTCACTAAATTATTTATCGACACTTCAGAGAGTCGGATAGAGGAGGCGCTGTTAGTATAACTATCGTCACTGTGTGTATGTCGAAGTCTATGTGAAGATAGTTCAAAATGTGAGTCAAAAGACTGAATGCATAAATCGCAAGAAAAGGAGACATCGTTAACAGAATCATCCCCACCTTCGGAGATTGATGCTGACTTAGGTCTACAAACACCTCGCTTGATGTGTCGGACGAGATCACGCTTCCTCGTGAAGATGTGCCCACAGTCAGCACATTCCCGATCGTTGCATTCCCGCGACAATGTTGACATGGACTCGCTCGAGATGGGACTGGTATCACCTGAAAGAGAAATCATTCTTTCATCTCTGTTCAAGTCTCAGTGTATTGTTACAACCTACCTTGACTCAACAACTCTAAACTTTCCTCGAGAAGGGAGGGCGTTGGTGATGAAGTTGATGCCTGAAATTGAGGAAGATGCTATTAGCCACACGTTTGAGGGAGATGAGAGAGGAAATCTTCAACTTACCATTTCAACGAAATCAAGTTTAAGGTTGATACTTCAACAAGATAGAGACTTCACTCAAATTTGGAATTCACGAGATAGCAGTTCACTTGTACACCTCAAATAATAGCAGAATTCGCTAGAGAACACTTCACTGATACGTCTCAAAGACAGAGTGAAATTATACGGATGTCACTTTACATAAATATACTTTCATATTCATCATTCATTGGCTGTTCATTCTGATTGGTTGCTTGTTGATACTTAAGAATTAGAAAACATTTCAAAGTCATTATTCACAGTCAACATGACAAGCCCTCCGACCACACCAAACACAAAATTCTCTTCTCCATGCTCAACATCAAAGGCGCTCGTTGCACCAAACGCTCCAACGAAGGGGAAGGTAGAGAAGGTGTACCGACTGGACAATATCAGAAAGTTGTCATTACCAGCGGACGAGGAAGAGGAGAGTGTATGTGAGAAGGAGTGTCCCGACTTAACAGGCGTGAGGTGGAAGTATCTCCAGTACGATACTGACGATGTGATGGAGATCACCAGCACCAAATTCCTCCACCAATTATGGGAGTGGTACACCCCTAACTCCCAGCCACGAACTATGGCGGAGTGGGAGTATATCGACAAAGTGAGGCTCGCAGTGGAAGAACGATTGAAACAAGTGAACTGTTTTTGTGATCTATGTGAAGCCAGACTCTGGGACGATATTGACGATGAAGAC
The DNA here is from genome assembly GCA_907163375.1 of Prostheceraeus crozeri. Lineage (NCBI taxonomy): Eukaryota > Metazoa > Platyhelminthes > Polycladida > Euryleptidae > Prostheceraeus > Prostheceraeus crozeri. Next base: position 6,174 of record CAJQUW010004207.1, on the reverse strand, counting down.
CTTTTGAAATACATGCCATAATAAATTTTTATTTCATATTATCTTTGCTTTCATACTGACTTACTTGAATGGGACTTCAGTGGATGATTTAACCATGTATACTTTTTCATTTGGAAATAGTAGCACGCTTAGTGTAACTTGTAAATCTTATAACATTTCATATGGGCGATGATGGTAGATGAAATAGTGTTAAATAAAATTAAGATAGCTTACACTTCTGATACAGGGATAGCAATCGACTGCGATCCATGTGTAAAGAGCTTGTTAGACTACGGATGGGCTTAAGTGGATGATTTAACCATGTATACTTTTTCATTTGGAAATAGTAGCACGCTTAGTCTAACTTGTAAATCTTATAACATTTCATATGGGCGATGATGGTAGATAAAATAGTGTTAAATAAAATTAAGATAGCTTACACTTCTGATACAGGGATAGCAATCGACTGCGATCCATGTGTAAAGAGCTTGTTAGACAACGGAAGAGAGAAGTGTGTTATGTTGCGTGTGGCGCGTGAGTGTCCTCCCATTTCATTCCATTCATCAATTCGTCTCATTGATAGAGACAGGTAGAACTCATGGTTCTCATAACGTATGCAATGGAAAGTTTTAGGCAACCTTCGACAGTTGGCTAAATGTCGCCCTGGCGCGAATGCATACTACGTTGAGACAGAGGCAATCACTTGCAAACATGACGCAGAGAGGTTTAACAAGATTGACCATTGCCGAATGTCCCTTGCGGTATACATAGCTACGGGTTTCACCGCCGCCCTTTACAGGAACGCCCGTCGAAAGGAAGTATTACACCGAACTTCATTTGCAACGTTCAAGTTGACTGATAGCAGATTCAACTTAATGATAGTATTCGCCAGTCCGAAGACTGCCCAGGGCAAACCGCGTGGAGGTTCTATCATGTCTTGCCCCATGGTGGCCCTTAAGAGAGCCGTTGGTTCGTTCTCGTCGTATCTGAAAATAGAAGGAAAATAGATGAAATTATATTCAAGTGATAGAGATGATATTAACTTACCATAAATCAATTCAACCGGTTCGTTGAACCTTCGATGGTGGTGGCTGAGGCAAGTATTTGGCCGGCAGTTTCCGCTTGCGGTGGCGTAATTCTTTGATGTCACCATCATGTTTTATTGAGAGTGAAGGCATCGCATCTCCGCCATCGCCCCATCGTAGCACTCGAATGTGGTATCCAAGTCCTCACTCTCAAGGATGACGCTGTCGACGATTCTGCTCTTGATGATGGGAATGTGGAGCGTTGTTCGTCTCTCTTCTTTCTTCTGACTCTCAGTCAGGCTAGTCTTTAGTTGCTCGATTTTTAAATTTGACACCTCTTCCTGAGCTTTAAGTGATTTTATGTACGTCGCCTGCTCTTCAACTCGTTTTTCGCTGGCAAGCGCCCTTTCGCGGAAAGGTTCTAAGTTAATTACTTGGGTCTTGAGGGCCCGAATCTCGGCTACCTGACCCTTCAGGTGGAAATTGTCATCCCTAAGGACCGAACATTCGTTTTTGTAACGAGTGAGCTCATCTTTTAATTTCGTGAGTGCATATTCCTGGCTCACTTTTGCGATCTGCTCATCCTTATTCCAGCTGTTCATCTGCTGCTTAATCCCCTTCTTTACTGGGGAAGGTGCGATCACTTTCTTTTTCGGGAAGACTGATTTGTCGGTTTTCCTATCTCTTCCGCGTTTTTAGTGATGACGACCTCCTCAGAATCGGAGTCATCTGAGCTGTCCAAATCGCTTAGTGGGGCCTTCTCTTCTGCTGTCGATGAGGTAGTGGCCGAAGCAGCAGGTTCCAAAATTGTTGCAATAGCCTCTTGTAGTGCTGCGTCTAGATCGACTGTTTCTTCGTTGAAGAAGGACGCGATCACTTTGCCGATGTCTGATGTCGTATAATTGTTAGCCTTTTTGACCGGACATTCGGCGTGGGCGATGTAAAATGCCTCATGCTCCTTGCCTTTCAAAAATTTCAGGCAATGTGTACAGCCGGAAATAACGGCTCTTTCCTCGTGGAAGTGAGGAGTATTCTTATACTTATTAATGTGGCGTTTGAATTCGCCACCCCTCTTTATTTCTCCGCAAGAGCACTTTTTAAATAAAAATTTTGAGTTGCCTCCCATTTTGTAACTTATGTATCTGTAAAGGAAGGATGAAATAGAATTACTAACAGGCGACATTGGCAGTCATTCTTATAATCATACAGCTAAATTGTGAGATTGGTGGAAAGTGTCGAACCTTTGAATCCGTTACAGGCATTACTCAGAGGGGATCTTATCCCAACTCCAAGGCCTCGGCCCACAAATCCAACCTCCCGCGGACAGAGCGTGCGTGTGGTATCCGGTGTTGGTATCCGGACCCCGATTTTGACATGAAAACCAGTGGATTGTTTACAAAGGTTGCAAATTCCAAGCCGAAGCTCGCCTCCCACAACTTTATAAAGGTCTTTATTGAAATCAGAAGGTTTGAAAACCCCGAAAATTGCCAAAAATAGCGAATTTAAATTTTTCAACTTTTTAGCACTACTTATGAAATTTTATAAGTAGTCTGTCACTTAGGGCAGGTCAATAGCGACCGAACCTTTTTTGAATCAAGTCAAACGGACTTGTAGAAGCAAAGTTACAAGCCTTTAAAGTTTTGGAGTCTTTTATGGCCTGGAGACGAAGGCCATCTCCTGGCTAACCTCTAAGTCTGACGCCTTAGCTGATATCAGCAATGAAATTTTCTAAGTCGGTTTCTTACAGAAACCCGGGATTTGGAATGTCCGAAGCTATCATCGGAGCTCAGAGAGACGACTTACCGTTGGCAATCTCTCGTCTGAATGACAAGTCTCTCTCTGATGACGTAATACCCATCATCCAAACACTAAAAACCCGTCTATCTCCGGTTCTAGTTCTCCGATTGAGCTGGAAATACACCATTTCCATGTAGAATTTGACGCTGAATCCGAATCTGGCCTCCGTTTTCCCATCCGATGCTTCGTTTTGGCTCTACAGTAGGCAGCCATCGCAAAAATTCTAACTCGTTTTTTCGAAAAATGTTGAAAATTTTTCTCGCCGATTGACTTGAAACTCTCCGATTGACATGAAACTCACCATACAGATAGAGAATTTCACGCTGATTCCAAATCTGAAATCCGTTTTCCAATCCGATGCTTCGTTTTGAAGCTACAGCCCAAAACGTCCCAAATTCTAACTCTGTCGTTTTTCGCCAATGTCCCAAAATCTTAAATGGCGTCTCACATCTAAACGAAGACAGATATGAACAAGCCGTTTGTTTCACTGAATTTGTCTCACTCTTAGCTTTCAAACGAGCTATGGCACGACAAAATCCGTCCACTGGAAGCCAAAATCGAAGCGAGCTGTCCAGAGGGGGGGGACGTCAGCGAAAATTTTTCTCTCCGATTGCGTTCAAATTCACCATACCGATGCAGAATTTCACGCTGAATCCGAATCTGGCCTCCGTTTTCTCATCCGATGGTTCGTTTGGGCGCTACACACCAAAACGTCCCAAATTCTAACTCTGTCGTTTTTCGAAAAATGTTGAAAATTTTTTCTCGCCGATTGCCTTGAAACTCACCATACAGATAGAGAATTTCACGCTGATTCCAAATCTGAAATCCGTTTTCCAATCCGATGCTTCGTTTTGAAGCTACAGCCCAAAACGTCCCAAATTCTAACTCTGTCGTTTTTTTCGCCAATGTCCCAAAATCTTAAATGGCGTCTCACATCTAAACGAAGACAGATATGAACAAGCCGTTTGTTTCAGTGAATTTGTCTCACTCTTAGCTTTCAAACGAGCTATGGCACGACAAAATCCGTCCACTAGAAGCCAAGATCGAAGCGAGCTCTCCAGAGGGGGGGGACGTCAGCGAAAATTTTTCTCTCCGATTGCGTTCAAATTCACCATACCGATGCAGAATTTCACGCTGAATCCGAATCTGGCCTCCGTTTTCTCATCCGATGGTTCGTTTTGGCGCTACACACCAAAACGTCCCAAATTCTAACTCTGTCGTTTTTTCGAAAAATGTTGAAAATTTTTTCTCGCCGATTGACTTGAAACTCACCATACAGATAGAGAATTTCACGCTGATTCCAAATCTGAAATCCGTTTTCCAATCCGATGCTTCGTTTTGAAGCTACAGCCCAAAACGTCCCAAATTCTAACTCTGTCGTTTTTCGCCAATGTCCCAAAATCTTAAATGGCGTCTCACATCTAAACGAAGACAGATATGAACAAGCCGTTTGTTTCACTGAATTTGTCTCACTCTTAGCTTTCAAACGAGCTATGGCACGACAAATCCGTCCACTAGAAGCCAAGATCGAAGCGAGCTCTCCAGAGGGGGGGGACGTCAGCGAAAATTTTTTCTCTCCGATTGCGTTCAAATTCACCATACCGATGCAGAATTTCACGCTGAATCCGAATCTGGCCTCCGTTTTCTCATCCGATGCTTCGTTTTGGCGCTACAGCCCAAAACGTCCCAAATTCTAACTCTGTCGTTTTTTTCGAAAAATGTTGAAAATTTTTTCTCGCCGATTGCCTTGAAACTCACCATACAGATAGAGAATTTCACGCTGATTCCAAATCTGAAATCCGTTTTCCAATCCGATGCTTCGTTTTGAAGCTACAGCCCAAAACGTCCCAAATTCTAACTCTGTCGTTTTTCGCCAATGTCCCAAAATCTTAAATGGCGTCTCACATCTAAACGAAGACAGATATGAACAAGCCGATTCTTTCACTGAATTTGTCTCACTCTTAGCTTTCAAACGAGCTATGGCACGACAAAATCCGTCCACTAGAAGCCAAGATCGAAGCGAGCTCTCCAGAGGGGGGGGGACGTCAGCGAAAATTTTTTCTCTCCGATTGCGTTCAAATTCACCATACCGATGCAGAATTTCACGCTGAATCCGAATCTGGCCTCCGTTTTCTCATCCGATGGTTCGTTTGGGCGCTACACACCAAAACGTCCCAAATTCTAACTCTGTCGTTTTTTCGAAAAATGTTGAAAATTTTTTCTCTCCGATTGACTTGAAACTCACCATACAGATAGAGAATTTCACGCTGATTCCAAATCTGAAATCCGTTTTCCAATCCGATGCTTCGTTTTGAAGCTACAGCCCAAAACGTCCCAAATTCTTACTCTGTCGTTTTTCGCCAATGTCCCAAAATCTTAAATGGCGTCTCACATCTAAACGAAGACAGATATGAACAAGCCGATTCTTTCAGTGAATTTGTCTCACTCTTAGCTTTCAAACGAGCTATGGCACGACAAAATCCGTCCACTAGAAGCCAAGATCGAAGCGAGCTCTCCAGAGGGGGGGGGACGTTAGCGAAAATTTTTCTCTCCGATTGCGTTCAAATTCACCATACCGATGCAGAATTTCACGCTGAATCCGAATCTGGCCTCCGTTTTCTCATCCGATGGTTCGTTTTGGCGCTACACACCAAAACGTCCCAAATTCTAACTCTGTCGTTTTTTCGAAAAATGTTGAAAATTTTTTCTCGCCGATTGACTTGAAACTCACCATACAGATAGAGAATTTCACGCTGATTCCAAATCTGAAATCCGTTTTCCCATCCGATGCTTCGTTTTGAAGCTACAGCCCAAAACGTCCCAAATTCTAACTCTGTCGTTTTTTCGCCAATGTCCCAAAATCTTAAATGGCGTCTCACATCTAAACGAAGACAGATATGAACAAGCCGTTTGTTTCACTGAATTTGTCTCACTCTTAGCTTTCAAACGAGCTATGGCACGACAAAATCCGTCCACTAGACGCCAAGATCGAAGCGAGCTCTCCAGAGGGGGGACGTCAGCGAACATTTTTTCTCTCCGATGTCGTTCAAATTCACCATACCGATGCAGAATTTCACGCTGAATCCGAATCTGGCCTCCGTTTTCTCATCCGAGCACTCCTTCCACTCGAAACAGCCCATTTTACAACCCAACATTCAGCAGATTGCACGAAAAACATCACACACTATAGCCTCAAGACAAATCCTGGCGGTCGCCCAAGTCCACCACGACACTCTGTCGTTCCAGAGGGGGGGGAGTCAGCGAACATTTTGTGAACGTGGACCAACCTGGCCGGCACACCACGACAGACTACAACCTCTGTCGTTCCAGAGGGGGGGGCGCCGGTCGGGTGTTCGCCGTTTGCTTACTACTT